>JAFEMH010001980.1:0-394548 GCA_022495995.1 Adenophora triphylla var. japonica
GCCTTACTTTGAAAACGTGAGGTCGGTAGTTGGTGGACCCTTGAAGAAAAGGATTCCTCGTATCCGGTGGAATCAAACGTTAGATTATGTTGGCGAGAAGAGTGCGCGGGCATGCGCGTGGGGACTTGACACTGAGCAAAAGCTGTTCGGAGGCGTCGAACTTTGAATGAGACCATTACGAGTGCACGGAACTGAATGGGAGACTATTGTGAGGCGTACGGAGCACAGGACTTACGAAACCTTTGAGGCGTGTAGGCGCCTCACCGGAGTTGCGATGCGACGAGGCGTGTGGCGCCTCAAGCCAGGCTGCGAGGATACATTTTATCCACGTGATATGGCGTTCGTGCCTTGGAGATGCTTGGGCTTATTCTTTGCTTTGCGAGGTTTATCTGCTTTGGGGATACGGCGGTGCGTGTAGAAGCAGTTGTGTTTAGCGGCGTTAACAGCTTAACTGAAGGATCGGCGTTTCTTCTTTAAAATCTGCTGCTTGAGGGATGAGAGCATTTGGGCTTACCTTGATGGCAGAAGAGGGATTGTTGTAGGGCGTTCGTGCCTTGGGTTTCGGGCTTATTGCGAGGCATTTGTATTGAAATGGGATGATCGGAGCTTACATTGTGGCCAAGGGAGATGAATGTTCCACTTCTTGACAGTAGCCAAGGTATTCAGACTTACGAGATGGCGAGAAGATTGTTGCAAGCGTTCGTGCCTTGGGAGTTCCGGAGCTTATTGCAGTGCCCAGCCCAGAAATGGGGCGATCGGGCTTCACGGCGGCGGCGCCAGGAAGTGAGAGCGATGGTGAAAACCATGGACATTTTAACAGTCGGGAGACGGAAATGCAAGCTAAGATAATGCGGAGACATGATTGAGCGTTTGAATGTCCAAGCATCAGGCGGAATATAATTTAACGTGCGGGCAGTAAGCTATAGCAGAATGTCCAGGAGGGAGCATGATTGGCGCGTTTGAATGTCGAAGCGTCAAGCTGCGAGAATATAATTGCTTGTCACGGAGGCGGAAATGTAGCTTGGAATGTCTTTTGGAGAGCATGATTGGCGAAGCCCCCTGTTTGAATGTCAAAACGTCAGCGGGAACCATATAATTCTTGTCCCAGGAGATGGCGTTGAGTGTGTGTTAAAACTAGAATTTAACTGGGATTCTGTACACAGAGAGCGGCGTTAGTGAATCTTGAACTGGCGAAATTGCTGCTCCGAGGGAAGATAGCGCGTTAGTGAAAACTAGCGAGAATTTAACGTCTGGAGACGAGCGTTAGTGAAAACTAACTGGGAATTTAACGTCTGGAGACGGGCGTTAGTGAAAACTAACTGAGAATAAATTTTACACTTTTGGGGGCCAAAAGGAGTAAAATTGGAACTATATGTAGGAAATGAATGAGAACCGTATCTGCATTGCATCCTTTTGACATGCGTTCATGCATTTGTTGGCGTTGCTTCTGTTTTGTTTACTGCAGAGACGAGGGAGGTTGTGCTCCACAACCCGGAAGAGTCGGGAGTGCCTTTGAGAGCGGTGAGAGCATTGTGGGGATTATCCCGGACGTGGCTCGAGAGGAGAGAGGAGTCGCGCGGCGGTGATGCTTGACTCTGCTGGATTGGCTGGGTTCATCGGTGCAGATGGCTGCGATATCGATGATACGCCGAGGGCCGAATCCATGTATGTAGCTTTGGCCCAGTATTGGTGGGATACGACCCACACTTTCCATTTCGAGATGGGAGAGGCGATGGTGATTAGCCACGGATTTTGCCGCTATCCTTTGGGTTGCCGACTGCTGTGCACCATGTGCTCTATTTAGTGTGGGTTGATGATTTATACCCCGAAGCGGTTATGCAGAATTTCTTGAGTTTTGATATTCACCGATGCCAGGGGGCTTAGAGCATTCGGTACGGGCCGATGGAGAGGTATTATCGGGAGGCGGGTGTCATGCGCTTATTTGGGTTTGGATCCTTGAGGATGACCGCGGAGAGCCTGGCTCCGAGGTTCCCTTTAGTTTCGCGTTGTCGGCGACTTTGTTCCCGACTTGACACATCTTGTCACTTCCCTGCGCTCGGGTCGGCGACGACGGATCTTGAGATCTTGTGAGGGGTTCGCGTGGGGGAGGCTGCAGGTGGCAGAAGCTCTACCAAATTCCACACAGACCCAGTTCTACGCGGGGAGAGGAGCACTCCTTTAGGCTGGTAGCTTCACGCTTTGTCTTGGATGTAAGTTTACGTCTTTTTCTCTTCCTTGCCTCTTTTATGTACTCGTATGTATACGCTGTAGTGACATAACTTTCCATTTGCTTGGCAGTGCAGTGCTATGAGGTGTTCGATGCGCGAGGATTGGGACATCAAGGAGCGTATCGACCACTGTTCCCTGCCGTGTTGGTTTGGCGAAGAAAGCAAAGAGGGCGGTCACGTCGATAGTTAGCACTTCAGTGTCATATGAGGAGGTGTCTCGGGCGAGGCGGGGAGTTCTCAGGAAAGGATCAGGTGACATGGGTGGAGTCGGTTCCACTATGGCGTGGTTCGGGTCGCTAGCGAGATGACGCGGCGGAGGAGGCTCTGAGGTGGGACTTCATTGCGATGTTATGTATGCAGGGGAAGCGGGTGACCGATCGGCGTAGCCGGGGTCCGCTCCATTGGTGCGGTGGATCCTCCTATGTACATGCGGCATCCTGCATCGTCTTAGATGGATGAGTTGGAGAGGTATAGACGGGGCGTGCCTATGCGAGTACATCATAGCGGGGGGCCGACTATGATACTTTCTTGAGGATGAGGTGAGGAGCCCGCGGGTGCGGCATAGAGAGGCGAGGTTCAGGACGTCCCGAGATCTCCCGTCCCACGCGTTAGGCTGGCGTACGAGGGGCTGAACGGTTCGCGTAGGCGACTTGTGATCCGCTCCCGGATGGCCGAGACCACGATCGGGGGCGGCCTGATGCTTCGGTGAGCATCTTTTGATTTTACGCATTTGATAGTAGTATTACGCAAATGTTGCATCTGTACTTTGCTTGTCTTTTGACGGCCTTTCTGGTTCGCGGGTATCGCGTACGTCTGGCAACGAGGCCGTGAGGCTGGTGGATGGGTGGTCCGCCTACGCTCGGAGACTCGTGAAGTTCATGCGGTGCGGTTCCGGAGGAGCGTGGATGTCCGTGAGCGGGGGCCGTCTAGTCGAGAGGTTCCTTTGCTCCAGTGGTGGGGAGGACTTTCTGCGGGGATTCGGCCGGTTCGCGGGAGGAGCAGTGGATTTGGAGCTCCTTCTTCTGCGCACTCGGGCGCGAGAGGGGAGAGTCTTCGAGCTCGCATACGCCGAGGAGGCCTTTCGCGTATTCACCTTGGAGGAGTTTGGCGAGTTCTTGTTTGCGACGGATCCGTGGCGGCGGAGGCTTGATCGTCGAGAGTGCTCGGATGGCGAGCGGGACTCGGAATAGTCCTCTTTTCTTTTTTTCTTTTTTTCTTGCTTTGTTTAGACAAAAATGCATGTATTTGTCGGGAACAAATTTGATTTGAAGCTTGTATTCGAAAAAGAAGCGCCAGGTAGAGGCGGAACACATGCCACTTGCATTTATTTTGTGATCACCTTACATTATTTTTGGCAAATAAGGAAGTAGGTTAATCAAAAATAAATAAAATGAGAAATGCATTAAAAATTGAACAGGTCAAAATTTAAGTCTATATGCACTAATTATTAATTATTTGCCTTTGTTGCACGAGCCGGGCGGAAGGGATATTGATATTTGTTGAATGAAACCGGGCGGCACGCGGGTTTCATAAGGATGAACGAGGAAGTTGTTTGGAAATGTTTCAATTTAGGGGCGATTTTAGTGCAGTTGACTCAAGTCAGCTGCGAGAGAGAAATCAGGTCGGACTAGAAGTGAATTTCCGATTCTTTAAATTGCCGGTTTCGGCTTTGCAATTTGTAAGAAGTGCGCATTGTTTTTGATCATTAAGTGCGAATTCTCTCAAACTTCCAAGGTTTCCTTCATTCTTTATGGCTCCCTTTCCCAAGTTACCGTCTCGGATGCAAGAGCGATATTTGGACAACTTTCAATCGTGGGTACGGAACCACACGAGGCAGAACAAAGGGGTTTTCGAAGCCTGTTACGGGATTCATCTGTTTGGGCTTTGAAGGAGCTCATGCAGATTGGGATCTTTTGAGAGCGCGTCTCGATTACAGGACGTACGGAGGAATGTGTACGGCTTTTCGTACAACGAAGTCACTCCTACGTTTAAAGATTTTCGGGCCATGCAGGAGGACACTGAGACGGAACAGACTAGTTCTTAGTATCTTTGGTGGCATGGCCTTTGTTGAGAAGCTAGTGTCTTTGTTTGGTATCTGTTTGGAGAAGCATACGGGATGCTTGTCTGAGATACGATTATATTGACATTTCGGAATTGCCCAGAAAGATTTGCCGGAGGCGAGGGGAGCGTCTTTTCGTGGGGCGTGGTTGCTGCTGTGCGCAATTGCTACTGTTCACATTCACGTCTACGGTTGTGTGCCGTCAGTGTCTTGGACACTGGTGAGCGATGCGGAGTGGGGGAGACATCGTGCGCGTGGTTTTGGGTGAGACGTTCACTGGCGCATGGGTCGGATGGCGGCGGTAGCCGATACATGTGGGGAGGGAGTCCCGCTATGCTTACCATGTGGTTAAGGGAGAGGCTGAGATGATGCACGAGGTGCCGATGTCTGTGGCGCTTGGTCTTTCTCTCGGCGTCCTGCGGTGACGGGCGATCGGGGCGGCCGGAGCTCTGGATGGCCGAGACTTTGCACGCATCACTTGCGATGGTGGGTTCCCAGCTGGAAGATTCTGAGACTTGTGCAGGATCGCTCGGGAGGGTACGGTTGGTTGTCGGAGTGCGAGAGGCATCTCGGGCGTCTTTTACATTCCCTCATTGGTTACCGACGGTGGTGCGAGTGGAGCGAGGTGCCAGCGGCGGTTTGAGTTATGCTTTGCTACCTTTGAGGTGGGATCTCGGCGGATGGAAGATCCTTTGACGCTATTACTGATCACCGGTGGTGGCAATACACGTCCTTTCTGCCCGGGGTTCTCTTTCACCGGAGAGAGGGCCTTTGTGCAATCGGCCTTGATATACGAAGCCGAGTACGAAAGAGTGTATAGGGGAAACACAGATGACTATCTTGTGGAGACGGAGTGGCTGGTGAGTCTTTGATCGCACAGACGGCTCGACCTTGAGAGGAGCGAAGCAAGGGCTAACCACAGGAATCTTACTAGCGATGCCATGGGCGATTATGAGACAAATGCGATCGGGAGGCCAATCAAAGCTGCTTTGTTATGATGGCTCGAGCGAGGCGGCTCGAGACGAGCTAGAGAAAGGGGCTGCGTTGACGGCCGCGAGGCTTGACGGAGGCATCGGGAAGAAGTCCACGAGCCGGGTAGAAGGCCTAGGAATATTTCTGCGAAGGTGAAGAACACTCGCCGGGGAAAAGGGAAGGGAAGAAGGATGAAGGACCTAGTACGGGAAACTAGGTTGACCTTGCTATCCCAGTATCCACCCATTGTCATTGCGAGACACATTAATTGATTAATGTTAGAAATTGTAGTTTTGCTAGCGTGTAGCGAGTCAAGAGTTGGCCAGGTGCTTGAACTCATCAAAGAATGTTTTAATCGTTATGAATTTGTAGGTTAAATGAAAAAGAGTTTTTCGAAACACAAGCAATTGATGCTTATTGTATTTTTTTGTTTTTAGACCGAACCAATTATGGTACCTACGTTCCCCTTTTACAATTGGACTAAGGGGCTCGAGGTCATAGTAGTTGACACTTTAGGTGAATTTGAGAAAAACAAAGACAAAAGAAGTGCGACCATGTTTTTACACGGATCATTAGCGGGAATGTATCCGGTTGGGTATTACTCTTTTAGCACTTTTAATTTTCTTGAGGGGACGGTGTATGGGGAAGGTGAGTTGACTCGTGCTCTTCCTCAAGCGAAGTATCTGCGGAGCTTGCTTCCGTTCACGGGGTTAACGAAAGGGTTTCCGTCCAAGTGCTGCTAACCATGGCTCCTCAGGAGAAGATTCTTTGTACCACGAACGGTCCTATCCGGGTAGGCTCCCACTTTCCGAGGGGATTGGTGCACGTAGGAGGCTTCTCCTTTAGCACCAAGTCGCCTTCTCGATGTCTCGGATCTTGACTTTCTTATCGAATGCTCGGGCCATTACGCTGCAGTAGGCTCGAGTGTGTTCCATGGCTTTCAATCTGCGCTCGTCGAGTAGAGGCAAGTTCGTCGTGACGGCTCTGTAGCCATTCGACTTCATTGATCCCGTTTTCCAAGAGGACTCGGAGGGATGGAATTTCCAATTCCACGGGCAACATCGCTTCCATTACGTAGGTAGCGCGAACGGAGTCTCCCCTGTGGCGGTTCGGCGATGTTACGCTTGTCCCCGAGAGGGCTAAATGTAGCACCCTTTGGGCCGATCCAGGCCTGCGGTGGTCATCTTTCGATTATCATGGCGAGAGTTTTGTTGGCGTGCCTCTACTTTGCACCATTGGTTTGTGGTACGTAAGGAGAAGACTTGTGACGATGTGACTACGGGATTCGGTCGGTAGTTGGTCACATTCTCCTTGAAAGTGAGCCCCATTGTCGGATATGATCTCGTTGGGCACTCCGTATTGGCACATGATGTTCTCTCGGATGAACTCGGCCACCTTCTTAGAATTCGGTACCTTGTACGATGCGGCTTCTACCCATTTGGTGAAGTAGTCGGCTGCGACTAAGATGAACTCGTGACCATTGCTTCCGGAGGAGTGATCTTGCCGATGAGCGTCGATTCCCCATGTGGCGAAAGGCCGTGGCGTAGTCATGCAATAGAGTTCATGAGGTGGGATGTGATTTAGGTTGGAGAACCGTTGACATTTGTGTGACTGGACGAAGCTGGATGCGATCATTTCCATTGATATCCAATAGTATCCCATACGGAGAATGATGCGTGTCAATGCTCGGGCATTCATGTGCGAGACCGCGGGTTCCGTTGTGAACTTACGTTCATTAGCTCGCGGCTTTTTCTTTGTTTACACAGGAAGGAGTGGCCCTTGGTGGCGCTTCTAGTACAACATACCCCCCCAGAATGACGAAATGGGATGCCGGGCGTTTTAATGCCATCATGTTTTTGGCTTTGATCCCTTCTTTGTATTTTCCATCTTCATTTGTGAAGGAAGCTTCTCCGCTTTGGAGTGCTTGGTAAATACGATTGTACCGGGGTTCGTCGATCGTTTCTTTTTCTTTTCGATCTCACGGCAATAGGTGGGTGTTTCCCGTCTGCCTGTTACGAGGGGTTTTTCTTGCTTTCCCATCGGGAATTTCGACAAGAGAGGCGAGGTTGCCGGGGCGTACGCGAAACGGTTCTGTCTCTTGGCAAATAATGGAAAGAGATGTCCTTGAAGCGAGCAATGAGCTCCTCCATGTACATATGGTACTTCGAAGGCAGAATCTACCGTCTTCCATTTGTTGGACACTTGATTGATGATCAATGCGGAGTCTCCATATACATCCGGCTACGAAATGTTGCGCTCGAGGCGGCTTCCAAACTTCTTTGCACGAGCTTCGTATTCTATTTGCTACATTGTTGGTTGCTTGAAATTGACTTGATGGCTATGGGATTATGCTCGTCCTTGGGATCGACAAGGAGCATTCCAATGCCATTCCCTTCTTGTTGGCTGCCCCATCGAAGAAGAGTTGCCGGCGGTTTGCTTTTGTCGAGTAAAAAGATTCCGTCGTCCGAAATTGCGAATCGGGACCCTTAGGTTCCTTTGCTCGGGAAGTCGGCCGGGTGATGCTGCCATGACTCTACCCTTTGTTGATTTTCGACCATGTACTTGATGTCGAACTCGGCGGGAAGAATGACCATTTGGCTAGCGCATTGTGAGGGATGGCTTGTCAAAGAGATATCGGACGGGAACCACTTTGGAGACCAGAGCTTGCGAATGCGGCATGTAGTGTTTCGGTTTCCCGACTACCCATACAGGCGGTACAAGTTTTCTCGATCTTTGAGTAGCAGTGAATTCACTTCCTTGAAGCTTCCGGCTTACGAAGTAGATTGCATGCTTAACCTTGGAATCTTTACTGCTCTTGTGCCCGACATTGCTCAGATTGACGTGTTTGTGCTGGTCGAGATACGAGGAGTAGTGGCTTGTCTTCATGTGGCGGAGCACGAGGTGGGGATTCACCAAGTAGGTTTTGATCTTCTCAAAATTTGTTTGGCACTCGGAGTCCCATTTGATGTCGGCATTCTTTTCATCGGTTTGAACATGGGCTCGCGAGAGAGATGTCAAGCGGTTGATGAAGCGGCGATGTGCGAAGTCTTCCCATGAAGCTCTTCACTTACGTCGGGGTTTGAGGCGTCTTCATGTCGATGATGGCCTTGATTTTCTTGGGATCGAAGCTTCGATACCTCTTTACGTAACCATGTACCCCGGTACCTTGCCGCGCTTGGCGCCGAAGGTGCACTTTGCGGGTTTAGCCTCGTGGAGTACTTTCGAGTACGTTGAAGAACTTTCTCGGATCTGTCATGTCTTTGCATGTACGATCCCCAGAGTGGATGATCATGTCGTCGACATATACTTGATTTCCTTGTGAATCATGTCATGGAAGAGGGCACATTTGCGGCCGGTAAGTGGTAGCCCCGGCGTTCTTCGGACCGAGAACGGCATGGCCAGGTGTAGCAGTATGTCCCCGTTGAGTGGTGAAGCGATCTTGGCTTGATCCTCCTCGGACATTTTGATCTGGTTGTATCCAGCAAACCCGTCCACGAAGGACTTTACTTCGAAATTTGCCGTGGTGTCGACCGGCATGTCGATGTTAGGCGGTGGGAAATCATCTTTAGGGCTGGCCTTGTTGAGATCCGGAAATCCACACGGCATCGACCTTTCCGTTGGCCTTGGTGACCATCACGATGTTGGAGAGCCAAGTCGGGTACTCAATCACTCACGATGAAACCAACTCGGAGCATTTTCTCAATCTCTTCTTTAACTTGCAAGGACCACTCTGGCTTGATCTTGCGCGGCTTACATTTGTGAGCTTGGATTCGGGATCAGGGGAATTACGCTGCTCCACAATTGAGGTATCGAGTCTGGCATGTCTGATATGACCGGGCGAACACGTCAACATACTCCGGAGGAGGCTTATCGGGGCTTCTTTTACGCATCGGCGAAGCGCCCTTGTGTCTCTTTAGGCTCTTCTTGGCGACCCAGGGTTCACTTTGGTCATAACCTCTTCGGCTTAGGCCCGGTTGTCCTCTTGGTCAACTACACGCTCGAGAACTTCCTTAATGTATTGTTCGTTTAATGTGTACGCTTCTTTATCAATTGAATTATTAACGTCTTTTAAGTTGTTTGTTAACTTATTAGTTGTTAAAGTGGCAATGAGAGGATACTCAGAAAGGTCGGACTTTTCATTAAACAAGAACGGGAATACATGATTGGCTACATTATCATAGTCCTCAGGCGTAAGGCCGTTGGATGACTCGGAGGATTGGACTTTGACAAAGAGGCGGCTCGAAGGGTTTGAGACCGGGTTTAGGGAGATGTGGGTGCGGGCCCGGCTTGTCTTCCGGTTACGCTGGCTTACCCTTGGTCGGTGAAAGTTACCCAATTCTTCGGTGGCATTCTTTGGATGCTTGATGAGGGTTCGGGATCGAGAGGCTTGGCTTGTGTGTCCCGATCATGGCGATCATCTTTGTTTCGGAGCCCGTGTCAATCGGGTTTGGCACCTCCATGACTTCTTCAAAAAGACTACTGTAGAAATTTGGTCAGCTGAGAGCGTCTTCTATGAATTCTCGTTCCTTACGCTTTGGAGTTCTTGTCTCGAATGTGGCCTCGGTGGCTGATCAGAACAATTTGTTTCCCATGGAGAGTACCACCGAGTTGCTCCTCAGTCAGGATTCCCTTGAATGTGTGCTCGTCTTTGGCTTGTGGTGGCGGTTGGTCGAGGTAGAGTTTGTGATGTCGAGGAACGCTCCCCTTATCGGATTAGCTTTGAGTCCTCCTCGAGGCAGCTTGAGGTCCCGTGCTAGGCTGTTCCATTCTTCATGTAGTCTCGGTGCGGCTATCCCTCTTCTTTCTCATCTTCATCAGGTTCCTGTCGGTCCCCTCGGTTACTGCGCTCGGTTCATTGTCGGTCCCCTCGATTACGATGTCGGTTCCACTTGTCGGTCCCCTCGGTTACTTGTCGGTTCCCGTGTCGGTCCCCTCGGTTCTGCTGTTGGTTCCACTTGGTGAAGTAATGAGCGAGGTCAAAGCTGTAAGGCGGAGGTTGGGTGTGCGTCGGAGGTTCCCCTTTTGCAGCTGCTTTGCCTTGGTGCGGGCTGAGCCTTTTGTCTTCCTTGATATCGGCTGGTGTTGGCACATAGCCAAGCCCACGGACCGTGGTGTGGTCCTTGACTTTAATAACTTGGTGTTGGCCTTGCGGCCTTTTGCGAGCCCCGAGTCACTGGGATGAAGTTCATGAGTTTCATCATCCTCGTGGCGGGGAGGAATGCGAGTCGTGAGATAGTGGAAGGTCCACGTTTGCATATTTGGATCTTGGAGGTCTCAGTGAATCCGAGTTAATGGCATGTCGTCATTATGCTTGATTTCTAACTTGGAATGTCGTTGGTCTTTGGTCCCCTCGGTGGTGGCCTGTCGCCGTAGGCGTGGTTAGCTCGTTGCCTTGCGCTGAACTTGAGGCGATGAAGGGTGGATGCCACGCCATTGATTTGATGCGGCCCGGGGACGCCCCGGGATAGGCTGTGAAAGTGATTGGAATGTCCGATACTTGGAATTCGGTGGGGATCACACCGCTTGCCGAACCGAGATGTTAAGAGTAGCAACCCAGAACTATACGGGAAGTAGAGTCATAGGCCTTGACGGTGTGGGTGAAGGCTTAAGATCGTGGGCTTGATGTCAAGCGGGTCCATCATCTTGGCGGGCGAGACAATTCATTCGGAACCTCGGTCTACCCGACATGCGAGGAAGGCGACGCTCGTCAGTGGCGGTGATGTAGAGCGGCTCATTGTGATCGGCCCCAAATTTTGGAAGGTCCCGAATCTCGTGAAGGTGATAATGTTGCCATAGTGGAGGTTGCCGATCATCCGAATGACTTCATGCGGGGTTGCGTCCATCCCGGGGACCATGGTACGGGCCGGGCTTTCCTCTAGCTTGAGCTTGTGAGGATATGAAGAGGTGAGCCGAGACCAAGGGAAATGTTCGCTGAGTCTGCTGGGAGTGAGGATCGGGTCCTCTTTCGGGGAACTTGTGTCTTGAGCATTTGGCCGGGTTGCGGTTACGGCTCCGCGAGCTTTGGTGGCCTTGGGTGGTGTGCATGGATTTGACCCGATCGGGTTAGAACGCGACATCGGAGTTTGGTCCCTTCCGAACAGGCCGCTACGAGTTGAGCCATAGTTAGAGGAGGATTCCTCGTAGCGTATGGGCAATATGTCTTCCCTCAACTCATTGGCTGTGGATGTATTCCACAGAAGCTTTGGCGGCTTGCGGATTACGTCCCGGGGATGCGGGTTTAGGTGCCTCTGCGGGAAGTAGCCTACGGTTTGGCCCTTGAGTGTTCGAATGTCGGTGCACAGCCTGGTGGTTGACTGGCCGAGCGTGCGTTGCGACCTCAGGGGAGGTTGGAGAGTTCTCGGCTCAGCGAGCGGTCTCCTTGATCTCTTCACGGTATATCGCGTTCCTTTCCTTCTTCTTGAGCATACTCGGGGCATTACGGAGGTTGGGTGCAGCGTACTCGTGATTTGCTAATTTTCCTCCACTCTTGGCCCCGGATCAACTTTCTTGCGGCGGAGCACTGCGTCGAGAGATTAAGCGCTGCGTTTCTTCCCATGTGAGAATAGCCAGTGCTTCTTTGAGCTGCGTGCGGCGGTCTAGAGTAAACCTCCGTCGGGGAGAGTTTTCTCCTTTGTTTTATACGAGTGGCGGGTATGTCGGAAGGTGAGTACCACGGCTTCCCGAACATCTGCCCGTGTATTTGGTTGTTGTCCCAGGTTGATCGTTTACGTGCAGATGCCTCGGTACGTGGAATTTCCACTGAGTAGTTGCTCGAGGCAATTTCCATCCTCCTCTTTGTTTTTAAATAGACCTTTCTCCCACTGAGTTGGCCTTTCAATTTAAGTGCGGAAATGATCCGTTCCCATCCTCCCAGGACCCTTGGGAGTCCGGTTTTGTTGACTTCATGCTCGGCTTGGAAGAGAATGGTTTCATCATCTTCGTCGTCGCTTTCACAGAGAACTTTCTTTCCCCGGGAGGTAAGCGCTGAAATTCGTTATGTTGTGTCGTTCCATCTCCTAGGTCATCGGGACCGTTGACCACCCTCTCTGCGAGAGGGGTTGGATGAGAACAGAGACGGTAGTTCGGGAAGTTGTCTTAGTGAGCAAAACCCTTGAGGTCGACCGGTCTAGAGTGGCCTCTAGCTTTAAATGCGAAATGCTGTGACACTTTAAGGGCTCGGTCCACTGTCGGTCTTTCGAGCTTGGTCTTCGTCCCAAGACGACTTTCTTGAGCGGCTAGTTCCATGAGAGGTCTTCCTTGCGGAGAGCTGGCGATCTCAAGTAGGTGCGCGTCATCGACTAGTGTCGAGCAGTGATTACATTCCAAATCGCCGAATGGTGGAAACACTTGGCGGCACTTGAAGGTATAAGCTTGGCGACGGCACGGGCGGTTGCCAGCAGGGGCTGGTACTCGGAAGTAGTGATGAGCTACGAGCTCGATTGGTCGGGGCCTCGTTTACCGTGAGCGAGCGATCGTCGAGGGTGACTTTGGTATTGCGAATCGACGATAAGGATCGGATCCTTGGTAACATCGGGATATACGGAATAGATGATGTTGACGAAGTCGTCAAGCCACTTGATCGAGAGGATTCTTTGTCGTGTGAACGATTTGCTTCCAATTGTCGGATAGCGGCTTATGCGGGCGTTGAGCTTGACAATTTCCGTATGGTATTGGAGCCTTGGTATCGTAGGTGACACGATTGGAAGAAGTGCGAGTCCTCAAAGCCCGAGCATGTGAATGCGAGAGAGGAATGCACTTGCCGGAGTGCCAACGCGTCCTCGGCTTCCGGAGAGTCTGATTCGTCGTCATCGGCAGTTCAATCCAAACGTAGGGGCGTATTGCGTCGGTTGCATTCTTTGGAGCTAGGAAAAGCATCATGCTCTTCATTGGAGAAGAGGGATGCGGCCAGGTCGTTCCTCGTGGAGGACATCCCATACGACTTCCATGCATTCATCACGAGTGTGACGGTGCTTGTTGACCTTTATCCACAAAGATCTCTTCGCTGGCGGGGGCCGGAGAGTTGGTTTGGAGAATGCGTCGAATCTCCGATTGGAGGCGGGGGTTTATGTGCCCGCATCATGGCGATGTTCGGCGTTTCTTTCCAATGTCGCCTCAAATGTTGGAAGCACGACAGTTGAACTTGATGTATCGGGCTTTGGGAGTGCACTGTTGGAGTACGTTTACATAGTTAGCATCTCCGGACTACGAGGGATTACGATGAGATTTGCCCAGGTAGTCCCTTGGTTGATTCGAAGGAGGTAACCCCGGTGCACGAGTACGGACACGCTTGGCTGTGTCTACCTTCGTTTCCTATGAGGAAACTATCCCCTCGGATGACTTCGAGATCTCCTGCCGGTTAATGAACTTAACATGCGATGGAGAGTGGAAAGCTATGGCTTTCATGTGATGCGGCAGGCGTCCTAACAGAAGGCTGTGAACTCGGATGGAATGTCCATTACGTGGAATTTTGCTGGCACCATTTGGGTTTCGAACCGGAGTTCCCGAGTTACCGTCCCAGGGATGGGACGAGCAGCTATGTCGTAGGCCTTGATAGTTCGAGTAGACGGGATCGAGATGGCTTTCGTTGATACGGAGGAGCTCGCATCATGCTTGAGAGGGAGAACGTTAACGGGCGGCCGTTGTCTACTAATACTCGGGGAGTGTTATGGTATTGAGCTTGAGAGTGATGTCTGAGCTTCGTTGTGCCCGAGGCATCTCTTGGTAAGTCTTCGTCACGAACATGATCATCTTGCCCGTACGGTCGGGAATCGTAGATGCGGTCTCTATCCAGGAGAAGGAGAGTCATCAAGCCATCCGTTTCTGTCTTCCTCTTTGCGAGGTAAAGCCTTTGCTTTAGAGCCTCGGGATTATGTTGAGGCTGTTTGTGACGGTTGCCGCCCTTGGTTAGCACGTTGATCGAGTGCGAGTGCCAAGGTGACTTTGATCTTCCTTTCTGGGTCCGAGCTCGGAAGTTGGACAAATTGAATCTTGGGCGATCCCGCGGAGGTTGGGCTTCCACATTGTGATAAGATTACCAAGATCTGAGGTATTCCGGTGTCCCAGTGCGAGCTACGGTTGTCAACGGGACTTTTCGGCTTTCCCGTCCTGTTTGCTCTAAAGTTTGCATGGCTGGAGGAAGAGAGGGCCCAGTGGAGTACGATGCGTAGTAGTCGAACCTCCGGAAGGCTCTCCGAGTGTACCTACTCACTTTGGTGTCTCCGGCTTAAGTATCTTTCTCTCGGTTCTTTGTTGAGAGGACTTTTCTTGTTTTCGCGGAGGATTGCTCCGGACCATATCTTGAGACTCGTACTCCGAGCAAGCGGATCGATCCTACAAACATCGTAGGCGATGTGGACATTTGATGAGGACCCGACCGGAAGAGGCGGAGAAACCGGTTACGTGGCAATCTTCTTGGGCAACCACTCAATGGAATTTACTCTGTTATTGTTCGGAAAAGGGTTTCCAGAGCGCATATTGGGCCACGGGGCGCTCCAACTGCCTTCTTCTATCAAGTTACGGATTTCGTATCGTAACCTCACGCGGTTGTCGGTGGTATGGCCGTGATGCGATGGCAGCGCAGTATTTGCTCTTGTCCGCATTGGCTACGGGATTTTGGGTTTGTAATTTGCAACGGGTTTAAGGAGACCTTCCTTGATTAACCGCTTCCGGCATCTTGCTCGGTGGCATGTCCAACTTGTCGAAGTGTATGTGCGGGGCGCGAGTAGAATTGTTGCTTTGCGGGAATTTGGGTTTACATTGCCCATTGTTGTCCACGATGGATGTAGTTGTGAGACGTATCTTTCCCTTTCTTAGGGGCCGGTGCGGGATTGAATGCAGCTGGCGAGCGGTATACGTATGGGTGTGCGGTAGCCAATTTTTCCTTGAGACCCTTCTCGAGCGTGAGCCAGACATTGACCATGGCCGGAGATTTGGGAAGAAATGATGAGTGATGAGAGTTCGATGGACGGTCTTAAGCGGGACTTGAAGATCCGCATTTGTTCATATTTGGAGAGTGGCTCCATGATCTCGGAGAGTTTCCGGCTCCACCTCTTGTAGAATTCCCCAACACTTTCATCCGCTTTACGCTCGGTGGTGATTAAGTCCTCACGACTTGTTTCCCACTCTAAGTTGGATCGGTACTGTTCCGGGAAGATGTTACCGATCGATCCCAGGTGTGGCGATCCGCGAGCTTGACCCTCGAAACCATCGTAACGCCGAACTTTTGAGCGTATGCTGGAAGTGGTCGGCCATTTCTTGGAGGGTTGCTCCTTTTGCTCTCATGCGAACGTAGGTATCGACGTGCGTTTGAGGACATTCGGTTTCGTCGAATCGGTCCATCTCAGGCATTACGAACTTGGCGGGGAGAGGCGTGACCATTCCGGATTCGTGAATTTGAGCGTTTCCCGCTTTGAGTGCTCATGGTGGCTTTCGTGTCTTTCATCTGCTCGACCATCCGAGGCTAAGGTTGGGTCCAGTGGTGGGATTGTGAGGCTCGGCGCCGGGTGCTACCACGTGAGCGGTAGTGATTGGAGGTGGAAGGCTTGATATATGTGGATATATGGGAGCCTTTTACGAAGCTGTATCGGGGTTTGTCCCCGGTGTTTAGAGATTCGTGTATAGGCAACGGAACGAACCGGGAGGTATTGAGGGATATTGGCATCTGGGATGGTCCGGCGGTGTCTTTGGTGGTATTGAGTGATAGGAGTAGCACTTTGGTGGCCAAAAATGACGGGGTTGCCACGAGGAAGTAGCAATATGGAGCCTAGGTCATTTGTTTCCTTGGTTGGAAGGCATCCCGTAAGTTGGCGGGGGAGGAACCACAGTTGAAGGCTTGGTGAACTGGTTTCGGGAATCGTCATCCTCGACCCGGGACAAAAGTACCGTCTCGACCGGGGATAAAGTTTGCTATACCACGCTCATTCGAAGTTGTACCACGAAATTCTGGCGATCTTCTTCTACGCCTCTTGTGGACCTCACAAGCCCGGATGGCTTCTTCCAATGTCATATACATTGCCGGTGGCGGGGGTCCTTCCCGTCACGATTTCTCGGTGAACTAGACATGTCGGAAATTGGTGAGGGCGAGGAACCGAAATCTTGTACGGCATTTGCCGTTCTTGTGATTCGGCAAGGCGGCCGAAAATCTGAACCACTTTACGCTCACCGGCAGGGAACGAAAGGAAGGGTTTAGGCTTCGGAAAAGGGTATTTGGCTCAAGGTTTCGGGCTTGTGCAATGTGCAGTTACCGATTAATGTTTACTTAAAGCGCATTTTCTCAGAGTCCTAATCGGTTGGAAAAGAGCGGGTCTTCTTTTTCGCAACTAATCCTAGAGCTCTAATCAGTGGATCTCGTCACTACGCTTATAAGCCCCTCGTTTCCATTGTAGATCATCTTTCTCAGGATGGACTATCCCGAGCGAGGTCTGATAAGGCAAGCGAGTTCCACCGTCAAAGGAAAAAATGAACTTAAGGCTAGCTGATCACGCAAACTTTCAACGTATGTGACGCACGGGCCACAGTCGAAGTCAACGTCCTTAAGTTAAGGTGGGGATCGTGCCAAAATTTCGGCATGACCTCTCCTGACTCGCTTGTGCGAGAGACCTTAGCTTTTGGCGTTGGCCAAGTTGTGGCTGGCACGGTGGATACGGTGAGGTTTGGTGACACGGCGTCACATTGAACCTTCGGGTATATTTTTCGGCAGAGCTCCGCGTCAAAGTCAAGGCTGAAGAGCGCGAGACTTCGGGTCAGGAATGACCTTTGGTCTCAAACTCTCGAGCTTGACTCGGAGCGGGGCCCGGCGTAAAAAACATACACTTAGGCTTTATGACACGAGCTAAGCCAAAAACCAACCGGGATCTTGGACAAAGTGTGACACAAAGAGTGCGTAAGCTTACACGGGCTAGGATGGGATGTTTGGGACGACCCGTGCGCCCCCGAAAGGTGTACGCGGACCAATCGGGGTGCAATGCGGATAAGGCCATCTCGGGTTAGGGGTTGTAGTGTGCGGTGTACCGAGGCGGCAAGTGCACGTGAAGTGCGGTGTTGAGGCAGCAAGTGCGCGTAGTGTGCGGTCGCTAAAATTCTTTTTCTGAGTAAAACAGAGATTTTTTTTTCAGAATGTGTTTTAAAGAATTCATGATGCACAGTTCAAAAGACAGCATGAAAATCAAACATGAATGGGGATGCACAAACATGGTAAGATTTTGAAAAGTTGACAATGTAATGTCTTTCGAAACAAAAACCGTTCGAGGTTTAAAGGAACTCACACACACGAAAACGAGGAAGGGTAAACGAAAGTTTGACCCACGGAAGGCTTTTTAGAAAACAACGGTAGTTTTGAAAAAAGTATCTTTTCCCCAGCGGAGTCGTCAACTGAAATTACCCGGGATTTCGCGCGGGCGTCGCGAAACGCGGTTGTCTTTCGCGGGGGGTTGGTGTCTGAGACCTCGCTTCATGGGAAGGAAAAAAATGAGGAGTCGCCACACGGTTTTTGTATTTTGAGCCCAAACGTTGAGAAACGGCTTTTAGAAAATAGTGTCGTTTTTATTGGTAGCAAAAACTTAGGAAAACGCTTTGAAAACGGGGGGTCATTTTTATTGGTAGCAAAAACGAGTAAAAAGCTTTTTTAGTACCAGATATTGTTAGGTTCGGAGGTCACGTTACGTTTCGGGTAGAATATTACGAGATCGCCCGAAACGCCTCGCATGACGAGTCTTTCTACCTTTCTCGAAAATGTGTGTGTGTGTGTTTGTGTTTTTTGAAATGGGGGCTTGAATGACAAGCTTAATCTTGGTTTGAATGTCAAACGTTGATTAGGTGACTTTATTTGAAAAGACGAGCGTTTGAATGTCAAACGTCGGTTTTGAGTTTGAAATGAGCGTATGCGTGGCAAACGTCGATTTTGAGTTTGAAATGAGCGTTTGCGTGGCAAACGTCGGTTTTGAGACGGAAATGAGCGTTTGCGTGGCAAACGTCGATTTTGAGCTTGAAAAGGAGTTCGAAGGTCGAACTCCGGTTTTTTGAACCGGGCATGTCATTGTTAACGATTTTTACGGGAAAAATGCGTATTAAATGATTTGAAATGTCAAATGGCGGCTTTTAGTTTGAAGATGAGCGTTTGGAGGCCAAACGTCATGTCGCGCGTTTTGAAAGAGAGTTCGAAGGACGAACTCCGGTTTTGAACTGGACATTACATTGTTAACGATTTTTACGGGAAAAATGCGTATTAAATGATATGTGATCAACGAATCGGGTTGAGACTCGGACTTTGAAAAGTAAATACTATCACGATCCAAACGGGTCGGACTTGTAAATGACAGTATTTAAAGCAGTGTCAACGGAATCAAACGATCCGGAATCGTAAATGACGATCAACGAGGCCAATCGGCTCGGAATTGTAAATGACGATCAACGAGCCAAACGGCTCGGAATTGTAAATGACGATCAACGAGCCAAACGGCTCGGAATTGGTAAATGACAGAAAGTAAAGGGAACGGGGTCGGAACGCCGTTTTAACCCGTGATTACTTCTCTTACGGAAAGAGAAGAGGATCGAGGGGCTAAAACGTATCGGACCCCGTTAGACGGAGGCGTCTACATTTTGATAACGTTGTTCGAAACGGTTGTAGCGACTGGCGCGTAAACCGAGACGAAACGAGAGATTTAGAGAGAGGGAGTTATACCTATGGCTAGGGTCGACTCCTTTGGCTCGGAAGGTGTGTACGGGACATGGAAAGTAGTTCGAAAGGTTGTTTCGAAGTGGTAAGGGACGTATTTGATCGAAATACGAAGGTTTCACGCGAATCGAGACAAAACGGGAGCTCGAAAGGGGTGAAAATCAGTTTGACTGTGGGGTAGAGTGATTTTGGGGTAAAAAAAGTTCCTTTTGGCTTTGACAGCCATTTCTATTTATAGGTGAAAATTGCAGTAGGAGTCCGGACGGACTTGGACTGAATTTCCAGGGTTTTGGGGTATTTTGGAATTCTGAGGGGCTTGCTGGCAATTTCACAAAGTTTGCACAGGGAGTCCGAGCCGGACTTTGGCGAATTCCGAGGGGTATTTTGGTCTTTTCGGCTTGATTTGTGATTGAAAGGTGACGAGAGGAGCATGGCATGCGGGACACGTGTCCTGTGACTCACCCTTTGCATGGGAGTTCGTTCCCCGGTCCGGTTTGGTCCCGTTTTTTAAATAACTTGATCAGGAAAATGTCAGAAACGCCCCCGGAAAGTGCCGGAAAGTGTGTTTTTCAGGGAAAGCCATACTTTTACGTGAGATGACACGTGTTAAGTACGCTTCGACGTCGGGATGTACGGGGCAGTCCCGGGACGTCTCGTTGGCACGGCAACGGGGAGTTTAACGAGTTTCGCTTAACCTGGAGCGGGCCAGTTAACGGATTTCGGTTAACTTTCTGACGGATTTTGACGATCCGGATTTGGGTACTTACAAACACGCCCTCGAAGGTTTCAGAAATCCCTGGTTCAGACGCCTCACAATAGTCTCCATTCAGGTACAGGTACCTCGCAATGGTCTCATTCAGGTTTAGACGCCTCCCAACAGTCTCGCTCAGGTCAAGGTTCCCACGCGCGGTTCCTTGCACCTACGAACTACGATCGGCTTGATTCCCGCTCGGGATACGTAGGAATTCTTTCGCTAAGGGTCCAGCCAGCTGACCGCCCAGGTCTTTCAAAGTAAGGCATCCTGATTTGGATCCTTATATTTTTTCAACGACCCCACTTCCTTCGGAAGAGACGTCGCTGAGGGGCTAACTGTAAGTACCCAAATTCGGATCGTCAAAATCCGTTAGGAGTTAACCGGAATCTGTTACATGGCCTGCTCCAGGTTAACCGGAACCCGTTAAGCTCCCCGTTGCCAAGCCAACGAGACGTCCCGGGACTGCCCTGTGCATCCCGACGTCAAAGCATACTTAACATACGTCATCGCACGTAAAAGTACGGATTTCCCTGAAAACGCACTTTCCGACATTTTTCGGGGGCGTTTCGGACATTTTCCGGACTGTTATTTTAAAAACGGACAAAATCGGGACCCGGGCACGAACTCCCACAAAGCCTGGTGAGTCATGGGACACGTGGCATGCATGCCACCTCCCTCTAGTCACCCTTCAATCAAAAATCAAGGAAAAAAGACTAAAATACCCCTTGTATGCAGTCGCAGTTCGGCCGGACTCCTTTGCAGACTTTCAGAAATTGCCAGCAAGTCCCTCCAATTTCCAAAATTCACAAAACCCCCTGGAATTCAGGTTAAGTCCGTCCGGACTCATGCTGAAATTTCACCTATAAATACCAAGGCTGTCAAAGCCATTTATAACAACATAAAACACTCCCTTTCACAAAAAACCCCACGGCCTAAACTGGTTCTCCCCCTTATCGAGCCCGGTTTTACCTCGTTTTGCGTGAAAGCTCCGTATTTCGATCAAATACGACCCCCGCCACCTCGAAACACCGTTCCAAACAAACTTTCGTATCCCGTATACGTCCCCCGAACCAAAGGAGCCGACCCTAGCCATAGGTAGCTCCCTCTCTCTTTAAAACTCTCGTTCCGTCTCGGTTTACGCGCCAGTCGCTACAACCGTTTCGAACGACATCTTTGAAATGTAGACGCCTCCGTCTAACGGGGTCCGATACGTTTTAGCCCCTAGATCCTCTTCTCTTCCCGTAAGAGAAGTAATCTCGGGTTAAAACGGCGTTCGACCCGTTAGTTTACTTTTATGTCATTTACAATTCCGGATCGTTTGATCCGTCGAACGTCATTTACTTTCACGCAAATTTACAACTCCGAGCTGTTTGGCTCGTCGATCGTACTTTACAATTCCGGATCGTTTGATTCCGTCAATACCGCATTTAAATACTGTCATTTACAAAGTCCGACCCGTTTGGATAGTGATAGTTTTTACTTTTGAAAGTCCGTGTCGCAACCGATTCGTTGATTGCATGTCATTTAATACGTTTTTCCCGTAAAAATCGTTAACAATGTAATGCCCGGTTCAAAACCGGAGTTCGACCTTCGAACTCTCTTTCAAAACGCGTGAAATGACGTTTGGCATCCAAACGCTCATCTTCAAACTCAAAATCCGACGTTTGACATTCAAACGCTCTTTTCTTAAAAGTCAACATTTGACACTTAAGATAAACAGTTAAAATCAGCATTCGTGTCATTTTTCCTAAAACTTCAAAACCGACGTTTGTCATTCAAACGCTCGTCTTTTCAAACAAGATCACCTAATCAACGTTTGACATTCAAATCAAGATTAAGCTTATCATTCAAGCCCCCATTTCAAAATGCAAACACACACACACACACGCACACGTTTTCGATAAAGGTAGAAAGACTCATCATACGAGGCGTTCGGGTGATCTCGTAATACTCTTCCCGAAACGTAACGTGACCTCCGAACCTAACAATCTCTGGTACCAAATAGTTTTTTACTCGTTTTTACTACCAATAAAAATGACTCCCCGTTTTCAAAAAAGCCTTTTCCTAAGTTTTTGCTACCAATAAAAACGACACCATTTTCACTAAAGCCGTTTTTCAACGTTTGGCCTCAAAATACAAAAACCGCGTGGCGACTCCTCTTCCTTCCCGAATAGCGAGGTCTCAGACACCAACCCTTCGCGAAAGACAACCGCGTTTCGCACCCGCGTGAAATCCCGAGTAATTTCACACGTGGACATGCGAAGTGTTGAAATCTTTGATGGATGAATCATGTCTTCCTAATGTTATCGTGACCGATAGGGAGCTTGCTTTGATAAATGCAATCCGTGAGACGTTCCCAACAATAACTCATTTGCTCTGTCGATGGCATATCAACAGAAATATTCTAGCAAAATGTAAGAAAATGTATGAAATGCAAGAGATTTGGGAGGCGTTTATTCTTAATTGGTATTTAATGGTCAAAGCTAATATAGAGGCATCGTTTAATGACTTTTTACTACGATTATCAGAAGATTTCAGTCATTATCTCGATGCGGTCAATTATGTTATAAACCAATGAATTGTGCCATACAAAGAAATATTTGTCTTGTGTTGGACAAATAAAGTTATGCACTTTGACAACTTAACTACAAACAGGTATATCAGACGACCTTTATTTTTGATGTGTCATATGTTTTGATGTTTCATATGTTTTGTTAATTATATGCTAATAAAATACGTAACTAATGTTAGGGTGAAGATTCAACATGCCTTGTTGAAGAAACAACTTGTATTGAGCCAGGGAGCATTTGAGACATGTTGAAACAAATTCAGAAACTCATTGAATGCTCTCATATTGCAATTATCATCTCATTTTAGAAAAGCAGGACTGTGGTTCAACATAAATTCAAGTCATCGAGTTGTACAAACATTACTAACACGAAATACAAAAGTAAAAATAATTGTTCATACATTATTTCAGAGACATAATACAAATACCAAAAAATACAAATCTAATGTCTTCTTCTTGTACCCTGAGAAGTTGATGGCGTTGATGGGATTTGAGTTGCTACGAGTGATCTAAAGATGACTTCCATAGCCTCATGTGCACTAATCGAGTGATCTTCGTATGTCCACCTTTCAGCAATAGGTATCATCACGTCCCGAACATTCATGATCATATCCCACGAATTTGGGGCAACAACTCCAGTCGTTCTCCTGACAGTGCGAGCCCTCTCAGCTATAGGGTGCACAATAGGATGGGAATAAGTAGCGTACCAATGCAGATAATCATCTGTAGTCTCTTTTGGCACTCTACATTTTTGGAGCGAGTGTTTATCGAGGTAATGCGACTTCCAGAAAGAGAAATATTGGGCAAACATGATCCACCCCACCGAAGACTTCTTATCTCCTCTAGGCATCCCTAGTCCAAGTGGAGTGCTTGGAATTGTTTGCACAAACCCAAACTGTCTAATGATCCGATCAGGAAGATGTGGCTTCACGACATTATCGACAACTATGGCTCCTTGATATAGAGCGGCTCTAGGAAAAGGATATTGAGCACGGATACCTTTATACGGCATCCAAATCACCTACAAATAAAAGCATAAAAAACATTAATATAGTTTCATTTAAGAAAACAAAAATACATGTGAAAAATACTATATAAATAATACTTACCTCCTTGTCCTTGATTATGTCAATATGTTGTCTTTTAAGTTGTACGGAGACAAATGTCGCTGGTTGAGCCATAGGTGGTAGCCACTTCAATGTGATCGACAAATTGGGTAGATAAGAGCTGTTGAAACCGTTTCTAAATACAGGGAACCTCTCATAAACCCATGCCTCCAACAAAGTTAAGTACCCGGAAATCTGATGACAGTTCCACCTCGATCCTTTTCCTAGTTGCCGGTACAGATAAGCTAACGCTCCGGCTCCCCAAGCATAATCCCCAATTGCCCCCTCGTCTCTAAATAAATCGAGGTAGCTCGCACTGACACACGTCCCGGTCTTATCCGAGAAAATTGTGCACCCCAATAAATATAACAGAAAAGCCTTAGCAGCACAGACAACTTTTTGGGGGTCTGAGGAGTACAAATTAGGAGAAAACTATGTTCTCAGCCGTTATAGATTCACCAATGTCCCTTTGGCAGGTATTCCATCTTTAGCCACTTTTTTAGGACTCTCAAAACCTCTACGACTTTATCAAGATGTGGTTGACTAGAATAACCGAGATTTTCAAAAAAGGGTTGATCTACGACCGGAAGCCCCGTAAGACAAGACATATCCTCTAGAGTGATAA
This sequence comes from Adenophora triphylla var. japonica, assembly GCA_022495995.1. NCBI lineage: Eukaryota > Viridiplantae > Streptophyta > Magnoliopsida > Asterales > Campanulaceae > Adenophora > Adenophora triphylla. Next base: position 23,986 of record JAFEMH010001980.1, read on the forward strand.
TCATCTCCCCAAATGGTATACGGAAACTATTAGTTTCCGGGTGCCATCGCTCAACAAAAGCGTTAACTAACGTCTTATCCAAGTTGTCATACGCTCCACTCAGTAAGCACAAAAGTCCGAAATTACCAATAATATTTTGAACCGTCTCAGACATATTATCAAGATCCAACTTTCATTTTTTCAACTTCCCGATATGATTAATACATTTTAATGTACGATCATATTTACCCTCCCATATGTATTTTGCAACGTGTGTTTCATAGGAAATGAGTAAAGATTTGTACCTCGGGCCACCGAGAAAAGAGATTTCACCCTCACCTCCCTTGATGTCATCCTCATCTTCCGGTTCATCTTTCGGGTCACTATAATTCTGAGGCTCATGAACATTCATCTGAGATGAGGTTTCCATATTATTCCCATCCTCATTGTATACTGAATATCTTTGGCCTTCATGCTGCTCATATCCTTCTTCATTATACACCGAATGTCGAGGATCAACATATGCATCCCCAACTCGCTCAACATCAAGGTTTTGCGTAGATTGCCCTTGATTACGTGAATTTTTGTCATGCTTTCTAGCGGAAGCAGTTGGACGTATTTTTGTGAACATCTGCTTAACTGCAAATAAAACATCAAAAAATCAAACTTAATACAATTTCATATCATACCATATCAAACTCAAACACTTTACACCACATTTTCATCATTTTAATTTCATAAAATGATATTTACAAGCTCAAAACATTAATATTAACATGAAATCCACATCTAAGCGATAATTGGTGAGTCATATCATATTGTAAAAGTTCGGTCAGGAGTGATTGAAAAAAGTCAAAAAATTTGGTCGGGGTGGCTGAAAAATGTGAAAAAATTCGGCCGGGTGTGGGCGAAACAACTTAAAAAGTTCGGCTAGGTGTGACTGAATTTTTTAGCAAAGTTCGGCAGTGTGTGACTGACTTTTTTAGCAAAGTTCGGCCACTACTGGCCGAACAGATCCATAAATTTGGACGGTACCGGCTGAACCCCTATAACCAAGAATTTTCTATGAAATTTAACCAAAAAATTATCAAATTGAAACATAAATCGAACAAATTAAATCCTAGCTGAATTTCTCTCTCTCCCTCTTTTAAAACCAGGTATTTCTTCTTCTTTTCTTTCTCTCTCTCAATCTGATTTTCTCTCTTTCCCTCTCTAAAAATCAGTGAGTGGGTGGGTGGGTGGGTGAGGATGAGTGAGAGAGTAAATGTATTTGGGGGTTAATGGGTGTGGGTGGATGGGTGGGTGGGTGGGGATAAGGGTATAAGGGGAAATAGAGGGATTTATTTTAATTTTTGGGGATGAATTTAATGTTACGGGTTTGCTCAACAATTTAATTTTACGAATCTATCAATATATAATAACAAGGTTTCAGTAAATTCTTTGCCATTGAGGGGTATTTTTGTCTTTTCACGCGGTGGCAAGAATGCAATTTAGAAGGCAGAAAATACACGTGGCGTTGTGTTATTGGCTGAAAATAATTTTGTTTTTTTTTTTAATCACTTTGGACACATGTCGACTGGCTGGGGATGGGCATTTCCGTCATTTCAATGGCGCGTGTAGACCACGCGCTTACAATGGCACGTCCAAGCAGTTTCTCCTTTTATTTTTTTTTTTTTTAAAAAAATGCCACGTGGCAACGTTTCATTGGCCGGACGGATTTCAAAAAAGAAAAATTATCCCATTTCTTTGACCTCAATTATTATATATTAAATTACATTTTTTAATTTTTTTTTACATCAAAATTCATAATTTTTTTTTCTCTTTAAATAGAGACTACTTTCATTTCATTTGGACAAAGAAAAAAAATCCGCTTTTTTAAATATAAATGTGTTCATTATCCTTTAAAAAATTTTCAATTTCTTTTTTGTGAAAATTAATTAACTGTGAAGTAATTTTTTTATTATAAATGATAATAAAAAAAAACTATTTTTTTAATTTATTATGTCTTTATTTTATTTTTTCACCAAAATTCATAATTTTTTTTCTCTTTAAATAGATATTTCATTTATGTGATTAGGGTTATAATATGAAGAAAAGATGGACCAAATATGTAAGCTACCCTTTGTTTTTTTCATTTTTTTTTTTTTGTAATAGTTGATTTCCATAATATTGTTATGATTGATCTAACATTTGTGTTTATGTGAAGATGACTAATGAAAGAAATGAACATCGTTTTTTACTTTCATTTGAACCATATATTGATATAGGTATAAACAATTTTGGTTTATTTAATATTATTTCGTTTCGAAAGTAGGTATTTGTTGTATTAATTTTTTAACATTTATTTGAGAAATGAGTGAATTAGTATAATAAAATTTTAGTCCAAATTCTATATCTATTTATATATAATAACAAGGTTGTGGTAATAAAATGAGGTTTGAGGGGCAATTTGGTGTTTTCACGAGATGGCAAAAATGAAAAAAAAAATGGCTGAAATGAACGGTGGCAAGTTGTGATTGGGGGATAATATATTTATTTATTTTTTTTGTAATTTTGGACACGTGTCGTTATTTAGGTGAAGGGCGTTTTGGACAATTCCATGTCACGTGCGCGACACGCGCCGATAATGCCGCGTGAAGAACGTGAAGGCGGTTGAAGTTTGTTTTCTTTTGGTTTGGACACTTGGCGACCTCTTATTGGGTTTGGTTGGATTTCAAATTTTTATTTTTCACCCTTTTCTTTTACCTAAAATATTTTATAATAAATTAATTTTTTTACAATATTTTTACACCAAAATTCATAAAAAAAAATCTCTTTAAATAGAGACTATTTTCTTTTGATTTGGACACAAAAACACCTTTATTTTTAAATATAAATTGCATAATCATCCTTTGTAATATTTCAATATGTTTTTAGTCAAAATTAATTAAGTGTGAATTTTTTTTTATTATAAATGATAATGATAATAATAATAATTTTACTAATTATAAAAATAAAGAATATAAAATAAAATAAAAGTGATGGGGTATAGGAGAATGAGTTGGAAGGGATAATATGGTTATTGAGTTTATTTTATTTCAATATATCAAACAATTTATTTATTTTATTTTAAAAAAATTGAAGCATTGTAACTAAAGTATTAATAAAGACGGATATCGGGAAAGATGATCATCAATTTTAAAATTTTGATTGAAGTAGTTTTTTTTTGACACGTGTCGCCCGTTGATTGGACGGATGAATTTCAGATTATTTTTTTTTAATCCGATTTCTTTGACCTCAATTATTTTATAATAAATTAATTTAAAAAAAAAAAAATTACACCAACATTCATAATTTTTTTCTCTCTTTAAATAGAGACTTCTTTCATTTGATTTGGACACATAATTTTTTTTTATCTTTTTTAAATATAAATTTCTTAATTATCATTGCTAAATTTTCAATTTCTTTTTAGTGAAATTAATTAAGTGTGAAGTATTTTTTTTTATAAATGATAATAATAATAATAATAATAATAATTTTATTATTCAAAAAAAATTATTTTGTACTAAATTAATTATTTTTACCAAAAAATTTACACAAAAATATTAAAAAAAAAATCTCTATAAATATATACTTCTTTCATTTGATGTTGAAAAAAAAAATCCCTCTTCTTTAAATATAAATTTTTTAATTACGCTTTGCTAATTTTTCAATTTCTTTTTAGTGAAAATTTTTAATATATATATATGAGAATAGTAGTGACTTTTTTTTTTTTGTCTTCTTTACTTTTTTTTTTATTTAGCACTTAAAACTCATATTAGTTTCTTTGTTTAATTTTTTCATTGATTTAAAATTCATATTAGAAGTGAATATAATATGATTTTAGAAATAAGCATAAAATAATTAGTTATAAATCACTATCTCTCTCTATATATAAAAATACTTGCATAAGTTTTAAAATAACCGAGGGCACATTTGTAGTTACCCGGTTAGGATTGAGAATCTATCAACAATTACCCAAATAAAGTGGATAGTAAATGATTTATTTTGTTTCTTATTCTTTTCAATATATTTTTAGTAAAAATTAAAAGTGTGAAGTATTTATTTTAAATTATAAATAATAACAATAATAATAATAATTTTACTGATCATAAAAATAAAAAATATAAAATAAAATAAAATAAAAGTGGTGGGGTATAGGATGATGAGTTGGAATGGTGTTGAATTTGAATTTTTGTAATGAATGTGGGTTTTGGTTTCTATTTAATAAGTGAGATGAGATAATATGGTCATTGTGTTTACTTTAGTTCAATTTATCAAACAATTTATTTAAATTTTAAAAAAAAAATAATCTTTGAAGCATAGTAAATAAAGCATTAATAAATTTGTCAATTTTTCTATTTGTCTCAAAATATTGTGTATTTATAAAGATGAATATCGGGAAAGATGGCCATCATTTTTAAAATTTTGATTGAAGTGTATGTCAATATTATAAGAAATAAAGATAGTATAAATTTGTATTTTAAAAGAGAGAGAGAAAGAAGTGGGTTGGATTTGATTAGGAAGTGGGGGGTTTGGGGTAATTTCTTTTCATTTAACGAAATTGTTAGTATTTTTCGAATTTTTATTTTTCTCCTAAAAATTAAATAAGTTACATTGAAAGTAAATATCATAATTATGTTCATAATTAGTTAATGTAAATAAATATGACATAATTTTTTCGATGTATGAGCATGACTTAATGGAATGTTTCCATTTGAAAAAGAATGATATTAATTTTTATTAGATAACTGTACTATCCTTTTGGTATGAACAAATCTTTTTTTTTAATTAAACAATTCTCTTTATCAAAAATAAATAAAATATCACCTTTTTTTAACTAGATTTTCAATCTTCACATTTTTTTAATAATTTCAATAACTTATTTCGTATGTGATTTGTGTGTTTTATTTACTTTTTCAAATGATAAAATACTACAGAATTGTATATGAAGAAATGCATATTTCTTATGATTTTTGTTTCATTCTTATTTTATTGTTTTATAATTTTTATGTATTGACAATGTAGTCTTTAAGAAATTATTTCATAATGTATAAACGAATTGATTTTTTGATTTATTTTAGTACAATTATTATTTTTTGAATATACAGTAATGTCCCGTGCATCGCACGGGAGTCAATCTAGTCTATATAACAATCCTCTTTTATTTACAAGGGGTGGGCCTATTTGCTTTAAATTTTTGGCCTAGGAAAAGTCTTTTTTGCCCTTTGAAAATCATTTACAAGGCACATGTTTGTGTTTTAACAAAAGTTATGTTTTTAACAAAGTTATCACGGAATTGCAATAAAAAGTCAACGTGGGAAATGAGGTTGCGAAAAAATCAAGGTTGGTAGCTACATTGCAACATTTGGTAAAATTTGGGTAACTAATATGCAATTTGTCCTACTATATTTCTTAATTTCACATTTATCAATTGATAATATGACAAGTAATAAATGTGAAATTTGGAAATTTTACAAACAATTCAACTCGAAAAGGCTAATAATTATTATCTTTGCTTTTTTTTTTTTTTTTTTGTAATTCTTTTACAATTAATATATCACATATAAACGGAGAAAACCACATTGATATTAAAGCTCTCGCGTTATAATCCGATGTACACTTTTCAAAACGGGAGACTAGAAAAATCTAATCATAAACAAGAGTGTGATACTTGACTTTTACCATTGAGCTACTCTTTTGAAAATAATATTCTCTCCGTTTCAAAATGTTTTTTCCATTTGACTTTTTTGTTGAACTTTGATCACAAATTTATGAGAGATTAATCATGTTCATGAAATTCTAAAAATTGTTGTTGATAATATTATTAATGGTGAATCAATAGAAATTTTTAGAATTTCATGAACATAATTAAATTGTCATATATTTGTGGTTAAAGTTCAATAAAAAAGTCAAATGAGACAAACATTTTGAGACGGAGGGAGTATCTAATTAAGTTAGAATAAATATTTATCATATAATCTATCCATCTAGTAGCTTAATGCCATCCTCCTTATTACAGTACTTATAAAATTGAATGTATATTTTAGAATATGAGATTTCAAAATCTATAGTATAAATGGCAACTGTCATGAACAGTACTATGAATAGTATCAAATGTCAAATTTTTCATTTTGCCTTCACTAAATTGTCCCTTTTTCATTTTGCCCATTAAAAAATAAGAATTTTTTTTTTAAATTAAAAAAAAACACGTGTCCTCGGACACGGGCTTTTACTAGTATGGTAATAATTTACAAAAATATTAATGGTCATTTTGTTGAAAATTTTGATAATATTTGGGCAAAAAGTATAATAATATTGTTATGCTTCTTGTATAACAGGTTTTATGTATTTGACTAAAATTCTATGAAATATAATTATTCAAGCAATTTAAATTACTCGTTGAAACTGATTATTTACACTTGTACTCGTTGAAACTGATAAATGCCACGGCTTGGTCATTTGACTTTGACAATGTAGTATTTCTAAAGGCTGTGATAAATTTGTACCACGTGCCAGAGTTGAATTAAGCTAACATTCGGCCGGATGCAGCCTGCAATCTAGAGGAGAGAAAGATAAAATATTTATAAATACATATCCCTACTTTCATTTTTTTTTTTTTAAATTCGATATAAATATTAGTATAACATAAATATTAGAGTGTTGTGGCTAGAGAAAATGGATTGAAGAAAAAAAGTGGGATAAGAAATACTGCTCCTCCGTAGTTAGACCAATATAAGATGACTAGATGAGTAAACATTTCAAGTCGATTGAAGATATTATTGTCCGATTATAATGAAAGTGGATAAAAAGTGATGAGTTCGGACCTTTCAAACCCAAACTGGGTCTAATTTTGATTTGTTACAAATGTCAATTATTATGTGGCATTTATAGGATTGCGATCATCAAGACTGCGATCAGGAATATCGCGTCAGCCGTGATCGTGTCTATCAAATACCTCGTTGACCATGTTGACCGCGGTCTCATGGACAAGACTCCCGATTTATCACCAGACTCCCGGTTGAAGTTAAAGCCAGTAAGATAAGAGTCCGTACTTACTCTGACATAGCTTGACACTGTCACATTAAATGGTGGCTTATACGCCTATCATGCGCGTAAGGCGCCGCACCAACTGTCGCCTGTTTCTCATATCCTTGTCCAATCAAAGTCATCCCTTTACAGTAATCCTCACTTTATTGTATGAGCTATACAGATGCGGACATGTGTCCTATGTCAAAAGGTAAACATCTCCTCCAGAGCTGATGTCATCCCAACGACTCCCTCTTACTATATATACTCTCATTTGTTCTCTTGGGCAATGTAAGTCACAATTGTAATCCACATTGTATAAACCATAGCACACAAGACACTAAGACATTCAAAGTCTTATTCTCATTTATTAAACCCTCAAAGGTCTTACTCTCACACCCGAGGGTCTGAACCGAAATCAATCCTGACTTGATATTTAACGGTGCATAAATACAATCATCTCGTACAAGCCAGATATTCCTACTCAGTGTTCCACCAAAAGTTGTGGCGTCCTCAAAAAGTAAATTAGTAAGTGTCGAGATTTTTGTAATTATACAAGCATAATAAGAATAACGTTGTCCAAAATATTTTTCACCATTTGTTATCTTGAAAATGAGACTCACACTCTGGAACATGTCAAAAAAGAAAGTAAGACTCTTACTCTAAAACGAGGGGAGTAATATTCCTTTCTCCATCGCACTTTAATTCTTGTTTCAAAAATGAAGGGGATGATTAGTGTTGCTTCGATTTTGAAGCAACTCTATTCATCCTCATTTGAAATAAGATTTCAAAATTGCAATTTAGTCTCTCTAATTTTAAAAGTTACATCTTATCTATTATATAAATTAAAAATATATCTTCATTATTTAAATTAATCTAAAATAACATTATTTCAATATTGGGAAAATTTTATATCCGCTTAATGCAATCTATAAATAATAGATTTGATTATCAATTATTAATATTTTAATTAAGTACTTATTATTTTAAATTATAGTTAGTAATAAAATCTATTTTAATACTAGTATTTTAGATTATAAATACTTTATTTTTTATCATCTAAAACAAAAGAAAAAATTTAATATGTAAAAAGATTATACTTTGTGTAGTATTTGTGAAATTGAAAAAGTAGTGGAATGATGAGATGTAAGGAAAAGATGCTAAGAATATTATTTTGAAGTCAAAATTGATGGTATGAGTTGGAGTGAGAAAAAAAATATAAGCAAAATTTGAAGGAAAAGCTGTTTTAAAAAATACTATTGGGTTGGAGATGCCCTTGATGGTTGATTGTTGTGAGTATGATTTTGAATAGCTCCACCGAGCTCAAGCTAAAGCAAGCTCAAACCCAATGACCCCGATTCTGCCCACCTCGCCATGTTGTTGTGTTCGACAGACGAGAATGTGTTGAGATCAACGGGGCCTACAAATTTTTTAAGTGATCTCAAACACACAAAATGAGCAAGATGACGTGATCGAATCGGGGTCGTAGGATGGAGGGACGTCTTTGTTGGTATGACATGTGGGCCCTATTGAATAAAGAAGTACTCCCTCCGTCCCAGACCAAGAGTCCTACTTTCCCTTTTGGTCCGTCCCAGATCAAGAGTCCCTTTCCTTAAATGGAAAGTTTTTCATATATTTATACCCTTATCATCTCAATATATTTACAAAAAAACCATTACTATTCCTCCCACTCATTCTCTCTCCTATTAAATATTATTAACTTTTACATTCTCTCTCCTATTCCCTATCACACATTTAATTTTTATATTCTCTCTCATATTCCCTACCACACATTTAACTTTTATATTCTCTCTCCTAAAATTTTCTACCCACTTTAAAAAAAATTCTTAAGAAGCGTGAAATCCCCCCCCCCCCGAGGACCCTTGGTCTGGGACGGAGGAAGTATTATTTTTTATTTTTTTGTTTTTGAAGTTTAAAATGAGGCAATATTTTGGGACAGAGGGAATATTCCCTCCGCCATGATTTACAATTAAAAGTTAAAATTTTATTTTACATCTTTATATTTTGAAGAATTTGTAGCTAGGACTGTTGTAGAAAACTGTCACTTGTTCAACCACTTGTGTGTAATGTTGATCACACAAGTGTCTTGACAACTGTCTAAACTACTACACGACAGAAAATAAACTGAAACGCAACGGAATAAATAAACACTAAATTAAACACTTCAGCAAGACTATGATTGCTGAAAAACTTTCATAAAATACAACCTTGTTGAGAACAAGTTATAAAGAAAACTTACAATGAAAGAAAATAAAAACTTATGAAAAGATCAAAGTGGTTATATAATAAGAACACAAAAACATAAAAAGCAATATTGAAGTTTAATCAAGTAAATTTCAAGAACAAATAAAAGATTCTCTTAAACTAGACTACTCCGTTTGAACTCTAAGAATTCGTAAGGAACAATGAGAGGAGCGGCTCTACTTTTATAAGGGTTGATCACAATCCTTCTCCAATGAGTACTTTTCTTGCACATTTATTTCCTTATCAACAAATAATCCTTCTCCAATTAAGATTGATCATTCTTGTACACTTCTTTTTTTTATCAACAAAGAATACTTCTCCAAATAGGAGTATTCTTTCCATTCTTGAATACTACCTTATTTACATGATAGATACTAGAAATAAAGATTAGTTGTTAGTCAAACAAAAATTAATATTAAACTAAGTAAATATTCACAATTATTTTCTACATTAATTTAATTTAAATATGGAAAAAATACAAACCATAATTACAAAAATAAAAAATATATTTTAAGAGTATTTTATACTCTTTCAATCTCCCCCTATTTTTGTGATTATGGTCAAAACCTTCAAAATAGAGATTATCAATTTCAAACCACCAGAATAACAAAAATAAAAAAGATATCAAGAGTATATTTATACTCTTTCAATCTCCCCCTATTTTTGTGGTTCTGGTTAAGCCTGTAATCACCACAATATCAAAACTCTCGTTGGATAAAATGAGTAACGACGAGTCCAACTCCCCCTTAATGCATTGCAACTTCATTTTATCATTCAATTCCCCCTAAATACATCGCGACTCCATTCAATCAAACTCCCCCTAAACTGGTCATATCTTCGTGATGATCATCTCATATATCTCTTTTGATCTACCATCTAAGAGATATCTCCCCCTTTATTGATGATCATATCCTACTTGATTGACTGGCTGAGAGGCATTTCCCCTATTCTACCCCTTTTCTTTAGAGATTTTCAAATATGTGCGAGCATCCATGAAAATATCTTAAGAAACCTCTTTGTGAAATATGATCAGAGTTTCAGCTTGAGAGGAGCAGACCCAGACTAAAAGATTGGAGAAAAAAAAACAATAGTTACATATTTATGAATAAACTGGGAATAATGACCACATGTGCAACCAGTTGAGTGCAGAGTTGTGTGCACAAATGTCTAAAAAAATTGAGATTTCCATAGAGACATACCATTGTTGCTGAAGATGGTTGGGAAGACGTGCATTTGACAAAGAAAACAAATCTAGTTAATGTATCCAAACCTTTTGAAGGATCAAAGTAGGCAAAAAAAATGATGAATTCAAAACCAAATGCTACCTGAATTTTGTGACCAATTGCAATACCATCGGAGATCATTTCCACTCTAAACCTCAAAGATTGTTCCATTCAGATTTCCTTTGCACTCAAACTTGGACAAACATTCATTAAACATATTGTTAACAAAAAATGATTGACCCACAATTTGATGAAAATAATAAACAATCAAATGAAGGTTTCATGGGCCCAAAGATGTCTAGTTTATAAATATGCCTAGAATGATGCAATTTATGAGCACACAAGTGGAGATTGATCTCAACGAAGTGTGATATGATATGAATAAATTTACACATGACACGTTTTGACAAATAGGAAGTCAATGAGTTATCCTTCAATCATGTAGCCTATAGAACGTTTTCATATTTAGGCACTGAATCAGTCACTGAGAGGAGTTATGCACTCTCACACCATAGTGCTTACCCAACTTTTCTTCTCAAGTGATGCAATAATAACGTATTGGCATTGGGCACATTAGTGAAAGCTTCAAAATAGAGGAGACAGATGTCCGCACAGTTGTGTGATCATCTCAACACACACAATTTGAGAGACCTTTTTAGGAAATAAAATCTCTCGAAAACAATGGTCATCATGAATATATCAATCAATTGTTTATTAGTTTCAGTAATTTCACAACTAATAATTTTTCGTTCAACAATATCTCTAACAAAATGAAGTTTAAAATCTAGATGCTTAGCAGTAGAACATTGAACAGGGCCTTTTGCCATATCTATGATACTTTTAGTATCACAAAAATATATAAAATTTTATTTTTGATTACATAGCCTTTGATCAAATTGTTCATCCAAACAATTTTGATGCCCCGACTATCAACTGCCACACATTTTGATTCAGTAGTTGATAGGAAAAAAAAAAGTTTGTTCCCTATTATCCCATGAATACAACTTATTTTCAAGACATAAACATCCAACATTGGTGCTTTTGGAATAAATGATTATCTCCCCCTCAAATGCCTTAAAAGGTGCCTGTGAATTAGATTAGATTCGTCATTGGCAACACAGCAACATGAACATATCTGATAGTATACGGAGTTCATGCATATCAAACCTGCAAGGTCACGGTGGTTGCTTTCCTCTTATTTTCATTCCTTCATACACTTCCCTAATGACCTGGGAGGTAGGATGATTTCCTGTATTCTAGAGGGAATGTGCCTCTCGTGCCTGCTTCTCTTTCATCAGTTTCAGAATCTAAATCTGGTTCTGTTGTTGTCTGATCACTTATGTTGTTAGTTGTCTGAATAACTGGTTGCTCAACTGTCTGAACAGGTGTCTATTCTGCAGATTCGTTTGCTTTTCCTAGTTTAGACTCATCATTAATCGGATCACGTTCCCATATACAACTTGCAACATCATCCTCAGCAGTTTTGACATTAAGATTAGTAGCATCATAAAAAATCGATTTAAGATATGAAAGATTTTCAACCAACTTGTAACAATGATCTGAGGATCTTACTCCTGTTAAAACACATCTATTTGATTCATCAAATATCTCACACATCTTTTTATCGAATTTGACATGTAGATCATCATCACACAATTGACTTATGCTTATCAAATTAGCCTTTAGCCCATCAACATGCAATATATTATGCAACCTAGGTAAACCTTCTTCCTGCAACTTACCTTTGCCAATGATGTTACCTTGAGCTCCTCCACCGAAATTTACTTTTCCACCTTTGAATGGTTTATAGTCACTGAAATGCTCAAGTGACCCAGTCATATGGCGGGAGCAGCCACTATCGAAGTACCAAGATCCTTCAACACTACTCTTAAAAGAGGTGAAAGCCACTTGACAATTCATGTTCTCTTTTCTTACCCATGCGGTTTTATTTCCAGTCTTGGGTTGTCTGTACAGTTGAGTGTTCAGTTGTGCACTCAACTGTCTGCTCAAGTGTCCACCAATTTTCACAAGTTCAAGTTCCTGCTTCAACTTATAGCAAAATGATCGAATGTGACCAGGAACAAAACAATGATGACAAATGTATTGCCTTCGCCTGTGACCTTTTCTTTTGGTTAAAACATTTTTCTTTTCAACTTTAGAGGAACCCTCACCCTCTTTTACAAAATTATGACCTTCATAGCCAATTTCAGATTTTCTTTGATTTCCTAAATTCAAAACTTTTTCCAACTTAGACTTACCATTGTTAAGTTTAGTTAGAGTTTCAGTTTCTCTTTTAAGCTCAGTTTTGAATTTTTCACACTCAATATCTTTCTTTGTGAGTAAAACTTCAAATTTGGCTATGGAGTCCTTTAGAGAATCACTCTCATTAGATAAACACTCAACCTCAAATTTCAGACTTATATTTTCAGAGGAGAGTTTATCATTTACCTGTTTGAACACCTTGATTTGCTTCATCCGCTTGACCCATTCAGTATGGAGTTCTATGTAGGTACTGTGCAGATCCTCATAGGTTGCACTTTCTTCATCTGCAGGATCATTCTCAGTTTCACCTGCAGTTGTGGAATTCAAGCAAGTATACAAACTGAATTGACTCGATGGACTTCTTAGTTTCCAAAAAAGGTTTATTCATACTGCTCTCCCTTTTAGAAGATTCAACCGTGGAAGAAAGGGAGTATAATGAATTAGAAATCTTTGTTAATCGTTTCTTTTTCAACATGTTGAATTTTTGTATTATCAAGTCACACTCATCTTCTTTCAAGTTTGACTCCTCTATATCATTAGACAATAGGACTAGATCTTGAGATACTTTGAGGGCACTAGTAAAAGCAATTGAATTTGGATTGCTCGATTCCTGTACCCCAAGATTTAATTCAAAATTAGTTAAAATACCCAAGATTATATTGAGTCCAATAGTTTGAACACCATGGGTGTTGTGGATAAATTCAGGATCGCTACATATTGAAAAGTTGCCAGCATGTCATCATCTTTGAACCCGTGGTCAAGGTAAAAATCACTTAAATAATTAAATCATTATTTAATTATTTTTATTGTATCTTTAATTACAGGTAAATAGAACGTGGAAAAAACCTATTTCATGGACTCACTTCAACGGTTGAAAGACCAAGTCAAGATCAAGATAACAAGGCCGAGATTTAGGAAAGTTTGTTAGGGTTTTGTTATCTTCAGTTATCTTTTTCTATTTAAAGGACTAAATGGCCGGAACACTAACACACACAGTTCACGCATACATTCTTGTAATCCGCCATAGCTCCAATATTTGTAACTCATCAAAAGATCTATACTACCGTTTGGGACGAAGGTGACCATAAACACCTTCCGAGGTTTTGTGCCGGCAAGATCGTTGTCTCGAGGGCTTTCCTCGTTACATGATCGTGTTATCTTCTTTTCATAGTTACACCGATTTTACTCCATTGTGCCCTCCTAATATCATATTTTGATCTTCATTTTAATTGATTGTTTTTTACCAAAACAATTTGGCGCCCACCGAGGGGCCATTGGTTTTTTAATCGGTTTAAAATCCTTACATTTCTACCATGTCTACCCAACCTATGACTTCCGCCGCCAGTAAAACCATTGCTATCCCTAGTAGCGTGAATCCCCAAACCAGTAGCAGGCCAGCAACCGGAGGCCAAGATTCATTGCCTCCTCCTCCGCCTTTGAATCTTGGCAAGAAGCAGATATCTCCATCTCTGAATCCCGAGATCAAGAGTATGCTCATTCAGATGAAGAATCAGCTGGACCGCCAACAAAATAGCACCTCCTTGATAGCTGAAAGCTTGATAAAGGTGCAAAAGGAACAAGAGTTGCTCTCCAAAAGAATGGATGCTGCCTCCCCTATCCGCCCTAGAGCCAACGACTTCAATATTGGGGACAACTCTCATACCTTCAATGAATTTCTTCCAATGGATTCATCTGTAAGGATGTCGTCATCACCAACCCTGACGTCTTCTCCTCCGCTGACGACTTCTGTGACGATGTCGACACCCTTAGCCACCAGTGCCTACAGGATGACTTTTCCAGAAGGACCCATCTTCACTAATAGCACCATCATGACATCCTCTGCAGATAATTCTAATCCTTTTGTTAATTTCATTACTAGTTCTGCTTTGGATAATACTGCTCATGCTACTAACCCTTTTGCAGGTGCCTACATCGCGAATCAGCTTCAGGAGTTGAGGGATATGGTCATGAATGTGCCAGGCGTCACCCCGCCTATTCAGCAGGTCTCCCCAACATGTTACAATCATTCTTGCTTTACTCCAGCAATTGCGTATGTCGACATCCCTAAAGGATTCAGCGTGCCAGCCATGAATTTGTATGATGGAAGCTCGGATCCTGAGGAGCATGTCGCCCATTACCAAGAAAAAATGGAAATCGTTCGCATCCCGCTCCAGTTTCGTGAGGCTTGTTTCTATCGAGAGTTTGGTTTGACGTTGGTGGGACCAGCATTGAAGTGGCTGATTCGTCAACCTCCTGGTTCTATTGGGTTGTTCGCTCAGCTGGTCAACTTGTTTAACAATCAATAGTTCGAAAAGCTCACCAGTGATCTTTACCGCATCACCCAGCAGCGCGCCGAGGCCTTGAAAGACTATATTAATAGGTTTAATAAAGAAGTCCTGGAGATCCCCAACCTGGACATGGAGACAGATGCAGAAGCCTTTAAAATGGGCTTGAAGAAAGATTCCCCTTACTATGAAGATTTGGTGATGAACCCATGCAAGAAGATGGAGGATATCCGAAACCGAGCTTTAAAGTTCATCAGGCTAGAAGAGGACAAGGTGCAGCAGTCCAAGCATCCTGATAAGGCTTCATCATATGACCATCCTGACAGAAAGATAGAGTCGTCTCACCAAAGGCAGAGCAGATCCATACCTTACCACAGAAATGACCATAACAAAGTCAATTGTGTGGAAGATGATGGAGACGATGATGATTTTGAATCTCCTAAAATTTCTGATTATTGTTTCTCTGTTGATGTTTCAGGTATCCTGTGTGCAATGAGCAATCTTGGAGATAAAGCAAGGTGGCCTCGAAAGGGTGACAAGCCATCCGGTTAGAAGGATAAATCCAAGTGGTGTGCCTACCACGAGGATTTTGGACATCTTACTGAAGATTGCATCGCCTTGAGGAAGGAGATTAGTTACCTGTTATCTAAGGGACATCTTAAAGAACTCCTTGGAAACCGTAAGACCAAGACGGAGAACAAAGAGCCCGTTGCAACCAAACCATCTCCTCCACAGGTAACAAAGGTAGTTAATGTTATTAGTGGTGGTTCTGATATTTGTGGTACTTCTTATTCTGCAGCTAAAAGATTCGCCAAGCAAGTTAAGGATGAGAAGCCCGAGAGACTCTCAAAGATGTCGCAGCTCACATCCCAAGATGTCATCTCCTTCGAAGAAAGCGACAGGGACAATGTTATGGATCCTCATCATGACACCTTGGTCATTGCACTCCAGATCGCCAATTGCAAAGTCAGGCGTATCCTAGTATATGGAGGCAGTTCTGTAAACCTCATTATGCTAGATGCCTTGAAAGAAATGAAGATCCTTGAAGAAAGCATTGTAAAGAACCTCGGTTCTCGTAGGCTTCAGTGGAGAAACCAAAAGCAAAGTGGGAGAAATCACACTTCCAGTTTATGTTGAAGGTATCAACTCCATGGAGAGATTATGCGTGATTGATAATGCCACATGTTACAATGTAATCATGGGAAGACCCTGGATCCATGGAATGAAAGCAGTGCCATCCACTTATCATCAATGTGTGAAGATGCCGACACCCTGGGAAGTTGTCAAGGTTTACAGTGATCAGCAGTCAGCTAAAGAATGCTACATGACATCCATAAAGGCGTCGACATCTCCCAAGATGGCATAGCAATTACAGAGAAAGGCCCGTGAGGTTATGGAGGCGAAGGAGCATGACGTAAGAGAGATATTCTTAGACCCCTCGAACCCAGATCTTAAGGTGCTAATTGGTCAAGATGTTCCAGCAGAGATCGAGGAAGATCTTGTCAATCTCCTGAAAAGCAGGATCAAAAGCTTCGCCTGGAAGCATGAAGACATGACAGGCATCAGCAAAGACGTCATCACCCATAAACTCAACATTGACCCATTATTCAAACCAAGCCACCAAAAGAGACGAAAGTTCGCACAAGAAAGGAATCTAATCATTCAGGAAGAAGTAGACAGATTGCTCAAAGCTAAGATGATCAGAGAAGTCGAATACCCAAGATGGTTAGCAAATGTGGTGGTGGTAGAGAAGAAGAACAGTAAGTGGAGAGTTTGTGTCGACTTCACAGACTTAAACAAAGCCTGTCCCAAAGATCCTTTCCCCTTGCCACACATTGATACTTTGGTCGATGCTACTTCTGGACATGAAGTGTTGACTTTCTTGGATGCATCTTCAGGTTTCCAGCAAATCCAGATGGAGCCATCCGACCAAGAGGACACCGCCTTCATTACTCCCATAGGTATTTATTGTTATATTACAATGCCCTTTGGACTAAGAAATGCAGGTGCCACATACCAGAGGCTGGTCAATATGATGTTCAAAGATCAGATTGGGGATACCATGGAAGTGTACATCGACGATATGGTGATAAAGTCGAAGAAAGCTGAAGATCGTGTTCGAGACCTTACTTAAGCCTTTGACATCCTGGACAAATTCAACATGAAGTTAAACCCAGTGAAGTACAATTTTGGCATGAAGTCCGGTAAATTATTGGGCTACATGGTGACGCAAAGAGGAATAGAGGCAAGCCCGGAGCAAATAAAAGCCACTATCAACCTGGCGTCGCCTAAATCCATCAAAGATGTTCAAAGATTGACGGGGAAAGTGGCAGCATTGAATCAATTCATCTCAAAATCCTCAGACAGATGCAAGCCATTCTATGACATCTTAAAGAAAAATTCTAGATTTGAGGACTGAAAATCATGAACAAGCCTTTCAAGATTTAAAGCTGTACCTGTCAACACCTCCCCTACTCTCGAAGCCTCAAGAAGGTGAGCCATTACGCGTTTACTTAGTTGTCTCTGAAACTGCAGTCAGTGCCTTCCTGGTCCGTGACCAAGATGGTGTACAACAACCGATATATTATGTAAGTAAAACATTGCTCGATGCGGAAACCAGGTATTCACACCTTGAAAAATTGATCTTAGCTTTAATTACTGCTTCAATTAAGTTAAGACATTATTTTGAAACTCATATCATTGTCATCCGTACTAACTATCCGATAAAAAGTGTAATGAGAAAACCAGAAATGTCAGGAAGGATGGCCAAGTGGTCCATTCAACTAAGCACTTATGACATCAAGTATGAGCCTAGAACAACAATAAAATCCCAAGCACTTGCAGACTTTGTAGCAGACTTTAGTCCAAGCATGCAATCGGAAGTAGAACTAGAAGTCCAACAGCTTCAAGATGGGGACATCCTGCGAAAGTGGACTCTATTCACAGATGGTGCCTCTAATATGAGAGGCACGGGGTTAGGTGTTGTCCTAAAGTCGCCACAAGGGGACATCATACCCCAGGCTATTAGTTGTGATTTTAAAGCTACCAATAATGAAGCAGAATACTGAAATTACCCGAGATTTTCGTGCGGGCGGCGGCGAAAATGCAGTTGTCTTTCGCGGAGGGTTGGTGTCTGAGACCTCGCTTTTGGGAAGGGAGAGGAGTCGCCACGCGGTTTTTGTATTCTGAGCCCAAACGTTGAGAAACGACTATTGGTTGAAAATGGTGTCGTTTTTATTGGTAGCAAAAACTTAGGAAAAGGCTTTTGAAAACAGGGGGTCAATTTTATTGGTAGCAAAAACGAGTAAAAAGCTTTTTAGTACCATAGATTGTTAGGTTCGGAGGTCACGTTACGTTTCGGGAAGAGTATGTTGAGATCACCCAAAACGCCTCGTATGACGAGTCTTTCTACCTTTCTCGAAAACGTGTGCGTGTGTGTGTGTGTTTGCATTTTGAATTGGGGGCTTGAATGACAAGCTTAATCTTGGTTTGAATGTCAAACGTTGATTACGGTTCTATTTGAAAAGGCGAGCATTTGAATGACAAACGTCGGTTTTGGAAGTTTTTAGGAAAAGTGGCACGAGGGCTGATTTTAACCGTTTATCTTAAGTGTCAAATGTTGACTTTTAAGAAAAGAGCGTTTGAATGTCAAACGTCGGATTTTGAGTTTGAAGATGAGCATTTGGATGTCAAACGTCATTTCGCGCGTTTTGAAGAGAGTTCGAAGGTCGAACTTCGGTTTTGAACCGGGCGTGTCATTGTTAACGATTTTACGGGAAAAACGTATTAAATGATTTTGAGTGTCAAATGGCGGCTTTTAAGTTTAAAGATGAGCGTTTGAATTTCAAACGTCATTTCGCGTGTTTTAAAAGAGAGTTCGAAGATCGAACTCCGGTTTTGAATCGGGCATTACATTGTTAGCATTTTTACGAGAAAAAGGCATTAAATGATATGCGATCAACGAATCGGGTTGCGACTCGGACTTTAAAAAGTAAATTCTATCACGATCCAAACAGGTCGGACTTTGTAAATGACAGTATTTAAAGTGCGGTATCGACGGAATCAAACGATCCAAAATTGTAAAGTACGATCGACGAGCCAAACAGCTCAGAATTGTAAAGTTGCATGAAAGTAAAGGACGTTCGACGGATCAAACAATCCGGAATTTGTAAATGACATGGAAAGTAAATGACGATCAACGGATCAAACGATTCGGAATTGTAAATGACATGAAAGTAAATGGCGATCAACGGATCAAACGATCCGGAATTGGTAAATGACATAAAAGTAAACGGAACGGGGCCGAAACGCCGTTTTAACCCGAGATTACTTCTCTTACGGGAAGAGAAGAGGATCGCAGACTAAAACGTATCGGGCCCCGTTAGACGATGACGTCTACATTTCAACAATGTTCGTCCGAAACGGTTGTAGCGACTGGCGCGTAAACCGGGACGGAACGAGAGTTTAAAGAGAGAGGGAGCTACCTATGGCTAGGGTCGGATTGTCCTTTGGCTCGGGGGGGCGTATACGGGATATGAAAGTGTATTTGGAATGGTATACGGAGTTTTCATGCAAAACGAGGTAAAACCGGGGTTCGGAAAGGGGTGAAACCACTTTAGGCCGTGGGTTTTTTGGTGAAAGGGAGTAAATTTTGTTGTTTTTAAATGGCTTTGACAGCCTCTGTATTTATAGGTGAAAATTCATGATGAGTTCGGACGGACTGAGGGTGAAATCAGGGGAGTTTTGTGAAATTTGGAAATTGGAGGGACTTGCTGGCAATTCCTGAATTGTCTGCAAATGAGTCCGGCCGGACTGAGACTGTATACCAGGGGTATTTTTTTCTTTTCACTCTGAATTTGATTGAGAGGTGATGGGGGAGCTGTGGCATGTAAGCCACGTGTCCCTGTGACTCACAGGTCCATGGATTTTCGTGCCATATTTCCCGGTTTTGTCCGTTTTTAAAATAACTGTCCGGAAAATGTTCGAAACGCCCCTGGAAATGCCAGAAAGTGCATTTTTCAGGGAAAGCCATACTTTTACGTGCAATGACGTGTGTTGAGTACGTTTCGATGTTGGGATGCACGGGGCAGTCCCGAGACGTCTCGTTGGCTTGAGAACGGGGAGCTTAACGGGTTACGATTAACCTGGAGCGGGCCAGTTAACGGATTCCGGTTAACTTCTAACGGATTTTGGCGATCCAGATTTGGGTACTTACAAATACGAAGCCTTAATCGTGGGCCTAACCGTGGCTCTAGACATGAACATTAAAGCAATACAGGTATATAGTGATTCATTGTTACTTGTCAATCATTTTAACGGTTCCTATGTAGCAAAAAATTGCCAAGATGACAGCTTATTTGGGCATTGTGAAAATTCTGGCAAGCAAATTTCAAATCTTTTCCTTTGAACAAATACCCCGAGAGGAGAACTCTCAATCAGATGCATTGGCCAATCTTGGATCTGCTTTCAAAAGCTTATCTCAAACCAATATGCCAATTATACATGTCGACATCCCTGCCGTGGAAAGGTTAGAACTTTTTTGTACATATGACGACATCCCAGATAATCAGATAGAGACATCTTGGACGGCGGCGATAATTAAATATCTTCAAGATGGCACCATCCCTGATGATGAAAAGAATGCCAGAGCATTCAGGGTAAGGATTTCAAGATTCGTATTAATAGATAATGTGTTGTTTAAGAAATCTTTTGCGGGTCCATATTTAAGATGTCTCGAAGCTGACAAAGCAATGGAAGTTCTAAAAGAATTGCATGAAGGATCGTGTGGTAACCATTCTGGGGGCAGAAGCTTACATACGAAAGCTCTAAGAATTGGTTACTACTGGCCAACAATGCGTCAAGATGTTGCCATCTTTGCCAAGAAATGTGTTTCCTGCCAGAGGCATAGTGACATCTTGCACTAGCCCGCAGAATTGCTTCATCCAATCCTCTCCCCTTGGCCATTTATGAGGTGGGAAATGGATATAGTAGGAAAATTGTCCAAAGCTCCCGGAGAAAAAATATTTTTGCTAGCAATGACTGATTATTTCTCGAAGTAGGTTGAAGCTGAATCCTACGTGCAAGTTCGTGATAAAGAAGTCATATCCTTCATTAAGAAAAATATATTTAGCAGATTTGGCATCCCCTCTAAAATAATACGTGACAACGGCTCCCAATTTATTAGCAAGAAGACGCAGGATTTTCTCACTAGATGGGGAGTCAAGATGGTGACATCCTCACGCTAATGGCCAGGCAGAATCAAGTAACAAAATAATCATCAACAACCTAAAAAAGAGACTAGATCAAAAGAAAGGAAGATGGGCAGAAGAGCTTCCATTTGTCCTTTGGGCAGATATGACCACACCAAAGAATGCGACAGGCCAAACCCCTTACTCCTTAGTATTTGGTGCAGAAGCAGTCATCCCGGCAGAAGTCATCGTCCCTACTGCCAGATACAAGATGTTGACACCTGAGCAGAATGATGCCAACCTGGGTCATGATCTAGATACCATTGACGAGCTAAGGGATTTGGCCAAGATCAGGATAGCAGCGTATCAACAAAAGATTGCTAAATCCTACAACAAAAATGTCAGATTGCGAAAGTTCCAAGTCGGTGATCTAGTCCTACGAAAGTTGTTTCAAAATACAAGAGAGCCCAATGCTGGAAAGATGGCCCCCAAATGGGAAGGACCATACTTAGTTGATGCCGAAGCAGGTAAAGGTTCATATTGACTGTCAACTCTGGATGGAGCAAGGATTTCCCGAAGCTGGAATGTCATTCACCTTAAGTCCTATTTTATGTAAGTTTCAATAATTACATTCCAATGCAAATAAAACCAAGGTACGATCTTTACCGTTTTATTTTCAATAAAAGTACTTGTTTCAATTTTGTTTATTTTTTGAACGATTACTGACTTAAGCATCGGAGGGCGTTAGCTAAGCTAATGCCCACCCCTAACATGTTTCTGTTTTGCAAGGAAACAAGAAGCATTTGAATAAACTCTGTAACAAGTAAAGATGTTAACATCCTTCCAAGAAGCTAACATCTCAAATCAGGTATGACCGTTTCCTTACTTTTTGTTTAAAGTAAAATTTTTTATGAAGTTCTAGCACTTTTCTACTTCCCTTTATCAAATAAAATGTGGCATCAGAATAGATGTCGAAATCTCTCATTATCTTATTATTTTGCAAGAGGTCCCCAATTCAATCCAATTCTCGTGAAAACAACCGTTTTGAGACTGGCCATCTCACCTCCGTTAAAGGTACTTAATCCCTTCAAAGGTTTAAAGAAATTACTTTCTTTCGTCTCAATAAGGTTTAAACACCTCGCCTGGAGCGCATGATGTCAACCTTGATTGAGGTGTCTGATGGGCCCGTACGTTTAATATGTACGAATTACCCATCTCCACTCAGTCAATGTGTTTTGACCCTAAGAATTTATGGTTGTGGCATATTCATGCCACCTAAGAACAAAAGATTATTGACATTTACATGTCAATCAAAGTGATTGCAAGGATTTATACATCCACTCGCAAGTTGTCAATATCTCCGAAAAGGTTAGCATGTCAACCTTCTATTTTCATTTTTCAAAAGTCATGAGCAAAAGTTTTTTCAAAACCCAAGCAAAACAAAATTTTTACCCTACGAAACATAAAAAGTGTTGAACCAACCCAACACTTGAAAAATAAAAAGCAAATTGTCTTGGCCCTTATGGACCGATTACAAACCCAAAATATTTAAATATTGTCTTCGGGACGCAGCCCATCTTCAAACCAAAAGTTTTTAAAACCTAAAGAACCATTTTTTGATTTCCTTCACGGGGTGACTACTGCTGCAGATGTTGTCGCCACTCCTTCCTCTAGGATGTCATCATCCTTCACACCAGAGGATGCTTCTCCTGCTTCCTCTCCTTTAACATCTAAAGCCTTCAAAAGCAAACGTTGCTGCTCGACATCCCATCTTGTATGTTTCCCCTCCTGAAACTCCACCATCATTTGGATTTTGATTTCAAACATACTCTTGGCAGCTGAAGCCATCATATTTTTCTTCACCTCCTCAATTTCCTGCAATTGAGTGTCTTGAATGGAAGACATGCCCTTCATCAAACTCTCAACCTCGTTCTGTAAATCCTCTACTCTCTTAGTCAAAACATCCTTCTATTTCTTCGCCTGTAATGCCTCCAAAACCAGCTTCCTATTCCTTTCTTCGAGACTATTCATTTTTATCTCAGCCGCATCAGCACCCTGCAAAAAACAAGTTTGATGATTAAAATCTGGGGTGTATTGTATATTCAAAAAATTCCTTTGAAACTCTGCTTTCGAAAATCAAAAACTTACCATTGATGCCCTAGTAAGTGCCTCCTTAATGTCTGCCAAGTCCGTTTCATCAACGTTTATTATTTCCTTAGAACTGCCCTTCCTTTTCTTTACCCTTGCTCCCACAGATGGTGCCTCCATTTCTTTGTTATGCACCACCAGCTGTTGGCTAGCTTGGGTTTGTCCCACAAAATCTTGTAGGTCTTTCAAGGAAAATGCAGCTGTGGATTTGGAAACTGTCAAAAAACAGAATATAAGCTATGAGCTAAAGACATAATCAAAATGCAAAAGGAATTTACTGGACAAATAGAATCTTACCAGTAGACATCTCGGTAGATGGAGGTATCTCGTGATCTTCAGAATCAACTCTTGCTTCAAACGGCTTGAAGGATCGCTCCTCCTCTGAAAACTTCAACAATCTCCTCATCTTATCCTTAGTCTCGGTAGAAGGAGGGAAAAGCTTCGCCCAATAAATAGCTGCTAAGACAAACAGAGAAATTACAAATTCAAGTAAGTGCGGGAAATAAAGAAAACAGAAGTTTTAAGAAGGATACCTTCCCTGTTCCATCCCGTTGCCAAGAAGTCTCCTTCCTCCAAAGAATCCTTCTCAACAAAGAAATATCTCGACTTCCAACCCCTATCGTTTACCGTCACTCTCGAAAACAGTGGTTTCATTCCAGACCTGGTTTTAAAAAGGTACCTTGTCGAGCCAAAGGTTTGAAGCTCATATACGAAGGCTATTTCTCTCAAACCTATGTCTAACCCAAACTCCCGATTTACCCTCAGAACACAAGAGAAAATCCTTCAAATCATGGGCATTATTTGGACGAAAGCCAAATTCGTTTTTCTAAAAAACTCAGTTATCAACGAAGGGAAGGGATACGAAAAACCTAGGGCAAAGGGATATTCGTAAAAACAATTCCAGTGTGGAGACACAAAATCAGCCTTAATAAACACATCGAAAGGCCTGAAGATGACAGAATCTGGGAAGCATCTTCGATCCTTAACAGATTCGATTTGCTCATTGTTGAAAATGCAAATCTCTTCATCAGGTTTCGCTAGCAAGCCCTCGCAAGAGAAATCCCCATCCTCGCTCAAGCTCAAAGGATTTCTTGGAGCCTTGCCTTTTCTTGACTTAACCATATTTTGAAAAAAGGAAAGAGAGAGGGAAAATTTTTACCTTGGATGATTTCACCGCCGTGAAGCAGGGTAGAAGATGGAAGAAACGTTGAGAAAGTGAGGAAGAAAATGAAAAGAAGCTCAGTTAAAAACCCTAGATCCTCATTATTTACGCTAATTAAGACGGATTAAAACACCTCAACTGCCACGTCTCCTCAAATTAATTAAACCGCCAAAGCTTCTGGAAGGTAGTAGAAAAACCGTCTATTTAAATTCATTAAAAGACAGTTTTTGGGGACAATTTTTGTGGGTAAATTTAGGATCGCTACATCTTGAAAAGTTGCCAGCATGTCATCATCTTCGAACCCATGGTCAAGGTAAAAATCACTTAGATAATTAAATCATTATTTAATTATTTTTATTGTATCTTTAATTACAGGTAAATAGAACGTGAAAAAAACCTATTTCATTAACTCACTTCAACGGTTGAAAGACCAAGTCAAGATCAAGATAAGAAGGCTGAGATTTTAGGAAAGTTTGTTAGGGTTTTGTTATGTTCAGTTATCTTTTTCTATTTAAAGGACTAAATGGCCGGAACACTAACACACACAATTCACGCATACATTCTTGTAATCCGCCATAGCTCCAATATTTGTAAATCATTGAAAGATCTATACTACCGTTTGGGACGAAGGTGACCATAAACACCTTCCGAGGTTTTGTGCCGGCGAGATCGTTGTCTCAAGGGCTTTCCTCGTTACATGATCGTGTTATCTTCTTTTCATAGTTACACCGATTTTACTCCATTGTGCCCTCCTAATATCATATTTTGATCTTCATTTTAATTGATTTTTTTTACCAAAACAATGGGGTTCTTCAATCACAGAGATTTTGATGTTAAACTTTTCAGGGAGAGTTCTTAGTACTTTACTAACAAGTCTTGCATTAGATATGGATTCACCTAAAGCAAAAGACTCATTTGAAATGTCTAATATTTTAGTAGAGTAATGTTTGATGGTTTCATCCTCTCCCATCCTTAAAGTTTCAAATTTAGTCATTAGAGTCCTTAATTTTGTTTGTTTAACACTAGTTGGTCCTTCACGATTAAGTTGGAGAATTTCTCATGCAGTTTTGACAATGGTTTGGTTAGAAAATAACCTAAACAAATGAGGATTCACATGATCAGAGATTGCTCCCATGACCTTGGCATTATAATTTGCAAGAACAATTTCCCCAGCATTCCAATCCTTTATTAGCTTAGGACCATAAAATTTCTCCTTTTAATCTTCACCTCCGGATGAAGAGGCGGTAATCTCAACCAAGCACGGTGATCAATATACTTAATATGCATAATCATCTCAGCCTTCTAGATGTTATAGTTTGAACCATGTAGAGGTTATAGTTTGAACCATGTAGAGTAGGCGGTTTGTTACGACTATGTTGACAGTCCATAGTGGTTACTTCAAGGATCGATCTCAGTAGAGTTGAGAAAAGGCTCTGATACCACATGAAGAATTTGTAGCTAGGAGTGTTCTAGAAAACTGTTACTTGTTCAGCCACTTGTGTAACGTTGATCACACAAGTGTCTTAACAACTGTCTGAACAACTACACGACATAAAATAAATTGAACGCATCGGAATAAATAAATACGAAATTAAACACTTCAGCAAGATTATGCTTGCTGAAAAACTTTCATAAAAAACAACCTTGTTGAGAACAAGTTGTAAAGAAAACTTACAATGAAAGAAAATAAAAACTTACGAAAAGATCAAATTGGTTCTATACTAATAACACAAAAACATAAAATGCAATCTTGAAGTTTAATCAAGTAAATTTCAAGTTCAAACAAAAGATTCTCTTAAACTATACTACTCCGTTTGAACTCTAAGAATCTGTAAGGAACAATAAGACGAGTGGCTCTTCTTTTATAAGGTTTGATCACAATCCTTCTCTAATGAGGACTATTCTTACTAGGGATGGCAATTTAATCGAACCCGATCCGTACCGAAGGCGATCCGATCCGAAAAAATCGGATATGATTTTAATTTTTATGATCCGATAGGGTTCGGATCGGGTTCGGTAGCACATTCTGACCGATCCGAACCCGACCCGATCCGACCCGAATGCACATATCTATACGATCCGACCCGATCCGACCCGAATGCATATACCTAAGTTTGAATTTATACTTTAGCCCCTTATCTTTTAAGAAATTACAAATACCATATATGTATATATAAGAAAATATAGGGTTTCTGATAGATTTAATTTAGGGCTTTGTTCTCTCTTCTATGCGGTGCCCAATATCTCCCAGTCCCTCCCCGCTTCGCCGCTCCGCGCTCCTCTCTCTCTCTCCTGTACGGCGCCTCGGTGAATCTCCTCCTTCCTCTCTCAGCTCTCTCCCGCTCTTCTCTCCTCTACTACAGCGACGGCGCATTTCCTCGCCGAATCTCCTCCGTTCTCTCTCTCCGTTCGTCGATTGCTTAAAGATTTTAAGGTGCCTCTCTCTCCCGCTCTTCTCTCTCTCTGCTAGTGTAGTGGTGGTTTAATTAATTGTCAACCACTTTCCTTTTTTGCGTGTATGTTCAAACCTCACCTCTTCAATTGAGACGGAGGGTGTAATATTTTTCTTTTCATTGGGTGTGTTACTGTGTACATGAATTAGGGACCTGATCATATGATAGGAGACTCGAGTATATTGTCAATCTATCAGTTTGTAACAAGTCTACTACTGCTATACTAAGCGATGATTCATCTTCATAATTATCAGTAGTGGTAGTACTAATGTTAAGTCATGTTTCCATTGTCATCTATGTTGTATTTCATAATCTGTTGAATTATAAGCAAATTATTTTCAACAGAAGACTGTACTAATTTTTTTTTTTTTTTTAATTTGATAGATGTCTAAAGAAGTTGTTCACGTGAATCCAAATGATAGTGGTGATGATGATTTGCATATGTATGAAGACAAGAATGAACCTATGAACAAGAATGAACCTATGAACCAAGATTGTAGTGGCTCTCAAAGTGTTCATAGCAAGACTGCTATTGATTCCAGCCCTTCTTTGAACGACAATGATTGTTCTTCTAAAGGGAATAATAAGGGTTTAAGGTCTGAAGTTTGGAAGGAGATGACTAGAACAACAATGAATGGGAACGTTTTTGCAATTTGTAACCATTGCCATACAAAACTAGCGGGTGAAGGTAAAAAGGGTACTTCCCATTTGCGCAATCACTTAGAAAGGTGTAACAAGAGAAAGAATAGAGATATTAGACAAATGGTGTTGCAAGGTAGGGAGAAAAAAGGAGGAGATGGTACAATGCAATATCGTCCATTTGTTTTTGATAAAGATGTGTCGAGGAATGAACTTGCTAATATGATTGTCTTACACGAATATCCGTTGAGCATGATTAATCACGAGGGATTTCGTGCTTTCACAACAAGCCTTCAACCGTTGTTCGAAACTGTATCAAGAAATACAATAAAGAGTGACATTATGAAGATATACCATTCTAAGAGAGAGAAGTTGGTTGAGATGTTGGAGAGCTTGAATTCTAGAGTTTCCATTACTACAGATATTTGGAGTGCAAGGCCAACCAAGAAAGGATTTATGGCAATTAATGGTCATTATGTTGATTCTGAGTGGGTTTTGCAAAGTCGCCTATTAAGGTACGTTCTAATTTACTTACATAAATTGTCTCTACTTGATTTTATTATGTTTTTATTTGGCTTTAATTAGTAATATTTTTGTTCTTTTGAATTTAGGTTTATTAATGTTCCTTCTCCACATAGTAGTGATGTCCTTACAGAATACCTTCTTGATGCTTTAATGGATTTAAATATTGATGGTAAACTTTCAACAATCACCGTTGATAATGCAACTTCAAATGATTCCATGATAGAAAAGATTGTTGATAGATTAGATCCAAACACACTAATGTTGAGGGGGGAAATTATTCACATGCGTTGTTGTGCTCATATCTTGAACTTGATTGTGAAAGATGGTTTAGAAGTCATCAAAAGTGAGATTGAAAAGGTAAGAAATAGTGTCGTTTTTTGGATTGGGTCTCGGGGTAGAATTCAAAAGTTCGAGGATACGGCCCGTCAACTATCAATTAAAGAAACCAAGTGTTTGGCTCTTGATTGTCCGACTAGGTGGAATTCAACTTATATTATGCTTGAAACGGCATATTTATATAAAGTTGTATTTCCAGGATTGAAACAAAAAGAAAGGTCGTATAATTGTTTACCGAACGAGAAAGATTGGAGAAAAGTGGAAAGAATCACCGAGAGATTGAAATTGTTTTATGATGTGACGGTAATGTTTTCGGGAACTTCTTGTCCTACGGCTAATGAATTTTTTGTAAAAGTTTGTGAAATCAAATTGGCATTAAATTCTTGGGTTAATGATTCCGAAACATATATCTCGGATATGGCAATAATGATGCTTGAAAAGTATGATAAATATTGGGGTAAATGCCATGAGATTCTAGGTGTTGCATGTGTTTTGGATCCAAGATTTAAGTTGAAGCTCCTCGAGTATTTTTTGCCTCGTATTTATGGTGATTTGGCTTCCTATGAGATTGATAAAATTAGGAATAGATGTTATGATTTGTTGAATGAGTACCAAAGTAAGGAAGTAAATGAAAATTTTGAGTGTGGTACATCTTTTTCCAAATTTTCGGGTCTTGGGGTGAATGCAAGTGACCCTATTTCGGGTTATGACATTTTCATAAGTAACACTTCTAGTCAAATGGATGTCAAATCGGAGCTAGATCATTATTTGGAAGAAATAGTGTTGCCAAGGACTTCCAAGTTTGATATTTTGGGATGGTGGAAGACAAATGGTGTAAAATTTCCAACTCTACAAAAAATTGCTAGGGACATTCTTGCTATTCCGGTTACAAGTGTTGCATCGGAGTCGGCTTTTAGCACAAGTGGAAGATTGGTTAGCCCACATCGGAGTAGATTGGCACCTAATACCTTGGAAGCATTAATGTGCACTCAAAATTGGCTTTGAAATGAAAATAATGGTAATTATTTGAATTTACTATCTTTTTATTTTTTGCAACTTGCTATCTTTTCATTTTTTGCAACTTGCTAATTTAATTTGTATATGTAAACACTTTTTGCATGTAGGACTTTCTTTGAAGGTGGAGGATGAGCAAAACTTGGCAACTTGCAATGATGATGTTGAAGAGTGATTGAATAGATTTCAAAAACGTTCATATGGTAAGAAACTGCTTGTATTTCATATTTTTTTTTGCAAGTTTGTTTACATCAGATGTATGTATATGTGTAGAATATTTTGTGCTGAGTCTGCTGACTGCTTTTGAAGCTGTGTGCCAGATTCTTGTCAAGAAAACTCTCTTATAGGTTTATAGATTACTAATCGTAAATAGTCAATAAATCGTACTAACTGTGGTTCTGAAATTTTATAGTGCAAGATAAACTGTAGCCACAAGAAGGCATTTTCGAAATGGCTGTTGTCACTTGTTAATGATAAGAAAGCAAACTAGTTTGTTACTTAAGTGACTTTGTCCCAATGGTATCTTGGGTGACTTCCCGAAGGGGAGGTCACCGGTTCGATTCCCCCTAAGGGGAATCAATGTGGTTTAATTCCTATCTTGGGTTTCAGGGTCGCCCCAGGAGTCACATCGCATCCAATTCGATTAAGGAAACGGCATTCTTTGAGCAGCCTCGGTGTGGGAGTTCAACTAACTAGCGTTGTAGGAGGCTCCTTGGGGCCATGAGTATAAGGGTGCTGCCCAGGGCACATCCGCGATTTACCTCCGCCAAGATTGCGAGGCCGGTGCGCAGTGGTCGGGATTGATCCGACGAAGGCTGAGGAGCACAGGTAATCAAAAAAAAAAAAAAAAAAAAAAAAAAAAAAGCAAACTAGTTTGTTGATTATCTATTGTAACAATATGCTATTTAAGAAGGAGATGTTTCTTTTTATCAATAATGATAAGAGATGCCATCTTTTGGTTGAATCATCCTCCAGTGTTGAATGTTCTATTTTGTTTTTAAGTCACTGTGTGAATGACAATTCTCCAGCTCTATTGAAGTGTACCTATGTATAAATACAATGAAGACTGCAGACAGAAGCATTAATGTGCACTCATAGTTATAAATTTGATAGCAGTATATTTATTTCAATTTTCTTTTAATTGCAGGTGGTCCCAACTATTTACACTAATATTAGAGGCCATACTATTCAATCAAGCGAAGGTTGGAAGGACAGCCAAATGGGTTTAAAGATTTGGCATTTTATTTTCACAAACTGCTTTTTTGGATATATTAGTAATTAACATTTGTTGAAATGTAATGTGTGGAAACTATTTTTGGTTTGTGTTTGTTTGGATTGATTTGAGATTGTTTGGGAATTGTAGTAAAACTTGAGAATGTAATATGTCTTGTTCTAGAATCAGTCAAGGGAATGAATTTGGCATTTTATTTTTTTGATCACAGCATTTCTAGAGTTCGGATCGGTTCGGGACATCGGATCGGATCGGTGCTTCGGATCGGATCGGGGCTCGGATCGGATCTCGGATCAGCTAACTTCGGATCGGATCGGGTTCGGCAAATGTTTTGTAATGTTCGGATCGGGTTCGGATCAGGACTGATCCGATCCGAACCCGACCCGTTGACATCCCTAATTCTTACACACTTCTTTCTTTATTAACAAAGAATACTTATTCAAGTAGGATTGATCATTCTTGCACACTTCTTTTCTTATCAACAAATAATCATTCTCCAATTAGGAGTCATTTTGTAATTATTGAAACCTACCTTATTTACATGATAGCTAATAAAAATAAAGATTAGTTGTTAGTTAAACAAAATCAATCTTAAACTAAATAAATATTAATAATCTAAATAGGGACAAAATACAAATCATAATTACAAAAATCAAAAAGATATTTCAAGAGTTTTTATACTCTTTCATATTTTCATATGTAGGAGAATTAATATATTTTAAAGAAAATTATCATATTTTAAATGTGAAATAAAACTCTTAAATAATAAATAAATATTTACTATAACTTAATTAATAGAAGTGCACTTTGTCCATTTTCTTTCTTTTTGCTCCTAAGACTATTGTTTCAGAATAAGTGTTCACATTTTGAAACAATTACCATATTTTTAGTGAACAAACAATATGGTAAGAAAATTACAAATTTAATATTTAACAAATATTAATTGATTCACATTTCAATGTATACTTACATTACAAATAATCTATAAGGTGTACTCCCTCTGTCCCATTTAAAGCTTTACCTTTTGTCAAAACAGGTGTTTCGTTAAAAGCTTCACCTTTCCTAAAATGGCAAAGAATCTTTACTATTCCATCCACTCATACTCTCTCCTATTTCACTTTTATACTTACAACACTTTTCAAATTTACTATTTCCTCCACTTATTCTCTCTCTTATTTTACTTTTATACTCACAACACTTTCTCCACTAATTTTTTTTTCTTAATTTGCGGTCCCCTTCAAAATGGTATGGTGAAGCAATAAATAGGACTGAGGCAGTATATCTTTTTAATTTTTACTTTTTACTACTGGACTCCTTTACAATCACTTATAAATCACACCAGTGGGTGAACAGTACTATGAACAGTATCAAATGTCAAATTTTCCATTTTGCCCTCTAAGTTGTCTCTTTCCTATTTTACCCTTTAAAAAAAATTCTTTTTAAATTAAAAAAAAAACACGTGTCCTCGGACACGGACTTTTACTAGTGTGTGTATATATATATATATATATTACAATAGGGGTGGAGAATAATCACCACATAAAGAGTGCTCAGGATTTAATTTCAAAAAAGGCAAAGAGTGGTCAGAATTGGTTCTCACCTCCAACATCAGTTTTAACTTTTTTTATTTTCAATCTTTGGATTTCATTTCAATTTGTTTGATCCTACGGCTGTAGATTGTCGATTTCTATTTCAATAAATACTCCCTCCATCACGAGACTTTTAGTCAAATTGCAATAATTTTAACTATTAATTTAAAAATCATTATTGAAAATATTATTAATTGTGTTATAATAAAAAATTAATTTTTTATTATAATCACTATTTTTTATTTAAATTATTGATCAAAATTACATTAATTTGACTAAAATTTTTCATTCACGTGGGACGGTACGAGAGTATAATAATGTAGTAACAGTATACATAACTATTATTTGGAAATTGGTGTGCACCAAGATTTTCAATTCAATTGTAAATGGAAAGAAAACAAGCAAGTGGTCTGGTTATGCGTACCGACTATCTGACTTTTCTCAATTTACAATTTAACTGACATGAATTTTGGTTACTTTTTGTAATATACTTTTTTAAAAATAAAAGTGTGTAGATCCGATAGCTCCCTTTATTCGCAAAACCAACTCAATCAAATTTTGACATATTTAAAAAAATATATGAATAATTTTATAGAAAAATATAAATATTTTCATGAAATACTAAAAATTGTTGTTGATAGTATTTTTAATGGTAAAACAATAACAACTTTTATAATTGCATAAAAATATCTAAATTTTCATAAAATTACGGTCAAAATTCGACTGAGCTGACTATTAAAGTCAAAGTAATCTAAATTTTTCGAGACGGAGGGAGTATTTGTTTTTATAATCTGTTGCAAATAAAAAAAATATGATGTTATATTTCCAAGTCATATACCATGGACATCTTTTTTTTTTTTTATCTATTTTACAATAGGGGTGGAATAACCACCACACAAAGAGTGGTCAGAATTTAATTTCAAAAAAAATAAAGAGTGGCAAGGATTGATTCTCACCTCCAAAATCAGTTTTAACTTTTTTTATTTTCAATCGTTGAATTTATTTTCAATTTGTTTGATCTTACGGCTGTAGATCGGCGATTTCTATTTCAATACATACTCCCTCCATCACGAGACTTTTAGTCAAATTGCAATAATTTTAACTATTAATTTAAAAATCATTATTGAAAGTATTATTAATTGTGTTATAATAAAAAAGTTAAAATTTTATTAGAATCACTATTTTTATTTAAATTATTGATCAAAGTTACTTAATTTGACTAAATTTTTTCATTCACGTGGGACGGTACGGGAGTATAATAATATAGTAATAGTATACATAACTATTATTTGGAAATTGGCATGTACCAAGATTTTCAATTCAAATGTAAATGGAAAGAAAACAACCAAGTGGTCTGGTTGTGTGTATCGACTGTCTGACTTTCTCTCAATTTATAATTTAACTGACATGAATTTTTGTTACTTTTTGTAATATACTTTTTAAAAATAAAAGTGTGTAGATCCGATCGCTCCCTTTATTTCGCAAAATCAACTCAATCAAATTTTGACACATTTTTATAAAAAAATATGAATAATTTTATAGAAAAATATAGATATTTCCATGAAATTCTAAAAATTGTTGTTAGTAGTATTTTTATTGGTAAAACAATAACAATTTTTATAATTGCATAAAAATATTTAAATTTTCATAATATTACAGTCAAAATTCGATTGAGTTGACTATTAAAGTCAAAGTGATCTAAATTTTTTGAGACGGAAGGGGTATTTGTTTTTATAATCTGCTGCAAATTAAAAAAAAATATAATGTTATATTTCCAAGTCATATATCATGGACATCTTTTTTTTATCTAATATACAATATAGAGCGAAAATAACCGCCTATTGACTAGGGATAAAGAGTGGCCAAGATTTGCCTATAACTACCTGATCTAATGGTCTTCATTGAATTATTTCTTTTCCTCTTTATTTTTAACCATTAGATTCGTTTTCAAGATCCTACGACTAATATTAGGCGATTTTAAAATCCTATTGACAAGAGACAAAAAGCGGCCAGGATTAATCCAATCCAACAGTCAGAAACTGTCATAAAATAAATATAAAATTAATTAATTTTAAAAAATAAAAGTGTGTAGAAAAATAAATATAAAATTAACTGACATGAATTTTGGTTACTTTTGTAATATACTTTTTAAAAATAAAAGTGTGTAGATCTGATCGCTCTCTATATTTCGCAGAATCAACTCAATCAAATTTTGACATATTTTTATAAATATAAAATTAATTAATTTTTAAAAATAAAAGTGTGTAGAAAAATAAATATAAAATTAACTGACATGGATTTTGGTTACTTTTGTAATATATGATTTTTTTATTATCTCAATCAAATTTTGACATATTTTTATAAATATAAAATTAACTGACATGAATTTTGGTTACTTTTGTAATATACTTTTTAAAAATAAAAGTGTGTAGATTCGATCGCTCTATTTATTTCGCAGAATTCTAACTTTTTATTTACTTAGTATTATATGGGTAGGCAAGGTTATCGAGAAGAGGGTAATGAGTTGGGTTGAGAATTGCCAAAAAAAAGGAAAGTAAGTGGGGAACGAGAGGGGTTAACAGGAATGAAGAAAGCGAGAGTTGATGGGGGTAACAGAATGAAGAAAGCTCAAAAATAACTTTCTATTGACTATAGATAAAGAAGGGTCCAGATTAATACATAACCGCCTTCATCTAATGACTATTATTAAACGATTTTATTTCTTTTTAATTTCAATCTTTGGATTATTTTTTAGTAACTCTAATCTAAGGTCTGACAGTGAGCGGTTTCCTTTATTCACTTCTTTTTTAATTTTTGGCAAAAACCATATTTATATTACTGAACTATAACATTTTTCAAAATGTTCTCACTGAACTATGTTTTTTCAAATGTTCTCACTGAACTTTTATATTTTTCAAAATGTTCTCACTTTGTTAACAAATTTGCTTAAAATTTAACGAAATACATTTTTGTTAGTTTTATATAACCTCCATCCCATAAAGTTTATAACATTTTTGAATCATTTCAGAGCTTGAATCAATTATTAAGATTGTAGTTTAAAAAAAAAAATTGCATTCTTTCACCGGGTTAATCAATTTAACTATTAAGTTCAAATCAAGCAAGACTTCGGGTGATGATATAAAACTTTAACCATACATTAAGACAATTAGAGCCGTCAAGTTGGGACGGTCCCGTCGGGACGTCCCGTCCCGCCATACAAATGGGACGGGATGGGACGGAATATTTTAGTCCCGTCCCGTTTTCGTCCCGTCCCGTATTGTCCCGTTCCCGTCGCGGGACAACTTATTTTTATCCCGTCCCGTCCCGTTTTCCCGTATTGACCCGTACAAGTATTATATGTTTATCACCGCTACTTGGTATGACCTCTGTGAGTAGTTTCAACTGTAAAAGTATTTAGCATAGAGACATCGTTTGGTCACAAATGCATTTACAATTACAAGACAAACAACTTCGGTAATCTATAACATAGAAACATCTGTTGGTGATACTTAGATGAAGTAACCTGATTCCCTTGAACGCCCCAGTTGCATGAAGTTAGAATTTCACCTTAAACTGGATGGATATGCTTACTACTGAATGTTGGATATGTAGGGGATTTATTTAGCATTCTAACCCTGATGGACTATAGAAGGAAATTAGGCACGACAAATAGGTAAATAGATAAAATTAGCAGTATTTTCAAATTATATAATCTAGTCAACGTTTATTTCTCATAGTCAACGGTCCCGTATGGGTCCCGCGGGATCCCGCCTCCCGCAAATGGGACGGGATGGGACGGAGTATTTTAGTCCCGTCCCGTTTTCGTCCCGTCCCGTATTGTCCCGTTCCCGTCGCGGGACAACTTATTTTTATCCCGTCCCGTCCCGTATTCCCGTATTGACGGCTCTAAAGACAATCGACCTCTCCATCCTCTCTATCGCAGAATACATTATACACTTTTATAGGACCGACCAAATTCATAATGTCACCGTGCCATTGGCACGGGTAAGAGTACTAGTCTATATTACAATAGGGGTGGAGAATAACCACCACACAAAGAGTGGCCAGGATTTAATTTCAAAAAAGGCAAAGAGTGGCCAGGATTGATTCTCACCTCCAACATCAGTTTTAACATTTTTATTTTCAATCTTTGTATTTCATTTCAATTTGTTTGATCCTACGGCTGTAGATTGACGATTTCTATTTCAATACACTCCTTCCATCAAATTGCAATTATTTTAACTATTAATTTAAAAATCATTATTGAAAATATTATTAATTGTGTTATAATAAAAATTTAATTTTTTATTAGAATCACTATTTTTTATTTAAATTATTGATCAAAATTACATTAATTTGACTAAAATTTTTCATTCACGTGAGACGGTTTGGGAGTATAATCTAGTAATAGTATACATAACTATTATTTAGAAATTGACGTGTACCAAGATTTTCAATTCAAATGTAAATGGAAAGAAAACAAGCAAGTGGTCTGGTTGTGTGTACCGACTGTCTGACTTTCTTAATTTACAATTTATCTGACATGGATTTTGGTTACTTTTTGTAATATACTTTTTAAAATAAAAGTGTGTAGATCCGATCGCTCCCTTTATTTCGCAAAATCAACTCAATCAAATTATGACATATTTTTATAAAAAAAAATATGAATAATTTTATAGAAAAATATAGATATTTTCATGAAATTTTAAAAATTGTTGTTGATAGTATTTTTAATGGTAAAATAATAACAATTTTTTTAATTACATAAAAATATTTAAATTTTCATAAAATCACGGACAAAATTCGATTGAGTTGACTATTAAAGTCAAAGTGATCTAAATTTTTCGATGCGGGGGGAGTATTTGTTTTTATAATCTGTTGCAAATAAAAAAATATGATGTTATATTTCCAAGTCATATATCATGGACATCTTTTTTAAGGGACAATTTGATCATTTCACATGACATATTACCCGGAGTTAGTTTCATGA
Source organism: Adenophora triphylla var. japonica (assembly GCA_022495995.1). Lineage (NCBI taxonomy): Eukaryota > Viridiplantae > Streptophyta > Magnoliopsida > Asterales > Campanulaceae > Adenophora > Adenophora triphylla. Next base: position 61,322 of record JAFEMH010001980.1, read on the forward strand.
CTAACTTCCGTTAGCCAAAATGCATATACTTTCAAGTTTATGCAATAGTTAAGAATAAACTTAAGCAATATCAATTTATAGTTTGTGATTGTTTGCTATTCTATTTTCATGAATTTTGAGATATTAGGAATTTTAAGACATTGGATACTTATAATGGTGTTTATCTTTTAATTTTCTTCACTTGACCACCCATTCATACTGTCTCCGTGCCATTGGCAAGGGGGTCAGAGAATACTAGTATATATATAATTCATGTTAATGTTTATGAAGAGTATTCATGTTTATAAATAACAAGCTCTAAAGATACAAAGGGAAAATTTAATTTAGTAAATATCAGTAGAAAAACATAAGCTTTTACCTATTTATAAAGAGTATTAAATGTTATTGCTCTCTATCTCATAATAAGTATACGTATTATTACAATTTATTTGTTATTTTTTAATGATTGTGCTTTATTTATATTTACTTGTATGTTTATAGATTAACACTAACAATACTTCATTTTCTAAAAATGTAACACTTTTTTTTTTTTTTTTTTGGATGAAGCAAAAAAATAAATAATATTATACTGTACTCCCTCCGTCCCATAAGTCTTAAGAAAACTTTTCATTTTGGACGTCCCATAAGTCTTAAGAATTCCCAAAATGGAAACCTTAAATCACTATTCTCTCCACTCATTCTCTCTTCTACATTATTTTAATACTCATAACACATTATAATTTACTATTCCCTCCACTCATTCTCTCTCCTATTTAATTTTTCACACTCACAACACTTCTTTCACTCATTCTCTCTCCTAATACTATAATAATATTTCTTAATTCCCGTACCAAATAGAATCTTCTTAAGCTCTAGGGGACGGAGGGAGTATTTGTTATGAAAGGGGAGAATTAAAGGCATTTCTTACTAAAATAAACATTTGGATTTACTTCCAATTAAATTAATTATTTATGTTTGAATTAAGGAGAGCATGACGTGTCTTATTTTGAAATGATGAAATGCTATGCAATTAGGGCACATTTTGGACAACAAAATCAGCAAAGTGGTTGGTGGGGATTTTGAGTTTTAGCTTTAACGGTCTTAACTACCCCCATTTTTAATTTGAATTGCTTGTATTTCAAATTTCTCAATCTTAAGTAAATATCGAGTAATGTTTTTAAACTTTATCTTGTTTTGAATTATGTCCGCAGAAACTTTTTGTCCTTTATTTTTTTATTATTTTTTTTTTTTTTTTTTTTTTTTTTGATATCTTGGTTCCCAGCCGGACTAATCCCTGACCACTGCGTACCGCCTCGCATACCTGGCGGAGGTAAATCGCGGATGCGCCTCTACGTGTGGCATGAAGACCCTTATACTCAGCCCAAGGGAGCCCTCATACAAGACAATTACATCACTATTACATCACCAAATCCGCTCCAAACCGCCTCCCGCCAAAGCTGGCACTTACATCACTCTTACAACACCATTTGCCGCTCCAAAGCTTCCTCGCCAAGATTCGAACTCCCCACACCGAGGTACAATGCCAAGAATGCCGCTTTCCTTAATCAGACGGATGTGCGCCTGGGACTCTGCGCCCCAAACCCTGCAGAATTAAACCACAAGATTCCCCCCAAGGGGAATCGAACTCGTGACCTCCCCGAAGGGAAGCCACTACAATACCATCAGGCCAGGAGACCATTGGTGTTCAACTGAATTATGTCCGCAGAAACTTTTTGTCCTTTATTTTTTTTTTAGAGAGAAGGTTGCCCAACTTTTAAGCTTTGGGTTATGTGGGGGATATGTTAATTAACTTGAATAAATTAACAAGGGCCCGTTTCTTTTTCTTTTAATTATGCCCCAAGTCGTGAGGTGAGTAGAGAATTCAAACTCTAACGTTCATTGAGGATAAAACTTAATTTTATCATTGACAAAGACCCATTTAAATAGTTGATTTTTGCCTTCTTTTTTGTATTTTTATTTTTAAAATTTAATCTGATGACGACGCATGGCTAGAAAGGATAGATACCACAACTTCATTGATGTGCTCATAAGCCCATGGTTACATTGTTTGGATCCAAATATACGCTATTCTGATATTTAAATTGTTGTTGACGGCAATATTTGATCATATAAAATTTTGCTCTATGTGAATTTGTTAGTTTTTTGGATTCATTGAGCACTATCTCAAACAATTCAATTTTGATTGCACAGGTTATCAATTTCGTCATCTCACCCACATACTTTGTTCATAGAGGTTCCCAATCCCAATTTGTTTGCTAATTTTTGCTACTATGAGAAAGGGAAAAAGTAAGACAAATAAACATATGAGAGGAGCCCTTTTGCACCTTATAGACTACCTATACTTCCTTCGATCTTAGATTGAAATTTGGGAAAATATAGATTTATTTATACCCCTTAAGGATTGGATTCAAATATTCGACTAACGTCGAAAATTGACGCATTTGTCCCTAAACTCAATAAATAATAGGACAAATTTGACATTCGTTAATTTTTCATCCAATATTTAACGATTACGGTATCTAAATGAATTTAAAAGACATGAAAGGGGATAAATTGTGAACTATTAAACTATATATCCTAAAGAATATTTATTACAAAATTAAGGGATAAAATAAAAAAAATGTTTATTTTACAAATTTTAAACATCTAAAACAACCCAGAATTGAAATTTGAGATGCAAACCCCACTTCAAATTGCAGATATGGGTAGTTTCGAATCCGACCAATAACTTCAACATGGTGGTTTGGGGTTTCGGTGAGGGCTGTGAAATTAGGGTTTGGGGAGGGTTTAGCCATGTTGAATTGAGACGACGTTGATGCTTGGATTGGGCTTGATTGGTGGTTTGATTAGCATGGTGGGGTTCTAAATTTGATTTTGAAGGTGTGGGTGTCATGATCTTTTAGAACTCCCTTGTCAAACAAACAGAGTATAAATGCATAATTATTGTAGAAAATAGAAAATTCAAGTTTTTGATGTTAAACCCAGGTTGTGAAAACATGAGGAAGAAAGCTGAAAGATTCAGAGGAGATAGATAGATAGATAGATAGATAGATAGATAGATAGATAGAGAGAGAGATGAAGTGAAACATGGAAATGGGTGTTTTGATTTTTGAAAGCTGAATTATGAGAAAAATGAACCCGATAGGTGGGAGTGGGAGAGAAATTTGTAAAGTTGAATTTTTTTAGCCATGATGTTCCAAACGGGAATGGTAACTCGATCTGGATGAAGGATAGGAGAAATTTAGCCATGTTTTCTAGATTGGATTGAGTTTGAAGGAAAAATAAAGATTTTAGATTTGAGTTTGGTTTAATTTATGTTGGGTAAGGGTGGAGTAGCACGTGATCAGAGACGGCGACGCTGAGTAAGGGATGAGGGTAGCCGGATGGTAGGGGTGAGAGGCGAGTTGAAGGTAGAAGATGTGGTATTACTTGCAAATTAGATTTTTATTTTTTATTTTAGCCCTTAATTTTATAATAAATATTCTTTACGATTTATAATTTATCCACTTGTTCATCGTTTTAATTCAATTTAGGTTACATAATCGTTAAATATTGGATGAAAAATTAACGGAGGTCAAATCTGCCCTATTATTCATTGAGTTCAGGGGCAAATGTGTAAATTTTTGACGTTAGGAAAATATTTGCATCCATTTCTTAAGTTAAGGTTAAGGGGCATAATTCTGTATTTTCCCTTAAAATTTTGGTCTGATTTAATAGGAAATTCGAACCACAACAACGCGTATTTTGCTTCAATGCTCCTCCCATAAAAACTATACAAGAAAATATAAAGTGTGCTATATAATGTAAAACATTGTGAAGAAATGTAACTTTTTTTTTTTTACATTACTTAGTAAATGTTTTACATTATATTTTAATACAAAAATATATTTTTACATTTTTACAAAATATTTTATATTTGGTAATATAGTTTTTACATTTTCTTTGTCTGACTTTTGATGGTTGCAGAGCCGTGTTCTAGCAAATCCTCCGGTTTAAACCGATAGAAGGGCTAAACTAACATACTCCCTCAGTTCCGGTAGAAGCGTCGCCATTTTAAGGGTGACACGCAAATTAAGGAAAAGTGTGGGAAGAAAAAATATTGTGAGTGTAATTTGAAAACAGGAGAGAGAATTAGTGGAGGAAATAGTGAATTTAAAAAGTGTTGTGAGTGTAGAGGAGAGAGAATTAGTGGAGGGAATAGTGGATGGGTAATAGAATATTAATAAAATATTTTCTTTTTAGGAAAGGGTGACGCTTTAAACGGGACACCCTTTTTTAAGTAAAAAGTGACACTTCGAATGGGACGGAGGGAGTATAAGGTAATCGAGGGACTACACTAATATTCATGAAATAGTAAACTGACATATATTGGGCCGCCCATGGATAGACTAAATTCAACCCACCGTGATATCCCATAGTTGCTATGGCAGTGGGACCTAGAAAAGAAGTGCAAATAACAAATAAGGGCCTAAAATTTGGGAGTTGTTTTAAAATGAGATCTGAAGTTTTAAAACTTGCAAATAAAAGCATAAAGGTAGGAAAAACTACCGGTTAAGAGTTTTTTGACAGAAATATGTTAGATTTTCTCGTTAAATCAGCATGTGTCGTGCACATGTGAACTGAATTGAAATTAATGTTACTATTTAAAGAATAAAATGAATATTTTAAACATTTTAGGACTAAAATAATTTTTCACTAATATATAATTCACTAAATTAAGATTTTTTTTTTGAAAAGTTATTTCACTAAATTAATTTAATTTTTATTTTTTTAATAATGATTTCACTAAAATTTTATTTTTAAAAAATATTTCACTAAATTATTATTTTTTGAATTTTATTACTAATTTATCAGATTTTTTTTTCGGAAAAATATTTCACTAATATATAATTTACTAAATTAATATAGTTTTTTGTATAAAAATATTTCACTAAAATATTTTTTTAAATAATTTGACTAAATTTTTTTTACATAAATATTTCAAATAAATTTATCAGTAAAATTAATTTAGTGAAGTACTTAATTCACAACATGTGACGTGGGTTCTCATTTTCTTTTTTAAAAATTAATTTAGTGATTTTTTAAAAAAATTATTGATTTTTTTTACTAATATATAATTTACAAAATCTGATATGAGTTCACACTTTTTTTTTTCAAAAAAATAAATAATTTAGTGAATTATTTATTTAAAAAAAAAACTAATCTAGTGAAATATTTTTTTCAAAAAAATATAATTAATTCATTGAATTATATATTAGTGATTTTTTTTTTTACTTTTAGTACTCTAAAGTTTAAAATATTCACTTATCCCTAAAAAATAACATCAATTCAATTAAGGCCCTGTCTTGTCGAGCATTTTTGTTAAAACGGAGATAAAAAAAACTCAGTTTTTTTTATTAAGCGTGTTAGTCAAGAGTTTTAGACGATTGAATTTTAAAAAGTTGGAAATATTTTGACTGCTCAAAATTATATCGTCCAAAAAAAGCTCCGTTTTAAAAAATCTCCGTTTATAAAATTATGCATCAGACGAGCCCTAAGTCCACATGTGTATAATACATGCTGATTTGATGAAAAATCTAACATTTCTCTGTTATAAAATTCTTAATTGCTAATTTTTCTTATCTTTATTTCCTTATCCACTAGTTTTAGAACTTTATACCCCCGTCATGCTAACTATCCCAAACTTAAACTTATGACCCTTGTTTGTCAGACCCTTATCTCTGCTTCGGACCCATCATCCGTGAACGAAAAACCCCAAAATTATAGCTGTCAAATTGGAATGGTCCCGTCCCGTCAAACAAATGGGATGGGATGGGATATAATATTTTAGTCCCGTTTCGTTTCATCCCGTCCCGTGCCGTCTCGTCCCGTTCCAGTCGTGGGACAAAATAGTGCGGTCCCGCTCATCCCGTCCCGTCCCGCATTTCTTGTCCTTTTTAAACATTTTTGAAGTTATTATACTACATATAAGAAGTGTTTAGGAAATGAAACTTTATGTTTTATTTTGAATGAATTTTAAAGAAAAAGTGAAATATGTCTTAACATTTTGCATGCTTTTCATGCTCTGCTTGAAAAAAATCTAAGTTACGTGCTTTTCATGCTCTGCTTTTCTTCTTTGAGAACCACATAAAGAAAATATGAGGTGTAAGAGTTAAGAGTGCTATAAGAACAAAATGAACTAATGGCAGACATACTTGAAAGAGTGAGTCAAGACTCAAACAAAAAGACAGAACATAATAAAATTAGTAACTACTCAGAAGAACTCCCTTAAGCCTCTGATGATATAAATCCTGATCATACTTGAATATCATGACGAAAGATGTAAAGTTTCCCTCCATTTAAAATTAAATCTTTTTTCTTCTTTCTACTTACCTTTTGAGTATAAGGGAAAATCATAACATATTCAAGAGTGCAATTACCAAATTGAGGTATGTCCACTTTGATGATATAAATCCTAGTCAATGCTTATTCCTCCTAGTCAACGGGTCCCGCATTGTCACACGAAATCTCGCGTCCCGCAAATGGGACGGGATGGGACAGACGGGTCCCGCATTGTCACACGAAATCTCGCGTCCCGCAAATGGGACGGGATGGGACAGAGTATTTTAGTCCCGTCTCATCCCGTTATCGTCATGAAACAATATAATTTCGTTCCGTTCTATCCGTATTTTCGAATTGACAGCTCTACCCAAAAGCCTTATTACCTCGGGCATATCTCGCGGTTTACTGTCGCCGTGGGGGACTGAGTGGCGGTACCAGGGTAAAAAAAAAAAAATTGCCTTGTTTGTCAGAAGATAATTCCCGTCGTCAAAACCCTAATCCGTGTGAACAAAGCAACGACTCATTTGTTTTACCAGCCGGACTGAGAGTGACCGGAATATGACGTCCGCCGTCAATGACAATCAGAACGAGAAATGTAATCCTCTTCCTCATTCGAACTCTTGCAACTGTTTAGTTCAATTTGATATGTTCATCTCCTAGAGATTGAATTTCGTAGTAATTAAGAGTAAGAAATAAATTGTTTGCGTTGAAATTTTGCAGGTTCTAAGAAGAGAGTTGCAATTGTTGGTGCTGGTGTTAGGTATGTTAATCAACTGTAGAAATATCACTTAATTCTTACTGGTATGATTATTTTGCTGGTGTATTTTAATTTTACGCTCTAGATGTTGCATGCGTATTACGTGAGCTGAATCTCAATCATCGAAATGTAATAGAACGAGATTTTTTGTTGATTTAGTTGATTAAACCTATGAGATTTTGATTTAGGTTCATTTGAAATGCTGTTTGGGAACTTTAAGCCATTGCACTATAACGAAGACCCTAGTTTAGAAAAGAGTTTTTGTGAAAGTGGTTCATAATTTAATCAATTGGTATTAACTGTGTTTTTGAATTTATACAATTTGGGACAAGATTTTCCGAGTTTCGGCTGAAATTCTGTGTGGGGAAAATTAGGCAGTTGGGATAGACTTCTCAAGATAAAAAACTGCTGCAAATGATAGTAAAGTTAGCTGTAAATGGATTAGGAATAGTACCCTTATTTGCTGATTAAAGTATAGGCACTATTTTTTATTTTTTTAAAAATTGATTTATTTTGGTGTTAATTTCACTCTGTCATCTCTCGGGGTCTCATCTTGTGTAACTTGGAGATAATAATGTTATGATTTTCTAGTGGGCTCGCTGCTGCATACAAGCTTAAACTACATGGTTTGAATGTCACAATTTTTGAAGCTGAAGATAGGGCTGGAGGGAAACTAAGAAGCGTTGCCCGAGATGGTATATTATGGGATGAGGGTGCCAATACTATGGTATGTCAACTGCTATCATACTAGTTATCACTCTGTCAATGCAGGTTAAGGATAGTCTTATTTGTTGATTAGTGTGTGCAGAGTCTGGGGATCACTAACGCGATATGTCAATGTTTGCAGACTGAGAGTGAAGCAGATGTTAGTAGTTTGCTTGATGATCTTGGGCTTCGAGAAAAGCAACAATTCGTAAGGAGCTGTGCTTCAGTAGTTACATCATACACAAATAGCTTGTACCCTGCCTTTTGATGTCCGAGAGATTGTTTTCTTTCAATCCCTCAAATACACTATTGCAAAACTTATTACTTATGACACCCTATTGAGATTCTGAAATCTGAAGTCAAATTGGAATTCTTTTCATGTGAAGTAACGAGTTTATATTGGTTAAAAACTGTTTTCCTTATCATTCTTGGTGCAGCCAATGTCACAGCACAAGCGTTATATTGCAAGAAATGGAACACCGGTACTGGTATGTGGCAGGATTTATTTTGGTTGCACCTATGATGTGATTTATATTCACCGACTACAATATTTTAAAACGGGCCACTTTCTGTATGTTCTAGCTTTTGTTCTTTTGGGCATGTATATTGTAGTATTCTTGACTGTTACTTGTTTATCATCTCAGATACCTTCAGATCCTATTGCGTTGATCAGAAGCAATTTTCTCTCTGCACAGTCAAAGGTACTTTATCCACCATATAATAGATATGTGCTGCATTGCACCGTCTGTATATACAAATTGATAGTTCAATCCCATCTTGTTTTACTGATTAACAGTTTCTGATAAAGAACTGCTGATTATTGACATGAGAAGATGGGTCTGAACTATCATGTTACTGGCAGTTCTTAAAGAACTCTGAAAAAGCAAACCAATCAATATTAAAAGTTCACTACTCTTTCTGGTTGACCTGTGGTTAAGGATCCATATTGCTTAGAATGGTTACTCCAATGTTTCAACTACTATGTTAATTGCAACTAAAATCATAAAAAAAGATGTGGACAATGAGGTCATACAACAATACGGAGTATGTTTTTGCTTTTATTTACTGTAAATCAACTTTCCACATGGCAATTAAACACAAAAGACAGACAAAACTCAACTGAAGTCAACCAGTAACCATACGCTCCGAAATGGAAACCCTTCGCTAACCACCCATTTACACCCCCAGCCCGATTCAAAGGGGAAGCAGAGGCTAGAAGCTCTCTAGGGGAGCATTTTGCAAAACATTGGAAGGCAAAACTCACCACAATTCCTCTGCCACTGACAACACTTGAAGATTGAACTCAGTTTACCAAAAGGTGCCTCAAATCGAAATTTCATAAAGCATAGAACAAACTGAAGGTTCATAAACGTTCCAACTCCACTATCAAAAGGTTTGGGTGAAGTTAACTGATTTGAATTTGCATTTGTCACTGGATGGTATTATTCCAAGGATTTTGGGAATTTGATGGAAAGTTAGACGAATAGACGCTATAAAGGACTCATTATGATACAAGAAATGGAGATATGTTAAGATTCACACCTCTTCTCCCACTCAGCCTTTTCTGTTAAGTTTTTAACATCCATCCACACAATTGGCACATTACAAAAACTTAAACCTATTGATCATCATAAACTGGAAAAAAAACAATTGATTAAATGATCACATGGCACGAGTACTATTTTAGCCATAGACATTTTATTAATCATAATGATGCCTTTGTGCTTATGACCTTATTTCATTCAAGAAGTAGTTGCCAAAGTTCATTCCTAAAGTAATTGGATCTCTCTTAGCTCTGCAGAATAAGATGCTAAACTCAACTGATAGAATAGTAGAAGACGACTAATTTTTTAGCTTGCTCAGATCCAAAATAGCCTCCACTTTTATGTCTCTTGGGGTTTGTATGTTTACTGGACTGAGTTTTGTTTTTTCAAATAATTTGTGTATTCATTTGCTCTGGATTAGGTATAACTTGAATATGTTCTTTTGATCTTCAGTCCCTATTTGTTAAAGTTGTGAATTTTTGGTATATCTACGTCCCACGTAAATAGTTCTGGCTTCTATTGGCTCAATCCTGAGTAACAAATGATAAGGATATGTGAAACGTTGATGGTTATTTTTTGAAGTTTTTGCAGCCTGCCTTGTGCTCTATCCCACAGAAAAACATTACTTTTACTTTTATTAAGTATATACCGTTATAGATTTTTTTTTTAAATATTATTTGCAGGTTCAGATACTTTTGGAGCCATTTCTGTGGAAGAAAAGTAACTCAAAGATTCCTGATATGCAAGAAAGGTTATAGATCCACAACTTTCTGGTCACAAGACTTATTCACAATCATTCTTCATCTATTTTCTGTAATAATTTCTTTAAAAATATTATTTAGTAAGCGTTATGACTCAACTAAGTTTTTCATGTGGTAAGGCAAGTCCTATTGGACCCGTGGGGCTTGACGTTTGATATCTGTTCTTTCTGTAAGTTTCTGGCATGAACAAATGACTTGGTTTGTGTTCACCTGAAGTTTCTGTATCCAAATAACTATGTAAATCAGTTACCAAAAGTAGAAAATTAAAAACTATAATATTCTCTCCATCAGATTTGGGAATAGTTTAAAGATGCTTTTGCATGGAGCGGAATTTAGATATATTAAGTTTAATTAAATCCTAAAACCAGTACATGTAATAATATCTAGTCAGATGGTTCAGTAACCTGTATGACCGAGGTAACTGTCAACAATGACATTTTGAATACTTGCTATGTTTTTGGTCACTGCTTCATTTTCCAACTGTCTCTGATAGGATGATCATCTTTTTTTCACAAGTTTTATCATGTAATATTGAATTTTTTTAGTAGTAATATAAAGTGGCAAGTTCATTTAAATTGTTTTGGCTATTTAATCTCAAATTTGAAATCTGAATCAACTTCAAAATCTGGGCATCTTTTTAGATTGTTACTTGTTGATTTCATCTTCTTTTTCTTTTCCAATGTAAATTATTGCTGTTTATTTCTTTGTTGTTCCAGAACTTTTAAGTTTTATTTGTTTTGTGCAAAGTAGATTATGCATATTGATATCTTAACCATCTGAATTGCTGTCACTTCCAATCTCTACTAATGAAAAGATTTCTTCTACATGCTGATTTGGTGTTAATATGTTCTTCTATTTTAATCCCTTTCCTGCTTAAGATATTCCATGTAAACAAATTGAACCATGGAAGGGTGCTTGTCATATAATCTTTTACCCTACTTTAACTCTTGCTTTTTGTTATGCTGTTGGATATGTTCTCGACGTTGACAATTCCCTGAAGTGATTCCCTGCAGTGTTGGTGGATTCTTTCAGCGTCATTTTGGAAAGGAGGTATTAATCTTTGGATTTCATAGCATCCATAAGGCTGAACTTTTCCTAGTTATCATTTTTTTTCGCAATTCACATGGCCATTACTGAGGCATAAGCATGACTGTTCAATTCTTATTTTTTAAGGTTGTTGACTATCTCATTGACCCTGTTGTTGCTGGAATTAGCGGTGGAGATCCTGAGTCACTTTCAGTGAGTTTCTATTTCACTTCTCTTAATTGATCTGCTTTAAAATTAATATAAAAATACACGTGAAGGCTTTCATAGTACGAGGCATATGCCTACTTGTGGGTCTTTATCTTTAACTTACCTAATGTTTTTTCTTTCCCCTCTCAATTTTCCAAATAGATGCGCCATGCATTTCCTGAACTATGGGATCTAGAAAAAAGGTATGCTGCCTTGAATTTAGTTCTATCTGCAACCATTTTTCATCAGGTACCCTTGGTCGTATTAGTTCTTAATATTTTTTAATCATACAATTTTGTGTACATGGGTATCTTGGTGAGTTTTGCATGTCCCCTGCTCATTGCTGCCTATTTTTCTTGTAAAATGGTATATTGGCATGTCATTATGATGTAGTGCTTTGTCATGTCATGTCATGTCATATCTTCGTTGTTAGGCTACTTAGCTGTCCCATAATAGGTATCACGCTTTCCTTTTAAGTCAATCCCAAAATAAATGTCACATTTCTATATAAGGAAATAGTTTTAGTGCAGTTTTACTATTGTACAAGCAATGCACAAACAAGTAAAGCACATTCTAATAAACCTTGACAAGTCAAATGCGACATTTATTATGGGATGGAGGAAGTACTTAATAGTTCGTTTTTTTCATGTACTGGCAGGTTTGGTTCAATCATTTCTGGGGCAATTCAATCTAAATTATCCTCCAAAGGCGGAAAGGGTGGAGAGAAGCGTAGAAGTGGTTCCTTTTCGTTCGTGGGTGGAATGCAGGTAAGGTAAAGTACTTTCATCTATCTCCAAAAGTAGTTCTTATCTCATGCCATATGTTTGTAATATTATACAAACTTCACACTTGTTATTCTTCTTCTTAAGTTAAAGAATTAAAAAAAAGTTACGTGAAAGTGATATGGAAACTATCGTGGAAACCACAGTCAAATGCTTGAGCCTACTAATTTGTAATATTATACAAACTTCACACTTGTTTTTTTTCCCTGATCTCTGTCTGCTAATTTGAATTTCTTAATTAATTGTAAGCTGAAACAATATGATATATCATCAGTGTCTCCATCAGGTCAGTATGTTATCACATGCTCCCTCCATCCCGAAAAAAGATTCACCCTTTCTTTTTTGGCCAGTCCAAAAAAAAAAGAGCTGCATTTCAAAATCAATAAATAGATTTTAGTGCAATTTCATTAAGGTAGAGCTACACCCTCAAAAAGCGTGCACTGTACTACGGGTCTCTTTTTTGGGAATGGACTGACTATATATCCACTTAACAGTTACTCTGCTATATCAAATGCAATAGTAAGTTATGTTGCAAAGATGACGAATGCTTTGCAGAACCATCTGCCTCTTATTATGTTATTGCTTGTGTGGATATTTGTGCTTGTGGAGATATACATAAATTTTGTGAGTCTTGTCATTAGTATACACTTTATCAGTCCACATTAGTATTTTGTTTCTTATACAACTCTTTATGGAAGAATTGACTATAAACTTGGAGTCGTTAAATTTGCAGACACTCACCGCTGCAATGTGCGAAGAGATTGGGAAAAACGAACTTTACCTGCAAGCTAAGGTGCAGGAATTATCTTGTAGCTGTGATCAGAATTCATCTGAAGGGGATTGGTCGCTTTCTTATGCTTCAAATGATAGCGAGTTCTTAAACCAGCAACACTTTGATGCTGTAATTATGACGGTAATCACATCTGTTCTGTAAATAAACTATTAACCATAAGTTGAATACGTTGTTATCTTGATGACCATGCTATACAGTACTAATTTTGCTCCTAGCTCTCTCTATAAAGACTGAATTCATCTAAATTGCGTAATCTGTTTTGATCAATTCATGCCTTGGAATCGGCTTTACTTTTAATTATCTGCTGCGGTGCTGCCTATGGAAGATATGAATATCTGCTGACAATTAACATGTACCAATCAGGCTCCACTCAGTAACGTTAAAGAAATGAAGATTATGAAGAGAGGAAATCCATTTCTGCTCGATTTTATTCCTGAGGTATGTACATGTGTGTCCAGGTAACTGTGTCTTTTTGCTCATTAGACCACCAAAGGATGTAAGTAGAAGCATGTGAAGGAAAATATTGGGATATTAATCAATAAGGATGCAAGCAAAAGTGAAGTCTCCGGTGCCTGAACTTTTATGGATTAGACAAATCTTAGTTATTCGTAGCTACTTCGACCAGTTGATGTGATTGCTGGTTCTAGTGTTTGCACTTGTGTATAGTATGGTTTTGTCAAACCTTTTATTGTGCTTGCAACTTTATTTGTAATTTTATGTGTGTACTAAGCATAAAATTGTCTTTCAAAGTAAACATTTGATGCCCTTGTGTTTTTATCTCTTACTTTTGCACCAATATTTGTGGATCATGTAATTAACTTATTCCTCGGGATCAATAATTTTGTTGAATTGGCTAAGATAAGGCCATACTGATCCATAAATATTAGTGGGTGTCTCGAGAAAAAAATGGTAAATCTATTCTAGTTATGATAATATGCATTTCTTCCTTTAAACAAACTACTCCAGTAGGAGAGGTTTAAATAGTAATGAAATGCTGTGTGCCAAGTCATTACCTGATTTATTCAAATGTTGCGTTCCGTTTCACCTTTTTTTTTTTTTTTTTTAAATCTGATTCTATAGTTTGCTTCTATCAATAATGCAGGTGACTTATATGCCAATTTCAGTTATAATAACCACATTCAAGAAAAAGATTGTCAAGCAACCACTTGAGGGATTTGGAGTGCTGGTTCCTTCTAAAGAGCAGCAAAATGGGTTGAAGACTCTAGGTAAAGCTTAACCGAGGCTTCCTAAAATTTGAATTATTAGTTTCTTTCGCTGCCAAAAATATCTTTAGTGAGTTCCGTACCATGCAGGCACACTCTTTTCTTCTATGATGTTTCCAGACCGTGCACCCGAAGACCTGTATCTTTATACCACCTTTGTTGGGGGAAGCCGGAACAAAGAACTTGCAAAAGCTTCGAGGTAGGACAGTGGGGCTGTCATTCCTTCTGTCAACCCTTTTCTTTTCTCAATTTCCTTTTTTATTTTATTAGTATTTTCTTGAAATTATTATAATATTTACTTTGGGCTTATAGGGATGAGTTGAAAGACATAGTAACTTCTGATCTCAGACAGTTGCTGGGAGCAGCGGGAGAGCCAACATCTTTTAAGTATGGCGTGATACATTGAGTGCATCTAAAGAATTAGTTATTCGTTATTCTTATGTCTTCTACTTATGGTGTTATTATTTTAGGAATAAATACAATATCAAACATTTTCTTATAGGCTTTTTGCTACAATGCAGTCACTACTACTGGAGTAAAGCATTTCCACTGTATGGGCATAACTATGATTCAGTTATCGAAGCAGTCGAAAAGATGGAAACAAACCTTCCTGGATACTTCTATGCCGGTAAGTAGCTTTCTCTTGCTTTCATGCATCTTCACAAAGGAATTTCATTAAGTAAAATCTTTGAATGTGTTCGTTGAGCGTAAAATAAAAACGACAATAAATATGGAAAAACATGAGTTTCCTTGATATTTTTGACTTTCAATTGGACTCCTTTTTGTTGGGGCAGAGGGCGTTAACGTAAGCTGCTTGAGAACTCGTGGTTTCCTAATTGTTCTTACTTCAGTGTATGAAAATTGCACAGTGAATAACTGAACGATCCGAGTCATTTCTCTTATACACCATCCGTCCCAAAATGAATGTCCAAAAAAAATTCAAATTTGCTCTTGATCAAGAGTAAATTTGGACATTCATTTTGGGACAGAGGGAGCATGTGACTACGTCTGTAAAGCAAACCTTCAAGTTATGTGCCGATCAGTGGCGGATCCGGGAGTTGTTCAAAGCGGGGGCCTACGTCGATCGATTGAGTGAGAGTGTTGAAATTTGACCTTTATGTAACAAAAAATCCACATTTTTTCCCAATAGAAAAAGGAGCACAAATTACACTATAAAAAGTTATGTCAACAGTGAGATTCAAACTCAAGACTACAAGGTTAAAAACCTTACATTTTACCCATTGAGCGAAGCAAGCTACATGACTAATGGGGGCACTCTGTGTAAATAAATTGGGAGATTAAGTGGTGCACTTGCACCCTATTGCATTGCGTTAAGTCCGCCTCTGGTGCCGATCAAAACCTTGCACCTCGGCTTCGAAGTCTATCCATGATTCCATTTTATGAATGCATCCGAAAGGAGATGAACCTTCTATTAAGGGTTGCTCTTTGGCTGGATTGTTTAGTCTTATGCTTTATATGATGCAGGGAACCACAAAGGAGGTGTCTCAGTTGGAAAATCAATATCCTCAGGGTGCAAGGCAGCTGAACTTGTAATATCATATCTGGATTCTTCTTCAGATGAAAACTTGACCAAGGAAAACTGATGCTGAAAGATTCTTCTTTAGATAGCCCCATCTTACCTTTCAGTTGTTACATATTGATATGTATAAACAAAGTCCTACTCTTTTTCCTCAAGAATTTAGAAACCTGTCGTTAGCATGAACACAATTCTCATCATTCATTATGGTTGAATAGTAAACCCCCCCCCCCCACACACACACACAAAATAAAATAAAAAATGAGTGTCCATTTTTGAATTTGAGGGATATTTAAGAAATTTGACTTTTAAGCACTTTTAGTCCCTTCCCTTAGGCCATCTACAATGGTTTCAACACCCTCATTTTTTCAACACCCTTTTAAAACATGACACATCAGCTTCTCTTTCCTCCAATTAATTATTCAACATCCCATTCAATTTTTAATCCCTACAATGGTTTCAACACCCACATTTTTTCAACACCCTTCCAACTCATCATTCTATATTCCACCACTTTTATTTTATTTTATATTCTTTATTTTTATTTTTTATGATTAGTAAAATAATAATAATTATTATTATCATTTATAATTAAAAAAAATACTTCATACTTAATTGAGAAATTGACGGATTTCAAATAAAATTAAATACAGTTAAGCCAAAATCTTAAAAAAAAATGCGTTTTTTCTTAGCTTAGAAAAAACGTGTTTTGTTTTCCCTGCTAGTGCCAGTGTTAGTATAACAAAGTGTCAGTGTAACAAAGTGCCAGTGTAAGAAAGTGTCAGTGTTAGTGTAACAAAGTGCCAGTGTAAAGAGTGTCACTGCATGTATATTAACTGCCAGTATAAAGAGTGCCAGTGTAGGGTAAAAAAGTGTCAGTATTAGTATAAAAAAGTGTCAGTGTGAAGAGTGCACGTGCATGTATTATTAAGTGGCAGTGTAAAAATGGGTTTTCCTCAAGCTTAGAAAAAAATGCATTTTTTATAAGACCAACTCTACAGTTAAATAATAATAATTATTATTATCATTTATAATTAAAAAAAAATACTCATACTTATTTAATTTTATTTTTTATTCCTTATTTTTCAATATAATTGAGAAATTTATATTGAAAAAAAGAGTTTTTTTTTATGTGTCCAAATCAAATGAAACAAGACTTTATTTATATAGTTTTTTTTTTTTTTTTTATGAATTTTGGTGTAAAAAAAATTAATTTTTTTATATAAGATAATTGCCTTTGAAAAATTTGGATGAAATTTGAAAAAAAAAAACAGTGACCAATCAGCAAATGACAAGTGGCAAGACCAGGAAAAAAGAAAAAAAAAAGGAAAAGATCAGCGTCAAGACGCGCCTTTGAGGAAGGTGGCTTCCACGCGCCATTTTTGGCCCAATCAGATCGTGACATGTGGCAAAAACGGGTTCCAAATTTTTTTTTCCACACCTATTGAATTTTTTCAACAAAACCAATTTTTTTCAACTACTTAATTTTTTTTCAACACCCCTTGCAATGGTTTAACCCTTTGCAATGGTTTAAGTAGTTGATTTTTTTTTCAATAGCCCCATTGCACTTGGTCTTATGTACAGGGGAGAAACCTTTTTCTCTTTTTTTTGTGAAGGGGATCAAAGTTACTTGGGGAATAAATGTTACACCTGTCATAGGAATTTCGCACATAAGGGGGTCAAAATGATATCGTATTACAAATTTACCAAAAATTATAAGGGGTCAATATCGAAAAAAAAAAAGGTATTTGTTGTAGGGATGACCAAAATCGGTTTCGGGCCCGGTTCCGGTTCGGAAAATGTATGACCCTTAACCGGCTCGGTTTGCTCACGATTCCGGTTAATCCGATTTCGGTTTTCTCCCCGGTTCGTCCGGTTTCGGGCTTTTTTCGGTCCGGTTTCGGTCCGGTTCTATTGAAAAACAATGAAATTTCATTCGGTTTCGGGCTTTTTCCGGTCCGGTTCACCATTTTGGTGACCCTTAATCGGCCCGGCTCGAAACCGGTTCCGGTTACCCCGGTTCCGATTTTCGTGACGGTTCATGGCGGTTCCGAACTTTTTCGGTCCGATTTTCCGATTTCGATCCGATTTGGCCCTCCCTAATTTGTTGTGTACTTTTCATGAGTTTAAAATACTAAAATGACATTTCCTAAAGGTTAAGGTGGTCAAGTGACCCCTATCACCTATAGGTGGTCAAGTGACCCCTATCACCTATAGATGGTCAAGTGACCCCTATCACCTATAGGTATAGGTGACTTCGTCACTGCTTATATACATGAATCTCCTTTAAAAAACGATTTCACCATATTACATGACAATAACACGTGTAGAAGGAGTTAGTAACCTCAGCAAAAGATGGACATTGATTTAGGACTTAACCTTGAAATTGATAATTGGGACGATAAGGGTAATACAATCTGCTGAGCTTTGCAAGCAAAGAACAATCCCTCTCATATTAGAAGACTCAGCGTGGGGAGTTCGAATCTTGGCATGAGCAGCTGGAACAGCCAATTGATATTGTAAGTGTGATGTAAATGGCTCGTTGGCAGAGCAGCTGGAGCAGTCAATTGGTGATGTAAGAGTGTAAATGCGTTGTAGGAGGGCTCCCTTGGGGCCAGGAGTATAAGGGGTGCTGCCACCCTGGCTGCATAGGGCATATCCCGCGATTTACCTCCGCCAAAGATACCGAGGGGTACACTGCGGTCCAGATTAGTCCTGAAACCTGGGAACCTGGGTAACAAAAAAAAAAAAGAAATAAAATAAAATTTGCTATTGATTCTTTAGGGACAGAGAGAGTAAAAGAGATAAAACAATTATTGCGTGGTGTATGCTCATGCCGGCCAGTTTTGTTCACTCCTGATTCCTGTCTTGTCGGTTTCGTTTCTAACAGCTTGCATGATTGAAAATTTAAAAAAACATGATACGATTGTGGAAAATGGATTGGGCCCAGCCAATAGGGTTAGGCCCAATAGCTAAGAATGGGCCGGACCTGCATGGTCCAAGCTATGCGAATGGGTTCGTAACGGTGATGCGGCATTGGTAGTTGAGGCGGCATGGGGCAAAGTGCGACAATGATAAAATGGTGCGTGGGAGTATGGCTAAGTAAGAAATAATGTTACGCGAGAATCGTGGTATGTCGCCGACAATTCGTTGTGACGAGACATAGGATGGGGAGCCCGCCCCCTGTGAGGTGCCTGGTTTAGGGCGACATATAGAATGTCGCCTATTTCCCCTTGATTGTCGCTGGGGCGACATTTGTAGTTGGGCGTTCCTGGGCTACGCCTCGGTTGGTGCCTGCGTGCTTAACCCTAGCCGCCTGTGATGGATGATTGATGTGACAAGGTGAAAAGTGAAATCCCACTAACTTGGAGTTGGTTGAGGACCATATATGGATGATTGACAAGTGTCCCCCCCATGTGCAAGGCACATGGGGGCTTGGAAGTATAAAAGGATGAATAGTGTTCATTTACATGTATGTACTCTCTCTCTCTCTACTCTCTAAGCTCTCTCTCTCTCCCTCTAGGGTTTTCCATTGCTATTACCATTTTCATGACCTAGTAACCTTACTCTCACGCCGGAGGGGTTTTGCCGGAGCCACCCCCGGCCTAGTTTACGTGTTTGCATGTGTGTAGGCGGTCAGACGAAGAAGGAAGCAGCCGGAGTATCCTTTTCCCTTCAGTTCCTGTGCAACCGTCATTTTTGGATGGCAGCATCACTGCATCAGTTGGTTCCGTTGCCGGGACTTGATTTTCTTTCTTCGTTAGGTTGATTAGAATTTGTATTGTTTCAGAGGTCTGTTTTCAGTGATTCTGGGTGTTAGGGTTTGCGTTCTTGACAGTTCGTGTTGTGGCCCAGAAACCAGTTTTCAGGCTTGTTGTTGGAGTGTTATTGATGTTGGTTTAGTTATTTCTTTGACTGTGAACCCACAAAGTGATCAGAATGGTTCAAGATAAGAATACTCAGACGAAGGTTACCCAGAATCCGGCGTTGGAGACCCCCAACCCGAAGGATACCCGCAAGGCCAGATCGGGTTCTGTGCGGGATGGCGAGGCGCACACTTCTGAGACTGATTCGGCAATCAGGAGTGCGTAGAGGCGGGAAGAGAGGGATCGAGTTGAAAAGAGTAAAGGAAAGGCTGGTGAGCCGAATCCCGCTCCTTCAAAGACTGATGATGCAAGAGCGGCGACCGACCAGTTGAGGAAAGAGAATGAGTTGATGATGAAATTCTTGCAAATAATGAGAGGCTGAGAAAAATGGGTCAGACACCCACTGAAATCCCGCCTGAGATGTCGGCTGAAATTGCAGGCCAAGCCCAAGGATAAGAGCGAGATGCCAGTCAGAGTGTGGCAAAAAGAGATGATAGGCGAGCGAGGGACATGCCGCCGCCTCAGGATAATGTTCGAGATCATAGACGGCGAGATGTAGCCAAGGCGAGATTAGAGGGTATATCAACTAAGAGAAAGCATCCGGATCGCGATGAAGGAAGGAGGAGGAAGATTTATCACAAATCGGGGAACTCGCGTGAGGAGTCATATTATTATGAGTACGAAAGTGATGAAGGGTCGACGACGGACAGGGATTATGTGCCTAGTCGCTCGAGGTATTCGGATGATGGGACCTACATGGAAGAAAGGTCACAAAGGTCGAGGCATTCTGATAGAGCTCGCCATGGTGAAAGGTCGCCGCGCGATAGAGATCGCAGGCGGCGTGAAAGGAGGGATAGGGAGAAGGAATGAGAAAAGGCAGAAAAAGCTAAGGAAGCTGAGAAAGCCGCAGAAGCCGAGAAGATTGCGGAAGCGATTAAGATAGCGGAGGCTTTGAAAGCCGTAGAGATGGCTAAAGCCGCTGAATTGGAGAAGGCCAAGAAAGATGAGGATGATAAGTGGAAATTCGAGATGGCAGAGATGACAAAGAAGATTAAAGAGTTGGAGGCGGGAACCAAGCCCGCTGAGGTGAAAGGTTCTTACTTGGCTCCGTTTGCTAAGAGCATTCAGATTGCCGCCCCTGATCCGACGTTTCGTATGCCAAACCTGCCAAGTTATTCAGGAAATTCAAGGGCTAACACCCATATTGGAGGGTTTGAGGTTACTTTGTCGCTGTTGACTGAGAATGAAGCCGTGATATGCAAAGCGTTTGCGAGCACCCTTCTTGATCATGCTCTAGTGTGGTTTTTGGCCCAGCCAGCGGAGTCGGTTCTCGGGTATCAAGATCTTAAGGCGAAGTTTTTGGCGAGATTCAGCGGGTCAGGAGCGCAGCCCGTGCAAAAGACTGAGTTATGCAGCCTCAAGCAAAAGGAAGGAGAGGGGATATCGATCTTTACCGACAGGTTTATGGGTGTCACAAATCAGATTGCTGATGTTAGCCAAGGCGAGATAATCATGTTATACAATGCAAGTTTACTGCCTGGGCATTTCAAACAAGAATTTTGCATGAGACTGCCGAAGACGACGGGCGAGCTGTATGAAAGGGTTAGAGGATTCTGTAGTGGTGGTAAGGAGCCAGAAGTGAAGGTTGCCCACGTGACAACCGCTGCGGGAAGGAAAAGTGTGAAGGAGAGAATTGATGTTGTGAAAGATGAAAATAGAGGTGGTAAAGGAGGCCGCAGCGGGAATCGTGCTGGCGGGAGTGGGGGTAGCCGTAGTGAAGGTCAGGATCAGAGAAAGATTATCAAGTATAGCAGGCTAAATACCACTCTCAGCGAGATTATGAGGAGGGAGGACCTGCCTGAGCCTTATCCCATTAGGGAAGGAAGTTATATGACCAGGGATCAGAGCAGTTATTGCGAGTATCATAACGACAAGGGTCATGTGACCGAGTATTGCTACAATTTGAGAAGGGTTATCCAGGGAAGAATTGATAGGGGCGATTTCAAGCAGTATCTCGAGCGCAGTCAGGGGCGAGATGAAGGGGTCAGGCAGGAGAGAAATCAGGAGCGAAATGTGTTGATGTCATCCAAGATCCGTTGCCCAGTGTGGCTCAGTTAGATAATCAAATTATGATGTTGTCGCACAGTTTCGATATCCCTCAGTTTTTCGCCAGCGAGGACAGGGTGATCAATTTTTCGAGAAGCAAGTTGGCAGCGACAAAGAGCCATGGGAGCCAACCAGTGATTATAACCATTTGTCCTGGAAACAACATAGTTCAAAGGGTGATGGTGGATTCAAGAGCTAGTCGGAATGTCTTGTATTATGATGCTTTCAAGAGGATGAATTACACTGACGCGAACTTGGTTCCTTATAACGGATTTTTGGAGGGATTCACAAATCATTCGGTCAAGGTGAAGGGGACGATTATGTTGGAGGTGGAGATTGGCGAGGGTCAGACGACGAGAAGCGAGAATGTAGAATTCATGGTGATCGACTTGGTTTCCCCTTACAACGCAATAGACGGGATCCCTTTCATGCTGATTTTTGAAATGGTGCTGTCTATCCCGCACCAGAGAGTGAAATATCCGACTTCAGGAGGTATAGGCTGTTTGAAGAGTGAGGCCATAACAGTGGCGAGAAAGAAAAAGGAGATAATGAAGGCCAAGGGGGCATCCACCAGTTCATTGACGACAAAGTCTGATTCTCGCCAGCTGAGGATAATCGTGATTGAGGTTGTTGAGCCCGAGATTGAATGGGTGGTAACTGAAAGTATGGCACGACAATGATTTTTGCGGAGGCAAGTAGGGCCCCAGAGAATGCAGAGGTTGGGATTATTGACGTTATTAATGAAGTACCTGAGGCCGGAATTGTTGAGTCGGAGAATGTGCGAGAAATGGATGTGGTTAATGAGCGAGAACCTGAGCATGGGAGTGCTGAGCAGGATGTCGAGGGCGAGATTGACTTGGGTATGGAAGTAGTGAATATGGCACCGATTTTGAGCTATGCTAGAGTTGTTCAGTTTGTCCAGATGTGTGAGCCGAGAATCGAAGAAATTGTGATGGAGGATATTGTCGAAGATTTGGAGGAGGATTGTGAAAATGTGGAGGTCGAGGATAGTGAGGGGCGACCTACTGGAAATATGTTTACTGACCCCAGGAAGGTGATTCCCGCCAAGAGCCAAGCGAGCAAGAAGCGGTAAAGAATTGGGGTTGAAACCTTACAAACGCGAGATGAGCCTGAGATTCAGGCGGATGAGGAGTTGGAAGAGGTCGAAATCAATTGTTATTTCCCTGAGCAAAAAGTCAAGATTGGAAAGCAGTTGTTCCGAGACGAGCGAGAACGTTTGGTTGAATTTTTGAAGGAGAATTTAGATGTGTTTGCTTGGCGGCCAGAGGATATGAGGGGCATCGATGAGAATTTTTCCATGCACTGTTTAAACGCCGACCCTATGTCGAGCCATTCAAGCAAAAGGTTAGACACTTGTCGCCGGAGAAAGAGAAGGCAGTTTTGGAGGAAGTGGATAAATTGTTGAAGGCGGGAATCATAGAGAAAATACAGTATCCTGTTTGGTTGGCGTGCCCAGTTATGGTATTGAAATCAAATAAGAAGTGGAGGATGTGCATCGATTTCACAGATTTGAATACCGCCTGCCCCAAAGATTGCTACCCGCTTCCGAAGATTGACAAGTTGGTTGATTCAATTGCCGGCCATCGAGTTTTCAGTTTCATTGATGCGTATTCAGGTTACCATCAGATTAAAATGGCCGAGGAGGATAAGGCGAAGACGGCTTTTCGAACGCCAAAGGGTAACTTTTGTTATAGGATGATGCCGTTTGGCTTGAAGAATGCTGGGGCGACATATCAAAGGATGGTGAATGACGTTTTTAAGTCGCAGATTGGGCGGAATCTGGAGGCATACATTGATGACATGGTGATAAAGACTAGAGAGTATGATCATGTTTTGGATCTCGCTGAGACGTTTGAGAACTTGAGGAGGAACTCGATGAAGTTGAACCCCAGCAAGTGCACGTTTGGCGTTTCGGCGGGAAAATTTTTAGGTTTTTTGGTAAACAGGCGCGGGATAGAGGCCAATCCCGAAAAAATTCAAGCTCTATTGGATATGTCGCCTCCCAAATCGATTCGCGAGATTCAGAGGCTGAATGGGAGGATCATTTCTTTAGGAAGATTCATTTCTAAACTGGCGGAAAAGTGTTTGCCCTTTTTCAAGGTTTTGAAAGGTGTGAAGAGCTTTGTTTGGGATGATGAGTGTGATGCCGCTTTTGAGCAAATGAAGGCTTATCTGGGGAAGCCGCCTCTGTTGTGTAGTCCCGTTAAGGGAGAGGAGCTGTTTGTTTATTTGGCGGCTTCAAACTTTGCAGTGGCCACGATTTTGGTGAGAGAAGAGGGAGGTGGTCAGAGGCCGATTTACTATGTGTCAAAGGCATTGAGCGAGATTGAAGCAAGGTAATTTAATGCCGAGAAGCTGGCATACGCTTTGGTGGTTGCCGCACGAAAACTAAGAGCTTACTTTGTCGCGCACACCATTATCGTATTGAGTGACGCCCCCTTGAGAAAAATTTTGCAACGGCCAGATGCCGCAGGAAGGTTGTTGAAATGGTCTATTGAATTGACTGAATTTGATCTGAAATATGAATCTCGTCGGGCGATTAAGGCGCAGGCATTGACTGATTTCATTGTGGAAACTTCTTTTACGAGATCGCAGGATGAGCTGGTGAAAAATGTTGTTAAGGAGAGGGCGAGAAAGAAAGTTGTGCCCAGTTTGATCGAAGAAAAGGAGAGGCCGCCAGAATGTTGGACTTTGCATGTTGATGGTTCTTCATCCAAGGATAAAGGTGGGGCGGGAATCACTGTGATCTCGCCTGATGAGGAGGTTAAGTATGAGAAGGCGCTGCGATTCAAGTTTAATGTTTCAAATAACCAGGCTGAGTATGAGGCGTTGATTGCCGGGGTTGAATTGGCGAGAGACATTGGGCTGACCAAGATTGTGATCCATTCGGATTCCCAATTGATTGTTAATCAAGTAAAGGGCGAGTATGGAGTTTTGAACTCGATTTTGATGAAATATTGTAACATGGCGAGAAGTATTTTGAAGGGTTTCGAGTTTTGGGAGTTGGTGCAGATAGACCGAGTTGAGAACTCGCGGGCAGATTCCTTGAGTAGATCAGCGGGATCAGAGGGGCAGAGCTCGGTTAGTGAGCCGTTGATTGAATATGTCGATCTGCCGGCAATTAACAGGCCGCTAGTTTTGGAAATTGACGAGGCCGAGAAGAATTGGGTGGTGGAGATGAAAGATTTTTTGGAAAAGGAAGAGTTGCCACCTGATGAAGAGAAAGCAAAATTGATAAAAGTAACCTCCCCGCGATTTACAGTCCAAGATGGCGTGCTGTATAGAAAATCTTTCTCGAAGCCGTTAATGAGGTGTGTTGAGCCAAGCATGGTGCAGAGGGTGTTATTTGAAATTCACAAGGGTGTATGTGGCGGCCATCCCGGAGCGAGAACCCTTGCAGATAAAGTTTTGTTTCACGGGTATTATTGGCCGAGTTTGAGAAAAGATGCCGAAATATATGTCAAGAAGTGCGATAAATGTTAAAGGTTTGGTAATATTCCCCTGCAGTCGGCTACAAAATGCAATGAGCACAAAGCAAACTATTCTTTCGCCTTTTACTAAAGAATACCGTGTGCTCGTTGCTTAAAAAAAAAAGAGCAGACCCCTATAGTGCTGACTTGGCCTTTCGATATGTGGGGGATTGACTTGATAGGACCTTTTCCGAAAGCCAAAGGTGGTTGTCAGCACGTGGTTGTCGCCGTGGATTACTTTACGAAATGGACAGAGGCGAAAGCTTTGGCGACAATCAGTGAGGACCATGTGATCAAGTTTGTGCAAGAGAATATCTGGAGCAGGTATGGGGTGCCTAGGGCAATCATTTCAGATCATGGTACTCAATTTGGAAAGAAATTTTCAGCGAAATGTGCGAGGGTAAATGTAAAGCATTGGATGTCGGCGATTTACAGGCCGCAATGTAATGGCCAGGCGGAGGCGGCAAACAAGCAAGTCATTGCCGC
The DNA here is from genome assembly GCA_022495995.1 of Adenophora triphylla var. japonica. Classification (NCBI taxonomy): domain Eukaryota; kingdom Viridiplantae; phylum Streptophyta; class Magnoliopsida; order Asterales; family Campanulaceae; genus Adenophora; species Adenophora triphylla. The sequence goes on from JAFEMH010001980.1 coordinate 86,927, forward strand.
CCTGCGCAAAAATTTGGAAGGAAGAGGTGGAGCTTGGTTGGAGGAGTTGCCAACTGCTTTGTGGTACGTGAGAACAACAGTCAAGGGCTCAACTGGAGAAACCGCTTTTGCCCTTACTTATGGATCGGAGGTGATGGCACCTGTCGCGATGGCATTGCCGACTTACAGAGTGGCCTACTATGATGAAGCGAGAAACGGGCAAAGGCGGTGCAATGATCTAGATTTGATTGACGAGAAGAGGCTGTATGCGAGAATGAAGATGATTAACTACAAGCAGAGGATGAAAGCCCAGCACGACAAGCGGGTTAGTAAAAGATCTTTCAATGTCGGAGATTGGGTTTTGAGGAGTGTGGAGGCAACTGGGGCTAAGCCGGGGTACACCAAGCTAAACGAGAAGTGGGAAGGCCCGTTCCAGGTATCGAAGGTTGTGCGAGAAGGAACTTACAGGTTGAGAAAGCAAAGTGGGGAAGAATTGAAGAATGCTTGGAGTGTTGATCACCTCAAACAGTTCTACCAGTGAAGCCGTCGCGGTTTCGGCAATTTTTTGATTGTTTTCCCTAGATAGCAAAAGTTATATAACTTTTTCTTGTAATTTACTCGTTTTGATTGTTGCTTATGGGGAAAAAGTTATGTAAAATTTGGTAGTCTGGTGACATGTAATTTGTATATATGATAGAAAAGGAGGCGGGGTGTTTCTATCAACATGTTTTGTAGCGTGATTGTATACTTGTAAAATTCTGACGACGTTATCTTTTGTTTCATGGATCGACGAACGAATGGGCGAGGATCGATAATGGCGCTTGAAGATGGTGGCCATGAGGGTTGCCGCCAAAGCTTGAAGATGGTGGACATGAGGGTTGCCGCTAAAGCTTGAAGATGGTGGTCATGAGGGTTGCCGCTAATGCTCGAAGATGGTGCAGCGACCTGGGGACACTGAGGCTCAGACGCCAAACCTTGCGACCTGGGGACATTGAGGCCCAGGCGCGGCGACCTGGGGACATTGAGGCCCAGGCGTCTAGAAAGTCCCGGCTTTTTTACGGGCGAGATCAGGGGCGGCGACCTGGGTACATTGAGGCCCAGGCGCCAAACCTTGCGACCTGGGGACATTGAGGCCCAGGCGCGGCGACCTGGGGACATTGAGGCCCAGGCGTCTAGAAAGTCCCGGCTTTTTTACGGGCCAGATCAGGGGCGGCGACCTGGGGACATTGAGGCCCGGGCGCCAAACCTGGCGACCTGGGGACATTGAGGCCCAGGCACCTAGTGCGACCTGGGGACATTGAGGCCCAGGCGCGGTGACCTGGGGACATTGAGGCCCAGGCGCCAAAGTTGTGAAAAGTTTTGAAAAGTTGAAATTTAACGAGATCCTACAGTTTGAAAAATACTTAACTGGGTAGGTCCCAGCGAAAACTAGACCTGGTAGGTCCCGGCGAGTAAGAGACCGGGTAGATCCCGGTGAGAACGATGCTGGGTAAGTCTCGATGAGAAAAGTCCTGGCTGGAAGACACCAGACACGTAAGCGACTTGGCAGTAAGGCACAAATTAAGCCTATTTCGATTCTCGCAATTTATATGTAAAGCGGTTGCCGCCAGTTAGAAATTGGTTTATCACTTGTTCAATTAAAGAATGATCTCGGCCAAGAATTGGCCGCACAATGTTTGTCGCATACGTCTCTAACAATGGAGTAAGGCTGCCTAAAGACAAGCTTTACTCTTTTGAAGGGAGTAGTATGTATATAGATAAGGTAGGGAAAAGGAGTCTTCGATAAACTATAGAAGCAAAAATGGCGACATATTAAAGGAAGAATTTAAAGCAAATTACAGTAAGCAGAGTAATGACATTTGAGAAAGATAAAGCCTAGGGTTGAAGTCGTATCGCGACATTCAGGTAACCAAGGCAGGCATCAAAGCAGCATTTTTGAAAGAAAGTTAGTCAAAGCAAAGTCGTTAATCGCGACATCTAAATTGTAGCAGAGCAAATGTTAAAGAAATCATGGATAAGAGGCGAAAAATAAAGTTAAGAATAAGTCGCAAACCGCGACATCTAAAGGAAAGTAATATGCATAAATCGCATAGTGCGATTCCCAAAAAAGTAACTTTTATGTTAAGTCGCAAACCGCGACATCCAAAAGCAGTAAGATCAAAGTTTAAGAACGGAAAAGTAAATTGTTTAATACAGACCAGAGTTAAGATTGTTTCAAAGGGAAATCAAAGTTATCAAGAAGTAGAAGCCCGATTCTCGCCAGCAGCAGCTTTAGCAGCGCGAATGGCTTCTCTGGCGACATCTTTGGTGGTTTTGAGAGCTTTGGCCTTCTCGTCGATTAAGTCTACCCACAAAGTCAGAGCATCATTGGCGGCTACTGGGGGAGGCACCCAAGCTGGTTTGCCCAAAAGTTTGTCTTCTACAGCTAAAGCGTGAAGCTCACCCTCTTCATATAGAACAATGGAATGGCCTTGGCAGCAGAAGTCGCTGTATATCTGTTCAGATCCCCACTTGGCAAGAAGCTCGGCAGTGATGGCTGGAATCTCACCAGAGTTCACAGCTACTGCTCGCATAACGTGCAGTAGAGCCTTGTCGTACATGTCCATCGCGTCGGTTTTCGCTTTCACTTTGTTGTCAGAGATCTCCTTGATCAGTTCGGCATTCAAAGCCGCCTTAGCCAAGTTCTCAGCCTCTAGGGCCTTGATCTTCTCTTCTGACCTTAGATTCATGGAAGAGATCTCTAGGGCCTTGTTCTCAGCCTCTAGGTCCTTGTTCTCGCCGGCCTTGAGTGCCTCCGCCATTTTCAGTTTTTCCGCTTGGTAAGCTGCCAGATCTTTCTCCATGTTAACGCACCTACTCTTGTACTTATCTTTCTCGCCCAAAGCCCGCTTGCTTGCTTTCTCGAGCTTCTCTGAATCGCGAATCAAACGTTGACATTTGTTCCTTAACCCATGCAAAGTACTAGTGATCTGCAGAGATTGTTAGAAAAGAAAAAATGATTAAAAAAGAAAATGAAAGGCCTAGCTAAAATACGGAGCGACAATCCTTACCCCGCAGACTTGGAGGCCGGCAAAGTTTAGAGACAGATCAGTATCTTGCTCCATAACCTCAGCTATGACTACTTTGTCGCCTGCGCCTTCAATGATGCCGGCACCAATTATGCTGTGAGTGGGGTCGCGGGAATAAATGTCAAGACCAGTCAAGTTAGCAACAGAGGCGATCTCCACACTCAAGTCATACAAATCGTCCTTGTCGGAAGGCATTTCAAAGCCCTCTCTGAGCCAACTAGCGAGTTGGGCCTTAGCTTCTGTGGAGGTTTCTTCAATCCCAGTCGCCTCAGGATCATCCTCGGTACGGCCGCGTTTGTTGGGGCGGGAACCAGTTGGTTTGGGGGAAGCAGTGGGTGGGATAGTCTCGACGTCCTCAGTGGCGGCATCAGCTTCCTTTTTGAGATCCTCTCCTTCAACCATATCTTCATCTCTTAGAGCAAGTGTGGAAGACCGCATAGGAGTTTTTGCTCTGCTGGTTTTCTTGGCCTGTCCAGCGGCCTTCTCAGCGGTAATGGTAGCTTTCTCGCGAGCAATGGCCTCGGAGTCATCCCCATGTAAGGAAATAGGAATTTCCAACTCAGCAGTCTTTAGCAGATCAGTTTGGCGGGAATCAGCAAGTCGCTTACGGTGATTGTCAGAACCTTGGGCAGCACGCCTATCTGACACATCCATGAGTCTGAATTCTGAATCAAAAAGCGACAAACATTAGTAGAAAGAAAGAGGAGAGACAAAGTATGAAACAAAGATAGAGGCGAGAAACATACTTAACACATCATATATAGCTTTACAGCAGCGACATTTCAATTGACAAGGTCCACAATCAGAAGCAAAACAGTTTCCCGAATGAAGGTCCCAGCCAGGATAGGGATCAGGTTGAACAATGGATAGGCGAGGTTCACTGTCAGGGCAGGTGGAATCGGGGAGGCCAACTTGTCGGAGTAATGAAGGGCGGGATAGAGTATCTCGCCATGAGAATAATGCCAGGCCCGTGTCGGTGGCATCAGCTAGAATTTTAAAAATTTTGTTTTTCAGTCTGGTGTCGCCAGAAACTAAGGCTTTGCGGGTTTCAATTTTCAGATGAATGTCCCCAAGGTCGCATGGATGGGTCCAGCCCACGCGAGATGTAACAAAAAGGGGATTGGATTGCCAATTGTGAACTTTTCGGGTCAAGGGAGTCAAGAGTTTAGGTTTTTTATACTTAATGGAGAGGTGATTCTCGATAGCGCCATCTCGGTGAGACACAGCTGTGTAACCATCGAATAAATGAACCAGTAGAGGGACGGAGGGTTCCTGTCTTAAGGCCCTACAGATCACTAAATAGCTAGTGAGGATCCTAATTGCGTTAGGGTGGAGATCAACAATGGCGGCATGAGCTTTGTACAGGACGGCGACAATAAAAGGATCAATAGGAATTCTGAGGCCCGCGTCTAGTTGGGAAGGGTAGATAATAATACCATCTGTTTTATGTCACATAGCGGCAAGAGATAAATCGCCTACATAAGGTTCTATGCGGTAAAGGTCGTGGTTGATACCGTACTTAATATGATAGGATGTTTGGAAATCCATAGAAGAGGAGCTACTGGCTCCCGCGACATCAGGATTAGAGGAACCCTGCGAGATGGGGGGTCGTAGTGAAGTCTCAGCCTCCAAGGTGTCCGACACGTCATGAATTGATGTAGAATTGGATGAAGACATGTCGCTCCTATCACTGGAGCTGGATAGCACCTGTTTATAGAAGTGACGACTATGTAAATTGGGGGCTGCGAGATAGTCAGTGTCAGAAAATTCAGTTTCAGAGAAAGGACGGTAGAAGTCGCAGATATGAGTACAAAGTTCATTAGTTGTGAAAAAAGTTTTCATGGGAACGGATTTGTGCAAGAAAGGGGGACCCCTAATTTCTAAGGCGTTTAGCATGACGACACCCGCTCCATGTCGCATAAGCATAAAGTTGAGATCCTCGCGCGAGATCCAAGCCCATACCCCCATATCCATTCTGTAAAACCCCCCACTTCTCTTATTTTGGCCAAACCTAACAGTCTTAGAGCAGGACTTGGTCCTAGCCATAGCATGCGAGAATTAATGCGAGAATTAAAGCGAGAATTCAAAGAATCTTGAACTAATACCTGAGAATTTGCAGAAAAAGGTAAAAGTTTGAAGATCGACTGGAGAATAGTCGGAAAGTCTTGAAAACCGTTGAGTTCCTTCGAATATGCCCCAAATCAGCTGTAGATTGAAGTGCAACGTAGCTAGGAAGGTGGGAGACACTTTAAGGACGAAATAAACGGTGAAAATGAACGAAATAGAGGAAAAAGCATTCGCCAGAAAATGGGTCGCCAGTGGACTGTGGAGAGTATGAGAACAATGACTAATGGGGTGAGAATGAAGTGATAGAGTAATTTTGGGGTTCCAGACAACGGAAGGGGAAAGGTTTTTGGGAAGTTACCAAGGTGTATTTGATAGAGAGTTCGAATTTTGAAAGCCCCCCCCCCCCATTATTGCTGGAATTAATTTAAAAAGGCGACACAAATTCCTAGGGGGCGTACGGCCCTGCCCAACCGCCCAACCCGATCAACCCCGAGGTGACACGTGTGACGCAGGTGTCATGTGAGACTGGTTTCTCGCCAAAAGGGCGTAATACGGCGGAAAACATAGGCGACTATGAAAGTTCTCGCCTGGACCATAAATAGTTCATGTCTTGAACTTGGGGGCTTCTGATATGATTGTGGAAAATGGATTGGGCCCATCCAATAGGGTTAGGCCCAATAGCTAAGAATGGGTCGGACCTGCATGGTCCAAGCTATGCGAATGGAGCGTAACGGTGATGCGGCATTGGTAGTTGAGGCGGCATGGGGCAAAGTGCGACAATGATAAAATGGTGCGTGGGAGTATGACTAAGTAAGAAATAATGTTACGCGAGAATCATGGTATGTCGCCGACAATTCGTTGTGACGAGACATAGGATGGGGAGCCCGCCCCCTGTGAGGTGCCTGGTTTAGGGCGACATATAGAATGTCGCCTATTTTCCCTCGATTGTCGCTGGGGCGACATTTGTAGTTGGGCGTTCCTGGGCTACGCCTCGGTTGGTGCCTGCGTGCTTAACCCTAGCCGCCTGTGATGGATGATTGATGTGACAAGGTGAAAAGTGAAATCCCACTAACTTGGAGTTGGTTGAGGACCATATATGGATGATTGACAAGTGTCCCCCCATGGACTTGGGAGTATAAAAGGATGAATAGTGTTCATTTGCATGTATGTACTCTCTTTCTACTCTCTAAGCTCTCTCTATAGGGTTTTTCATTGCTATTACCATCTTCGTGACCTAGTAACCTTACTCTCACGCCGGAGGGATTTTGCCGGAGCCACCCCCAGCCTAGTTTACGTGTTTGCATGTGTGTAGACGGTCAAACGAATAAGGAAGCAGCCGGAGTATCCTTTTCCCTTTAGTTCCTGTGCAACCGTCATTTTTTGGATGGCATCATAAAAACATATTGCAAGAGAGCAGTTTCGCTGGTTTAATTTGGCATGCATAGTCTTGTCTTGGCAAGGGATATGCGGCTTTGAAGATTAGGAAAGTTTATGGTTTTGAAGATTCTCCTCTTGGTTTTATTTTTTTTTATCAAAGTTGTAGAATTATTTTTTTGAAGATTAGGAAAGTTTATGGTTTTGAAGATTCTCCGCTTGGTTTTATTTTTTTTATCAAAGTTGTAGAATTATTTTTCAACATTTAGTTTTAGGAGCTATGTTTATATGAACTTGAAGCATGTTTATTTTCTAGTGAAGTTACTAAGGCTCCGTTTGTTTCGACGTAAAATGTTTTTCGGAAAACGTTTTCTGGAAAATGTTTTCCTGTAAAATGTTTTACGGTGGTAGAGCGTAAAATATTTTACGGAGGAAGGGTGTAAAATGTTTTCGGGTGTTTGGTAAAACGACTCATATTTCACAAGGTGACCTACCCCACCCACCCACCCCCCCAAAAAATTTTTTTTTTTTTGTAATCGCCCCCTACCCTGCCTACCCCACCCCCCACCCACCCCACCCCCAATTTTTTATTTTTTTTTTTTTGTAATCGTCCCCCTACCCCCTGCCTACCCCCCACCCCCACCCCCCAAAAAATTTTTTTTTTTTTTTGTAATCGCCCCCTACCCCGCCTACCCACCCCACCCACCCCCAAATTTTTTTTTTTTTGTAATCGCCTACCCCACCCTTCACCCCCTACCCCACCCACCCCCACCCCCCAAAAAAATTTTTTTTTTTTTTTGTCGCCCTACCCTGCCTACCCCACCCCCCCACCCCCCCAAAAAAAAAAAGTTTTTTTTTTTGGGGGGGGTGGGGGGGTAGAAGGGCGATTACAAAAAAAAATTTTTTTGGGGGGCGGAAGGGGGGGTGGGGGTAGGGGGCGATTACAAAAAATAAAATAAAAATTTGGGGGGTGGGTAGGCGAGAGGTAGGGGGGCGATTACAAAAAAATAAAATAAAAATTTGGGGGGTGGGGGGCGGGTGGGTAGGCAGGGTAGGGGGCGATTACAAAAAAAAAAAAAAATTTTTTGGGGTGGGGGTGGGGTAGCAGGGTAGGGGCGATTACAAAAAAAAAAAAATTTGGGGGGTGGGTGGGGTAGGCAGGGGCAGGTGGGCGATTACAAAAAAAAAAAAAAAAAAAAAATTTTTTTGGGGGGTGGGTGGGGTAGGCGGGGGTAGGGGGCGATTACAAAAAAAAAAAAAAATAATAAAAATTGGGGTGGGGGTGGGGGTGGGGTAGGCAGGGGGGAGGGGGGGCGATTACCAAAAAAAAAAAATTTTTTTTGGGGGGGGTGGGTGGGGGGTGGGGTAGGCAGGGGGTAGGGGGGGCGATTACCAAAAATTAAAAAAATTTGGGGGGTGGGATAGGCAGGGGGTGGTTGTATCGGGCGTAATATGAGTTGTACATTAAGACCTCCATTTTTCGGAAAATGTTTTACTTAGGACAAGATCAGTAGGTCGTTTTACTTAGGAATGACGTAAAATGTTTTCCGGAAAATGTTTTACTTAGGCAACCAAACAGCGGAAAACGAGTTATTTTCCGGAAAATATTTTCCGGGGGCTAACCAAACACCGTAAAACAGGTTATTTTCCGGAAAACATTTTCCGGAAAATGTTTTACGATGAAACAAACGGAGCCTAAGATGATGGTAAAAACCAACTGCTTTACCACGAAAATGTTTTTATTTTATTTGCGTTTACGCTCCTCATTAAGGTCCAAAACAAAATAAATAACCTAATTTCTAATTTTGTCAAAATCTTGCAAAAAATTAGTTTTTTCGTAACATAAGAAAAAAACTAGTTTTAAAACGCTAAGTCTAACTAATAATAGTGATGAACTGTTCTAAAACTAATTTTTTATAACATTTTTTAAAAAATTAGTTTTTCACAAGAGTTACTTCCTATTTTTTTTTCCTGTTACTGTTTTAATGCAATAATTGGGTTCCAAATAAACATTTTTTTAGTGATTGCAAAAATAAAATTCGATGATAAATAAATAAATTACTGGAATGAATAAATGACGTAAATATAATACTATAAGTTAATGAAATGCTAATTTGTGATAATTTGATTTCAGGGACATGTTTTTATTCTTAAATCTCGAAATCACCTTTCCACTTTTTTTTACTGCTAATACTAAGAATTTTTGAACTATAATTTTAAATTAATTATTACAATAAACATCTATGAATTTATTGTTATCAATAGTATGTATAATGCTAAGTTTTAAATTTTCATTAGCATAATAAAAATAATTTAAATTGATGAGGAAGATTATTTCCGGACGGGGTAAATTATTTTGGTCAAACGGGTTCTATCAATGGACCGGTCCGAATTCAGCCTGAGAGATGTAGCGGTCCAGTCCGGGCTCAGCCCCAGCCCAAAGCCCATTTGATCCTCTTTAACCGGTCCGCGTTTGGTACCCGCAGACCGCAGTGTGCCCTAAACTGCTGGTTCTTTGTAGGGGTGTGCTCGGTCCGGTTTGGTTCGGTTTTAGGCTAAAACCGAAATCGAACAGAAAGATATCGGTTTTTGTATTTTAAAACCATTAAGTTTCGATTTTATTCGGTTTCGATTTTATTCGGTTTCGATTTGATATCGATTTGGTTCGATGTCTTTCGGTTTCAACAAGATGACGAGAAGAACACCTTGATTACAGAGTGATGACTGTGTCAAGCCTAAAAGAAGAGCTGAACCATAAATAATGCTCCATTTCTTTATCGGGAACACAAATCAGATAAGGTGCGAGTTGGGGGAAAATGGAGGATAAGAGATATGTGAAAAGGAAACCAAGTAGAAATTGGAATTTGAAAAAAAAAAATGCTACAACTTAATGATACGAGGAGCAGCTCCCCACTCTCAGCCAATCTGAATCTGGAACAAAACTGAAAGCCCTCAAACTTCAACAGTTGAGAAAGTACTTCCAGTGATGGAGCATTATAAATAGTTGACTTTATCACTTTTTATAAGCCTCCCATGCAGATTGATTTTGGCGATAATTTGACTTTGTAAAGAGATGACCTTCTTTGCTTCTTAGGCATTGAAAACGTGAGTTTTTGTGGGAACATATTCATGTTTCCTTATTTCAAAAGACTTCTATATGGTAAGAAAATTTTAGGACTTTCATGGAAGATTTATTATTGTCCTACTTTGACTAGGAGATTATAAATATGTAAATATCTTTTATTTATGTACATAGTTTTATATTATGACTAACCTACTAACAATCTATTCCTTTGTGAGTGTGCTTTATGTTTCCTTGTAGGAATTGGAATCTCACATATGGAAGAGTTTGGATTCGTGAAGATCTTCTCAAAGGTGCCTATAAATACAAGGGATCAGCACAAAGAGAAGACAGAGCTTTAGAGATTTATTTGAGAGAATAATACTTTTCTTATTCACGGTTCAACGTTGTTGTTTTAGGTTGTGAGTGAAGGTTGTGCCTTACATCCATAACTCACATCTAGGTTTTCATAAAGTTATTTGTTTTACTTCTGATTGGAATAGAGTCTACTTGGGAAAGGGAGTCTGTTCTTATCGTAGAAGGTGATTAGAACTTGTTTAGTATTTTCATATTTTAGTTTTTCACTTATTTGTTTTTGTAAGAAACGAAAGTTTTTATAGTGAAAAGTTTTTGGGCGTAAGCCTAGTTTGCTGATCACATTGATCAGTAAGCGTAAATAATTCTTGAGTTATTGCTTTTAATTTATTTTATTTCGCTGCATTATCTGTGGATTTGTGAACAGTTGTGAGACACATCTGTACTCACATCCGTTGTCTGTCGGGTGATCAAAGTTTTCTAGCTACACGAAACTTTCAATTGGTATCAGAGCTAACTCTCGATATATTACTGAGTGTTGATCCAGAAAGTGTAGTCATTATGGAATGCCAAAATCACCAAAACAGGCCTCCTGTCTTGGATGACACTAATTATTCTCTTTGAAAGTCTAATATGCGAAATTACATCAAAAGTATTGATGAAAGGGCTTAGATGTGTATCCTTGTTGCATGACAACCTCCTACTGTGGAGAAGAAGCCTACATCTGGTGTAGGTGAGTCTATTTTCGAAAAAAAAAACTGAAGATCAATGGACTCTTGAAGAAATACAAGCTGCAAATTATAATTCAAAAGCTATGGGTGCTATTTTCAGCCATGTTTCTGGGAATATGTACAAGCTTATAACTAATGAGAGTATAGCCAAAGCTGCTTGGGATATTTTGCAAACTCAATGTGAGGGAGCACCAAGTGTGAAAGCTACCAGGCTTAGAATTTTAATGGATAGGTTTGAGTTACTTCGAATGGAAGAAACTGAGGACATTGTGTCATATACTGCTAAGATTCATGAGATTTCGAATGAGTGCACAAGTCTAGGAGAATCTATCTCCAATGCAAGACTTGTAAGTAAGATTTTAAGGACCTTACCTGAGAGGTTTAACATAAAAGTGGTTGTGATTGAGGAAACAAAAGACACAAGTACTGTAGGTCTTGACACAATCGTAGGAATCTTGACTGTGTTTGAACTAAACCTTGAGGCTAAAAAAAAAGAACAAAACACACAGTCTTGCTCTCAGAAGTGCTGCTGCACTTCCAAAAGAGCTTGTGGAATTATCCTCTGAGATTGACAAGTCAAATCTTGAAGAAGAGGATGTAGCTCTTATTTCAAAGAAATTCAGTTCAATACTGAAAAATAAAAGGATAAGTAAATTTTCTAACAAACCTACTCTCAGTGCTCCTGAAAAACCAAAACCTAGCACTGACACTGGATTCAAGAAACTAAGCTTTGAAAATAAATCATCTGAGTCTGTCCAATGTAGGGCATGTCGTGGCTTTGGTCATTATGCCAATGAGTGTGCTAACACACTTAAAAAGAAGGAAATGAGCTTAACTGCTACCCTTAGTGACAGTGAGGATGAAGAAGAAGAAGTGGCTAACATGTCTATCATAAACTGCCATTCTGTGTTTAATGTCTTTTCTGCAGATATAGAAGAAGATGCTCCTGAAAATTCCTTGGATGTGGTCTCAGTTGTGAACACATCTGGTGTCACATCTGAACTGTTGCTGAACTGTTTCTCTGTAAAAGGAAATTCAGATGATGAAGATGAAGAAAGGGACATTTCCTATGAGGAACTTTTTGCAACATACAAGGAGTTGCATACAGATTGTATGAAAAGATTGGACAAGATTGAGGTACTTGTTAAGGTAAATAAATCTCTTTCTGATAAACTGGCTGCTTGTGAAAATGAAAAATCTGTTCTTTCAAAGGAAAATGATGCTCAAAAAGATACTATCGCAAGACTTGAAGTCCTTGTGACCAAAAGAGAAGTTGACCTTGAAAAATTCAAGAATGAATGTGAACAAGCTGAAAATACTTTTACTAAGTTAAATAAAAGTAAGATGAAAATGGAAGAAGCTTTTTCTATAGGTCAACGTGACAAAACTGGTTTGGGTTTTGAAAATAATTTTGTAAAGGAGGGATGTGAGGCTTCTACCTCAAAAAGTGTGAAAAAACAAGTTTTTAAAGAAAAATTCATTTTGAGTGAGAAAAGACCTAGGAAGAGGCACTACATCTGCCACTACTGCCTAGCTCCTGGTCACATTAGGTCCTTCTGTTACAAACTCAAGACTGATAAAAAATTTGGTCACTTCAATCAGCCTCAGATGTGTGAGAAGATGTATGCACATCCGAACACACATCCTGGTAATCTGAGACCTCTGCAACCCAAAAAGAAAACTGTAAAACAGTGGGTGGCCAAACCAATTGCCACCTGCAATGTTGTTTACTCTTCCCTCAAGAGTACTGTCTCTGGCTCTTGGTATTTTGATAGTGGGTGCTCTAGGCACATGACTAGAAACCAAGCAGTCATTCTTGACTATGAAGTGATTAATGGAGGGAAAGTAAATTTTGGTGGAGGTGCTCAAGGAAAGATTGTTGGAAAAGGAACCCTAGATGTCAAGGGTCTCCCAAAATTGCACAATGTGTATCATGTGGAAGGCTTGAAAGCCAACTTAATAAGCATCAGTCAACTATGTGATGATGACCTTTATGTGAAATTTGATAAGCACTTGTGTGAAGTGTTTGATAAGGATAATACCTGTGTGTTTACTGGTCCTAGATCTGCTGACAATTGTTACCAATTTGGTGACAATCTTTCTTGCCTAAGCTCAAAAGCTAATGATGTCAATCTCTGGCACCAAAAATTAGGGCATGCTTGTGACGACCCCGATATTAGGCACTATTTAATTACTTGTTAAGTACGTGGGGCTCGGGGGGGGGGGAAATATTTCCTTTTGTGCATTTTATGATTTTATTTGACTTTATGTGACTATTAATATGTTTGTTTGGATTTAGTAAGTTAGATTGGGCATTAACTAACTTATGTGAAATTAAGATGAAAATGAATTAAAAAGAATGTTTTAGGGTCTAAAGGGAATAATAATGAAAGCTTCTTATGAATTAATAATAAAGAGAATTTTATTAAAATGTTTAGTTGTGCTATTGTGCTTAGTGGTAAATGGTGATAGTTAGAGTTTAATTAAAATTGTTAAGTCAAGGAAGGGCCTTAGTGTAATTAGTTAAAACTTATCCATGGAATGACAAATAGTGAAAGCCTTTTATCAAAATCTCATTTTGCTCTGTATCCTCATTCTTCTTCATAAGCCATTTCCATGGAGTAAACTTTCTAAACCCTAGGTTCACCTTAGAAAAATTCTAGCACCTTCATTACTTCTCCATTTTCAAATCCAAGGGCGGATTCGGGTTCCTGGTGGCAAGGGGATCATTTGGAGCTACTCAATAAATCATTTTATTTTTCATCATTCAAGTAAGTTATTATGTTTTATTTCAAATAATTGTTCATATAATGATGTTATTTGATAATTGGTTCAAGGAAATGATTTTGAGTTGTTAAAACCATGATGTGGGATTTTAAAAAGTATTCTTGTAAAAGGAAAACTGATTTTGGTTAAAGAAGAGTTTGAGGTGAAAAATTAATGGTTAAGGGAATGGTGGGTGATAATGAGTTGTTAGGCTTGTTTGCATGGCAATTTGATATGAATTTTGGTATGAAAATGATGTTGGTGGTTGTTGGTTGTGTTGGAAGAGGTATGGAATCAATTGGTATTGTTTTGCTGGAGTTTAGGACTGAATTGGGATGTGTTTGGTATGTCAAAAAGCAGAGGATTGGGATTAGGGGTGGTATTTTTGGTTACTGCTGGTGTTCTGCATTTTGGTACCTGAATTCTGCCGTGGCACGAGTCGTGCCTCGAGGCACGAGTCGTGCCCTCTTGCCATTCGTGACCATGAGTCGTGAAACATAGGCCAAGTCGTTCTGAGTAGATTGAGGGGAAAAGGCACGAGTCGTGCCATAGGGCACGAGTCGTGCCCTGCACCGAAATTTCTGCTTCAACTTTAATGACTTGGAAACCTATTCAAACAAGAACCAACGTGAACACTCTTTAACTTAGATTAAAGTAGAGACTTTTAGCTACAAAATGATACCTTAGTTGATCAAAATGGAATAGTAGAAGTACTTGAAATATTGTCGTGAACTTGCTTCGTCACATTGATTTATTCCTTAACCAAAGTAACTTCAACTTGGTAAATGGTACTTGGACCTTTATAGATGGTTATATATTATTGCATAATGACCATGTAGGAATAGTTTGCTATACCTTCCTACTTTAATTGAGTTCATATGCATTGATATTATGGTTTATAGTGCATGAAATGAATGTTGCACTCTAGTATGGATTGAACATGAGTATTGTTGTACCATGTTGATATACTTTCATCCCTTTTGGGTGGATTTTCTTTCAAGTAACTTATATGTGCTTGAATTGTTGTTAATCAGCTGATGTTAGGGGTATAACGGAATACGGTCAATTATGGAAGTGTGACCTAATGTGATCGGATTACGTTATACATGTGACTGTCCCCTTCTGTGGCCACAGATTGGGGTTATAGCATCTGTATTGAGCCAAAAGCCTTACAGAGTTGCTAATATCTTATATGGTTCCCTGAAAAATGGGTCTTATAAGATGTGAATATGCCTAAGCAGTTCACAAGAGAGGAGTTATTATAATAGCTCTCTCCGTTATATGTTATTGGTTGTGATGTAAAGGTATCCTCCAATATGATACGACTTATTGGTCAGACGGGAAAAGGTAAACCAAGGTAACGGAATGTGTTTACGGCTTTTCCAACGTGATTATATGCACCTTGTATGTGTTGCATTTACTTGGCATATTGATGCATGCATAATAACTTATTGAGATTTATTCTCACCCTTCTCCCTTTAATGTTTTAGATCGACCTGAGACAGGAGGACCAGGGCAGTGAGGCCGGTACGGAGTTTGTGCTTGATTTTGGTTTGTCGGGTATGTTGATGGTTAGATGGTTTGTATTTTGGGTGTTACTCCTTTGTTGGAGATTGTTAATAGAACAAGTTGTGTAAATTTGTAAGTTATAACTTAATCTTTTGTAAATAAGTTAACTAAGTAAGTAGTGGTTCCAAATAGAGGTAGATGGAGCTCTTTTAAAGGTTTGTAAATAAGTTTGAGTTTTAAAGTTAGTTCATGTTTTATTTTCCCTTTCCTCCAAAGTGGAGATGACCCAAGTTAGAATTGGATGTTAGATGTTAAAGTTAGTTTCATTTCAAGTTAAGTTAAAAAGTTTCAAAATTTACAGGTTTTATTAATGTGTTTGGACTCTCCTGGTCGGGGAGCCCACAATGCTAGCTGTAGAACTCTTGAAGAACTTCAAAGGTTTGAAGCTATTAAAGGCCTCCCTAAACTGAACTTCAAAAACCCTGATGTCTGTGGTTCATGTCAAAAGGGAAAGCAAACAAAAGCATCACATAAAAAGGTCCAACAATGCTCCACTTCTAGGTGTTTGGAGATGATTCATACTGACTTAATGGAACCTATTGAAGTTGAAAGCTTTGGTAGGAAAAAGTATGCCTTTGTGTGAGTTGATGATTACTCTAGGTACACTTGGGTAATGTTCTTAAGAGAAAAATCTGAAACAATTGGAGAATTCAAGAATTGGTACAAAAGGCTGAGAAACCTTTATGGTCTTAAGACTGTGAGAATTAGGTCTGACCATGGCACTGATTATGAGAATCAAATGTTCACTAATTTTTGCAATTCTAAGGGAATCACTCATGAGTTTTCTGCACCAATCACTCCACAGCAAAATAGAATTGCTGAAAGAAAGAATAGAACTTTGCAAGAAATGGCTAGGGTCATGTTAAGTTCTAAAAACCAAAAACATGTCCAAGAAATTTTGGGCAGAAGCTTTGAACACTACTTGTCACATTGGCAATAGGGTGTTTCTAAGGATTGGTAGCACTGTCACTCCTTATCAAATCCTTCTTGGAAAAAAGCCAACTGTAAAATATTTTCATGTGTTTGGATGTGTGTGTTACATTCTCAATGATAGAGAATATTTGTCCAAGTTTGATTCAAAGAGTGACAAAGCAATTTTCATGGGATATTCCACAAATAGTAGAGCTTACAGAGTTTTTAATCTCAAAACTAAGACTATTATGGAATCTGCTAATGTTATATTTGATGACCCACTTGATCTTAACCTCAAGACTGCTGAGGATGATATTTCAAAGTTGCTTACTAGGCGAAAAGATACGTAAACAGTGCTTTGAGAACCAATAAATGCTTGTCAAGCCATCGAAAAACCCAGGTGAACCTCGATAAGGATGTAAACAAGGATGTGGACACATCTGCTTCCACATCTGAATCCACATCTGCTCCCACATCCACTCAAACTCCTGTAACTGAGGACAGTTCCTCTGATTCTGATCAGGATGATACTCCAGAGGTAATGTGGATGGGTGTGTGGATAGATCAAAGGATATTTCTTCTAAAATCCAGAAAAACCACCCCACTTCACAAGTTGTGGGAGATGTGCATGCTCAAGTGAGGACTAGGCAAAAGGACAAAGTTGATTATAGAAAGATGGCTGGTTTGTGGAGTTTCTCTTCAGCATACTTCCAGGTAAGTTTTTGCTGTTTTGTTTCAAAGATTGAACCTAAGAATGTTGCTGAAGCATTGAAAGATGCTGACTGGATTCTTGCTATGCAAGATGAGTTGATTCAATTTGAAAAGAATGAGGGTTGGACTCTTGTTCCTAGACCCTCACATGGTAATGTCATAGGAACCAAATGGATTTTCAAGAATAAAACTGATGAGCAAGGTGTGATCACTAGAAATAAAGCTAGGTTAGTTGCTCAAGGTTATACTCAAATAGAGGGAATTGATTTTAAGGAGACATTTGCTCCTGTTGCAAGAATTGAGTCTATTAGGCTTCTGTTAGCCATTGCTTGTTACCTCAAGATTACTCTCCATCAAATGGATGTTAAGAGTGTTTTTCTAAATGGGATATTAAATGAGGAAGCCTATGTTAAACAACCTAAAGGCTTTGTGGACTCCAAGTATCCTAACCATGTGTATAAGCTAAAGAAGGCTCTGTATGGGCTAAAGCAAGCCCCTAGAGCTTGGTATGGTAGGTTGACTGATCATTTGCTTCAACTAGGATTCAAGAGAGGTGAGGTTGACAAAACCTTGTTTGTGAGGAAAAACAAAAAGGAGATTCTTGTAGCATAAATCTATGTAGATGATATTGTGTTTGGGTCAAATTCTGATCCTATGCTAGCTGAGTTTGTGGATAGCATGACTTCCACATTTGAGATGAGTATGGTAGGTGAGTTGAACTTTTTCTTAGGCTTACAGATTAAGCAATTCAAAGATGGCATGTTCATCTCACAGTCTAAGTATGCCAAGAATCTTGTGAAAAAGTTTGAGCTTGAACACTCTTCACATCAAAGAACCCCAATGGGATCTTTCCAAAAGCTAAGTCATGATTCAGATGGTGAGAGTGTTGATCAAACCCTGTACAGAAGCATGATAGGAAGTCTGCTTTACCTCACTGCAAGTAGACCTGATATTATGTACAGTGTGTGTCTCTGTGCAAGATACCAAGCCAACCCTAAGGTGTCCCATCTTAAAGCCTTGAAAAGAATCATTAGATATGTAAGTGGGACTGTGAACCCAGGACTGCATTACTCCAAAGAAACAAACACCAATTTGGTTGGGTATACTGATTCTGATTGGGCTGAAAATAGTGATGATAGAAAGAGTACCACAGGTGAATGTTTCTACCTAGGAAATAACCTTGTGTCTTGGTATAGTAGGAAACAGAATTGTGTGTCCTTATCCACTGCTGAGGCTGAATATGTTGCCCTTGGGAGTTGCTGCACACAACTGCTTTGGATTAATCAAATGTTGACAGATTATGGATTGAATAGCAAATTTTTGACTGCTTTTTGTGATAACAAAAGTGCCTTGGACATATCTAAAAATTCTGTCCAACATTCTAGAACTAAGCACATTGATATTAGACATCATTTCATCAGAGATCTTGTAGAACAAAAAACTGTGTGTCTGGAATTTGTTGGGACTGAAAATCAATTGGCTGATATATTTACAAAGGCATTAGATTTGGAGAGATTTTCCTCCTTGAGGAAGTCTCTTGGTTTGTGTGATATCTAAGATTGTGAGCACAAATGTGTCTCACATCCTCTAACACATCTGTATATTAGATTAACTGGAAAAAAAATTATAAAAATAAAAAATCAAAAAATATCATGCATTAGCACGAAATTTCTCAGTGTGGCCACTTGTGAGTCTTCATCTTTGACATTATTTTTGATCACTTAATTTGAGCACTTCCTGTTCATGTCACCTTTTGGTGACTTGATATAACCTTCCTAGGTATCTCACAGTGGGTGCTTTAAAAGAAAAAAATATATGTGAGAAACAGCTGCTTCACCCTTAGTATGAAGCCAGACCATTGTGATCAAGTGATTTTCATAAGAAAACTTGAAGTCAAACTTGATAAGATCATTGGAAAAAAGGGCTATCTTTGGGATCAAGTAAAGTGAAAGCTACTCACAAAGCTAAAATCCACAACAAAAAATTGGTGGATGCATCCTAGAGGCTGTGCAAATTAGATTATTGCTCATTGTCTTTTTGTGATCTAAATGTGTCCCCATATATGACTCACATCCTATGTCACATCTATAAACTGAGTATATTTCCATCACCTGTGTGTTTGCATCATGCTAGGCATACTGCATTTTTAGGACATATAGGAGCTTTGTAAATATACTAGTTAATTAATTTTCTTTCTTAATTCATTCTTTGATTTTATAGGTTTTTGATCTCCAATATCTTTCATGAAAGAAAAGGTGTGTATCATTCCTTGTTTGAAAAGGTTGGAAATTTCGAGTGGGATTCTGTTTTAAATAAAGATATGGCTGAACTATTTTTGTTTCCATAAAAATCTATCAAAATCTTGTTTTATTTTTGATCCCCTATTTCCTCGAAATTGGTTGTGTGTGGTAACCTCAAAGGTTTCTAGCCGTTGGAGGACTCTTAAGGAATTTGGGTTGTGTGAGACCTTTTTGGAGAAGGATTCCTAGTTTTAGTTGGAAAGGGGGAGCTATGAGTATTTATGAGCCCTCACATCCGTCCCATTCCCCATACACCCTTGATAAACCTTTTGTTCTTCCTTCTCCTTGCACACAATCTCACACACATTGCAATAATTCCTCTCCTACTGTTCAACCTAACACAAATCTTCTGTTTAAATGGCCGATCATGCGAACATTCGTGAGGAAGACGTGCTTGACATTGAACCCCTTTCAATCGCCTCTGCTGAAACTCCAGTTACCGCCAACCCTGTTATTGCTAAATTTCTTGGTGAAATTCCACCTCCATCTTCTTCGTCTAGCTCATCCATGGAACGATCTCCCTCAAAATCCCCTACATTGGAACCCTTGTCTGTTTCAACCGTTGCTGAAAACCCTAATGCTCCAACCTCTCCGGTGATTCCACCATCGGTTGTCGCCCCTGTTTCTTCCTCTGTAGAACCTTCTTCAACCAAGAAGAGGAAGCTTACCCAAGCAAAACCCTTAAAGCATGCTGCGATCCCCGTGCCCCAACGTAATTTACGTTGATCGCATAGGGTTAGAAAATTGTCAGAAGCAGACAAGCTGAAGAACTTGAAGAAACCAGGTGGGAAGCCCTCTACTGCCATCACTCTTGAAGAAGAAAGAAGAAGAAGAAGAAGAAGAAGAAGAAGAAGAAGAAGAAGAAGAAGAAGAAGAAGAAGAAGAAGAAGAAGAAGAGGTAATTGCTCCTCTTGTTAGGAATAGGGCTCAAACTGCAATTCCCTCTCCCTTAGTCGTTGTTGCCCCTGTTAATACTCCTTCTGAAACTGTTCCCCATGTTGAACCCAATAATCCTGTTCCATCACCACCTATTGAGCCATCTGATCCTATCATCCCCAATCCTACTCCTACTCCTGTGGTTGATGCTTCTATTCCTATTGTTGATACTCTTGCCCCTGTGGCCTCAAATTCTGTTGAAGATTTTATTGTTTTTAGTGATGAGGAGCCTTTGGCCAATATTTTGATGAATTTGAGAGGAAAGAAAAAGGTAGCTGATGCAGACCTTGAACGTATTGATGAAGAAGCTTTTGAATCTGAGTCAAGCTATGACAGTGATGATACAGCCTCAGATGTCAACTATAAGCTAGGTAGAGATGAGCTTGAACAGGAGAAAGAGGATTAAGAAAGGGATACCTCTTCTGGTGAAGAGACAGAGATATAATCTGTCCAAGAGCAAGCTCGTACAAAGAATATGTCTGAAGATGTGCACACATCCAGACGCACAGAAAGAAGGCTAATAAGGGTAATTCTTCAACTCTATCCATTACTGCTGCCCCTAAACCCTTTTCTAAGAAATTCTTGACCAAGAATGCCTCTGATAGGTTTGGCCTAATTTCTTCTAAGGCCTTTATTGTGGAGATGAAAAGAGATAGGGAAACCTTTTTCAAGTTAGGAATGGATAAATTTTTTGAAGAAAGAGGCATGTTTTTAACTGTTGATCACCCTCTCCCTTTCTATCCTAAGATGGTGTATGAGTTTTATGCCAATTTGCCCAAAGAGTTAGATAAATGTTACTCCTCTCCCCTCTCTATCTATGTTAGAGGAATGTTTGTTCCCTTTTCCCCATCTGTCATTAATGATTTTCTTGGATTGGATAACACTTTGGATCAGTTGGTTGATGTGTCTGATGATGAAGTTGTTTCTGCTATCACCCATGGAAAGGTAACCTCATGGCCTGTGAAGCCAAAAGATTTGGGTAGTGGCTCTTTATCCTCTCTTTACTGTTTCCTTCACTTCATTCTAGTTGCCAACCTTTGCCCCTCAAACAATAAGACTTCTGTAACTAGGGTGCAAGCTGATCTTCTTTATAGGTTGGGCATTAAGAGAAATATCAATTTTGAAGATTTTATATTTAGAAAATCTGTGCTTATGGAGAGTCACCCTCTAAGAAGTGGTCTTTACCTTATCCCTCTCTAATCTCTCAAATTCTGGTTGCCAATGGTGTTAAGGCTGAGAAAAATGAAGAAAAGGTTGAAAATTTTGAGTTGTTTAAGGAATCCAAAACCCTTCTAGACCCTAAGCAAAGACATGTTGATCTCCCTTTGGGTGCTGTACCTAAACTTTCTATGCCAGATGTGGACACAGCTGAACCCACATCTGAAAATCCTTTTGAAGCTCAGATGAAGGATTTAGATGCTGAGATTGCAATTGCTGAAGCTCAAGTTCAAACCTCCACTGCCCATGTCAACAATCTGAAAGCCCTTAAGGATAGACTCCTCAGATGGCATGCTAAACTTTCTGCTCAAAAAGGGGGAGAATCTAGTTCTAATCTTGCTGCTGCTACTGGAAGTGAAAGATGGGATGCTGCTGTTGCTGCTGCTACAGCTATGGCTGGCTTTAAATGGAGACAGTGGGAACTTTAATTTAGGGGGAGAAATTTTTTTTTTGTTGCTTTTGCTAATGGTTGTTAAGACAATTTTTAATTTCTGCTTTAGTTTTTAGTTTTTTTAAACAATGGGTTGTAATAGTTTTTAATTAGGACATTGCTGAATGGTTTTTGCTTTTGCTTAATAAACTGTTGCTATTTTGCTCTAACAAGGTTTATGCAGTTTTTATGTGTGGATGTGTATACACATCTGGACACACATCCATTCAGGAGGAGTTTTGTTCATCTTAGTTTTTGTGGACATAAATTGTGTTTATCATAAATCTTTGGTTTTGATCAGAAAGTCCAAAATAGGGGGAGATTGAAAATGTGAGTTTTTGTGGGAAAATATTCATGTTTCCTTATTTCAAAAGACTTCTATATGGTAAGAAGATTTTAGGACTTTCATGAAAGATTTATTATTGTCCTACTTTGACTAGGAGATTGTAAATATGTAAATATTTTTTATTTATGTACATAGTTTTATATTAGGACTAACCTACTAACAATCTATTCCTTTGTGAGTGTGCTTTATGTTTCCTTGTAGGAATTGGAATCTCACATATGGAAGAGTTTGGATTCGTGAAGATCTTCTCAAAGGTGCCTATAAATACAAGGAATCAACACAAAGAGAAGACAGAGCTTTAGAGATTTATTTGAGAGAATAATACTTTTCTTATTCACGGTTCAACATTGTTGTTTTAGGTTGTGAGTGAAGGTTGTGACATACATCCGTAACTCATATCTACGTTTTTGTCAAGTTCTTTGTTTTACTTCTGATTGGAATAGAGTCTACTTGGGAAAGGGAGTCTGTTCTTATCGTAAAAGGTGATTAGATCTTGTTTAGTATTTTCATATTTTAGTTTTTCACTTATTTGTTTTTGTAAGAAACGAAAGTTTTTATAGTGAAAAGTTTTTGGACGTAAGCCTAGTTTGCTGATCACATTGATCAGTAAGCGTAAATAATTCTTGAGTTATTGCTTTTAATTTATTTTATTCCGCTGCATTATCTGTGGATGTGTGGACAGTTGTGAGACACATCTGTATTCACATCTGTTGTCTGTTGGGTGATCAAAGTTTTCTAGCTACACAAAACTTTCAGGCATGATAATGGAAGTCACTTTGTCGCCGAAATAAATCTGCACTGGGAGGCTTATAACTTAAAACTTTATCAATGCATAGCTCCCAAGACTCACACCTCATTGCAGTTGAGAATTAAAATATAGTACAATGTCATTGATCTATAGCTATCTTAGACTGAAACGCCGTAGCTTCCACTCAGAATTATCCATACTACGTACGTTCTTTTCTGCTCTCTAGTTGTAAGTAATTTGGTATCTCCAATTATCTCTCAAAATACAAAAACAAGAGGGCCACATTAATATAAGCCCAGATTATTTGGAAAGGTTGTTTTTTTTTATAGAAAGATTACTGGACAGATAACAAAGTAATTTCCACCTCATCTGTTGTTTCAAGGTTGCATGAATACAAGAATATAAAACAAATAACGGTATTCCTGTAGCTAGATTAGAAGAAACCTCAATTTCACTCCAGTCATTTGAAATACCCCTACCACCTTGAGATAGCTTTACAGTCTCTGTGAGTAATCTGCAGATATACAAGAGAGACCATCAATCCTACTGATTTTAGTTTTGGGCAAAACTGAAGATGCATTGGCTGCACCAAAACCTAAATGGCTACTCAATTCGGCATCTACACTAAAATAGCAATACAAAAGACACTTTAAGCATAATTTTAACTCTAAAGCAAGATGAGAAGATGAAATTTATATATATATTAAAATGACATGTCGTTTTAATAATATTGGTTCGGTTCGGTTCGGTTTTATCGGTTTGGTTTTTCATTTGAAACCAAAACCGAAAGTTTCGGTTTTTAAATGGTTAAAACCATTAACATTTCGGTTTTGTCGGTTTCGGTTTTTTCGGTCCGATTTTCTCGGTTTCGGTCCGATTTTTTCGATTTTCCGGTTTTGTTGCACACTCCTAGTTCTTTGCTCGAAAAACCTCTAGGGTTTTGCGTTGAAGCTGCCAATCATCTAAATTTTCGGCGATTTTTTCAGTCCTGCCAACCTCCATTCAACTTCTGTAAGTAATTCTTTCCCCAATGCTTCGTTACATTTTGAAACCCCTCTTTTTTCATAAACCTAATCATTACACACTCACAAATTTTCGATTGATCCAAACCCAATCCGCAAACAAAACTAAGCTCGCATTTGAAGAAAAACAATCTCCCACAGTTACTTACTTAAGAAATTACTGTGGTTTATCATTACAATCAGCTATTTCAGCTTCTAAATTGTAGAAATTAAGAACTACGAAAGATCGGACTCTGTTCTAGAGCTGTTGAGATCACATGGATTCTCCCAAAATGATATTTCAAAGCTAATCTCAAAGCGCCCGCGACTATTTTCGTGCACTACCAATATTTTAAGACCCACACTTGAGTTCTTTGAATCTTTGGGTATTTCAAGACCTGATTTACCTGGAAATTTTATTATGTGTACAAGAATGTTTGATAGGAGCTTGAATAAAGGGATTAAACCATCTCTTGATTTTCTCAAGCGATATGCTGACATTAATGAGAATTTAGCTCGTACGCATAGAGTATTGAACTATTTAATTTCCGTGAAACTTGAGAAAGTTATGCTGAATGTTGAAACTTTAGGTAGTTTCAATATGCCGAAAATCCAGATTGGGAAAATCGTGTGGCGCTACCCGAAATCAGTAGCTTCGAGATCTGATGCTTTTAAAGATGTTGTTATTGCCGTTTCTGAAATGGGTATTGATCCAAAGTGCCAGTGTGACAAAGTGCCAGTGTAAAAAGTGCCAGTGCCAGTTTAACAAAGTGCCAGTACACTAACACTGGCACTTTGTTAAACTGGCACTGGTGTTTTTTACACGGGCACTTTATATACATGAACTGGCACTCTTCACACTAGCACTCTGTTACACTAACACTGACACTTTGTTACACTAACATTTTTGCTGCCTCTCAAAAACACAAGCACTGGCATTCAAAAACACATGCAATGGCATTCAAAAAACACATGCTCTGGCACTCAAAAACACATACACTGGCACTCAAAAACACTGGTAATCATTTTTGCTGGCTCTCAAAAACACAAGCACTGGCATTCAAAAACACATACACTGGCACTCAAAAACACATACACTGGCACTCAAATTCCCATCTGATTTGTTCTGCACGACGGGTTGTACTGGCATTCCAAAACACATGCACTGGCACTCGAATTAAAATGCACTGGCACTCGAATTAAATTTGGTTCGTCGGAACGTACTCATACCTCCGTTCCAAATCACAGGTCAAGACGGCCGGATAAACCAGGAGAACCAGCGCGGGGGTCGCCGAGGTTCAAGGCAATGACCTTCTCGCCATCGCAATAAACGCCGGCGAAGTTACAGGGGTCGGCGGTGAAATCCCAGGAAGCAAAGTAATTGGAGCCGGGCATATCTTCTAGAGACTTCCGAATCGATTGAAGGGCTAGAAAATCCATAGGATCCAAAAAACTGTAATGAATCAGAAGTAACAAGAACAAATGAATCAAACCCATTTTCAATTCCAATTTTGTCGATTTCACGATTGAGACGAGACAAAGAAGAATCGAGGAAGAAATTGGAATTGAAGGGGAATTAGGTCGCCATATGAGATGGAGAGAGGGAGATCGGTGATGGGCTATTGAGAGGGACTTGGGTCGTCGGTGAATGGGTAGAGAGAAGATGGTCTCGTGAAGAAGATGATTATGAGAGAGCTGGTGGTGAGCTTTGCGTTTAGAGAGAGAGTCAAAAATCGTTTAGATAGAGAGTAGTGATGAATGAATGAATATTTCCCCAATTTAATTTAAGAAGAGCGACGGGTTTTAATGTAATTTTAAAACACGTTTTTTTATAAGCTTATGAAAAAACACATTTTTACAAGTTTTTTTTGCATATATCTGGAAAAAAAATTATTTAATAAATGATAGATTTATATACACAATACTCAATCAATTGTTGACAATAATGTAATTTATAACTAAAAATTTATAATTATTTTTTTACTTTAGTATTATCCATGATCTGGAAAAACACGTATTTTTCTAATGATTAAAAAAACGTGTTTTTAAATTCGATATAACTTTTAAAAAGATCCATAAAAATCAGAATTGGAGTAAGGGACAGGCTCTTGTAGAACATTCACAAGATTTACCTAATAGTTATAAAACACAATTCATGTAGTTGTAATGCTCTATAGCTGATACTCAAGACCAACAAATTCAGGAGAAATAATAAAAAATCAACAGCAATTGATTTCCATCAGCACCAAAATAACTATAAAATTTAAACTTGAAGAATCCCCTTTAACACATGCTAAAATTACATCTTTCTTCTTTATATTCATTTCCAAAAAAAATTTCAAACATATAACTGAGTTAACAGTAAGACAATTCATATTACCTTGGAAGTTGACCAAAAAGTTACATCAATCTACCAGCTCCAATGCTTTCATTGCATCGACGACAACAATGAATGTCAAAAAAATTAAAAAATTTATAGACAGTTATTTGATGTAAAAGCGAAATGAGGATAAAAACATAGTAATTCACATAAGAATTGCACACATATGGAGGAAGGTGATTACAAATCAAGAAGATAAAAGTTTTATGTGGCAATATCAAGAGTCACCAGTAAAAAAGGTCTCAAAGTTCTCATTTGTGATAAAGATGGTCAGACGCATGATACCACAACTAATGTGGTGTATAAAGAAACTTATCTCTACAACATTAGCCTAAAATTTTGAGACTTTTTAAAATTAACCTTGATTTATTGGTTTGACTTTTTAAAGGACTAAGCTACAAAATGAATCTTTTTTAAAGGACTAAGCTAAAAATTTATTTTAATGTATAATTATTAATAAATTAACTTATTGAATTTATTATGAATCAAATTACCAGGATCTATTGACCAATGGGAGAATTACATAATGACAAGTCATAATAGTGACATGGCTTAATGTAAGAGTTCTAAATGTTTGTCTTTTAATATATTATATAGATTACTAAATGCCAAATTTCACACAAATAAATAAATCGAATCCCATATATTCATCATCATCATCAAATCTCTTATCTACCATTATAAAGTATGATAACAAAAAAAGTAGGATATAAAATAATTTATCATTATTTTATTAATTATTTTAATTATAGTATATCTGATGCACAATCATATAATCAATAAAATATTGACACCTCATTTTGTACCCAATATTTTATTTATGATCATATTTTATGTCTCTATCATTGTCCATTTCAAAACTTAAACTACATGAACAATGCTAGAAAAAAACTCATAAATATATCTGAAAAAAATATTTAATATATAATAGATTTATAAGCACAATACTCAATCAATTGTTGACAATAATGTAATTTATAACTAAGAATTTATAATTATTTTTTTACTTTAGTATTATCCATGATCTGGAAAAACACGTATTTTTCTAATGATTAAAAAAACGAATTTTTAAATTCGATATAACTTTTAAAAAGATTCATCGAAAATCAGAACTGGAGTAAGGGATAGGCTCTTGTAGAATATTCACAAAATTTACCTAATAGTTATAAAACACAATTCATGTAGTTGTAATGCTCTATAGTTGATAACCAAGACAAATAAATTCAGGAGAAATAATAAATATTAGCAACAATTGATTTCCATCAGCACCAAAATAACTATAAAATTCAAACTTGAAGAATCCCCTTTAACACATGTTAAAATTACATCTTTCTTCTTTATATTCATTTTCATAAAAATTTTCAAACATATAACTGAGTTAACAGTAAGGCAATTCATATTACATTGGAAGTTGACCAAAAAGTTACATCAATCTACCATCTCCAAGGCTTTCATTGCATCGACGACAACAATGCATGTCAAAAAAATTAAAAAAATTTATAGACATAAGAATTGCACACATATGGAGGAAGACGATTACTTTTTTTAGATACAAATCAAGAAGATATAAATTTTATGTGGCAATATCAAGAGTCACCAGTAAAAAAGGTCTCAAAGTTCTCATTTGTGAAAGAGAAGGTCAGACGCATCAGGCCCGTCCCGGAAATTATAGGGGCCCTGTGCGAAATGTGAAAATTGGGCCCTAATATTTAAAAAAAACACAATAAACAGGAAGATATTTTCTAATTTTTGGAGGAATTATTAAAAATATCACTGAAAACTTATAACACTTTTACTAATAAAAAAAATTAAAATGCAATGGATTGAAGAAACCTAGAAGTGCAATTTAACCCAATAAAAATCTTCTTGATGACATCTATATTAATAATTAAATCAAGATGAAAGTTTCTTTTATCTAAAAAAAAGTTCATTTTTTTAATCTAAAAAAAAAAAGCTAAAATCTAATTAAATAAAGTTCTATTATTTTATCAATATTCAACAACAACAACAGTCAAACAGGAACGGGGACCCCCACTCTTTCTCACTTCTCTCTGTTTCTCTTTCTTTCTCAGCTTCTCTTTCCCTCTCTATAATTATTCCCAAATCTCAAATGGCCAAATCCCAAATTTAACACAGACACAGTAAGAGGTCCAAGATCGCAACAAGACGAGACCCCCAAAATCGAAAAATACCTTGGATGAAGATGAAGAAGACGTTGTTTGGCGTTTGCTGAAACAGTGAAACCAAAGCTTTTACCGACGTCCGGGCGTCGGAACAACGGCGTCAGGCGGGTTTATTTTGTTTGGGATGAAAAATTTAGAGGTATTTCTTCCCTTTCTCGCTTTCAATTGAATTTATAAATGAATTTTTCTTTTTTACCGTTGCAACTCAGTCAATTGGCGGAGGAAGCGAGGAGTCGGAGTGATTGTCACTTGATTTCGCCGTCATCTCCTTACGTTGCTATTATTATTATTATTATTATTATTATTATTATTATTATTATTATTATTATTATTATTATTATTATTATTATTATTATTATTATTATTATTATTATTATTATTATTATTATTATTATTATTATTATTTATGAAAGATATATACCTAATGGGCCAATCTAAAATGGGGGCCCTCTCAGATTTGGGGCCCTGTGCGGTAGAGCCGAATGTTCCGTGTAATAGCCGGGCCTGAGACGCATGATACCACAACTAATGTGGTGTATAAAGAAACTTATCTCTACAACATTAGCCTAAATTTTCGGGACTTTTTCAAATTAACCTTTATTTATTGGTTTGAATTTTTAAAGGACTAAGCTATAAAATGAATTTTTTTTAAAGGACTAGGCTGAAAATTTATTTTAATGTATAATTATTAATTACTTAAACTTATTGGATTTATTATGAATCAAATTACCAGTATCTATTGATCAATGGGAGAATTACATAATGCCATGTCATAATAGTGACATGGCTTAATGTGAGGGCTCTAAATGTTTGTCTTTTAATATATTATATAGATTACTAAATGCCAAATTTCACACAAATAAATAAATCGAATCCCATACATTCATCATCATCATCAAATCTCTTATCTATAGTACCAATTTCTAAAGGATAATAGTACCATTATAAAGTATGATAACAAAAAAAAGTAGGATATAAAATAATTTATCATTATTTTATTAATTATTTTAATTATAGTATATCTGATGCACAATCGTATAATCAATAAAATATTGACACCTCATTTTGTGCCCAGTATTTTATTTATGATCATATTTTATGTCTCTATTATTGTCCATTTCAAAACTTAAACTACTTGACCAATGCTAGAAAAAAAACTCATAAATATATTTGAAAAAAAAATATTTAATAAATAATAGATTTATAAACACAATACTCAATCAATTGTTGACAATAATGTAATTTATAACTAAGAATTTATAATTTTTTTTACTTTAGTTTTATCCATGATCTGGAAAAACACGTATTTTTCTAATGATTAAAAAAAACGTGTTTTTAAATTTGATATAACTTTTAAAAAAATCCATCAAAAATCAGAACTGGAGTAAGGGATAGGCTCTTGTAGAACATTCACAAAATTTACCTGATAGTTATAAAACACAATTCATGTAGTTGTAATGCTCTATAGTTGATACCCAAGACCAACAAATTCAGGAGAAATAATAAAAAATCAGCAGCAATTGATTTCCATCAACACCAAAATAACTATAAAATTCAAACTTGAAGAATCCCCTTTAACACATGCTAAAATTACATCTTTCTTATTTATATTCATTTTCATAAAATTTTCCAAACATATAATTGAGTTAACAGTAAGACAATTCATATTACCTTGAAAGTTGACCAAAAAGTTACATCAATCTACCAGCTCCAAGGCTTTCATTGCATCGACGACAACAATGCATGTCAAAAAAATTAAAAAATTTATAGGCATAGTTAATTGCTGTAAAAGCGAAATGAGGATCAAAACATAAGAATTGCACACATATGGAGGAAGACGATTACTTTTTTTTAGATACAAATCAAGAAGATATAAATTTTAAGTGGCAATATTAATAGTCACCAGTAAAAGAGGTCTCAAAGTTCTCATTTGTGAAAAAGATGGTCAGACACATGATATCACAACTAATGTGGTGTATAAAGAAACTTATCTCTACAACATTAGCCTAAAATTTCGAGACTTTTTCAAATTAACCTTGATTTATTGATTTGAATTTTTAAAGGACTAAGCTACAAAATGAATCTTTTTTAAAGGACTAAGCTAAAAATTTATTTTAATGTATAATTATTAATTAATTAAACTTATTGGATTTATTATGAATCAAATTACCATGATCTATTGACCAATGGAAGAATTACATAATGTCATGTCATAATAGTGACATGGCTTAATGTGAGGGCTCTAAATGTTTGTCTTTTAATATATTATATAGATTGAGACTTCGTTACTCTTTTTTAAGCAAACATATTGCATAAGCTTAATTTACTAAGTCAAACTGCTGAAGAACTTATATTGAAGAGGAGATATCAAAAAATTCAATATTTCGAAAGCATTACCTTTCAATTAGTCTCTTGAAACAATTTAACCTTGCCAATTAACTGAAAATGGCAGAAACCATTACAACCCTTTAAAATGGCCAACATTAAACATATTATATAAACTTAATTTACTAAGTCAAACTGCTGAAGAACTTATATTGAAGAGGAGATATCAAAAAACTCAATATTTCGAAAGCATTACCTTTCAATTAGTCTCTTGAAACAATTTAACCTTGACAATTAATTGAAAATGGCAGAAACCTTTACAACCCTTTAAAATGGCCAATTGCAAAAATAAAAAAAAAATCAATGAAACGGAGGAAAGATGGGGAGTTATTTCGATTTGTGCAGGTTAATAGAGTAGGAAATACCGTCCAGAAGAAAGATGTAAATAAGGAAGATGTGTAGGATTCTGAAATTAAAGAAGATCGTATTTTGATTTGTGAGTGTAATAAGGAAGATGTGTATTTCACCCAGATTATTAAAGATGTGCATTAAATTCGGGCAATCAACGTGATATGCGTAGTCAACGTGATATGCACATATTTTTTTTTATTTTTCTAAGATAAACAACTTTCTTTAAAAAAAAAGAAGAATAAAAAAAATGGTACAATCATTCTCTCGGTACAACTCTGTGTATGTATAGGGATCATTATAGTACTAATTCTTTCATCTAAAAAAGAATTATAATAAATTATTTTAAAAAAATAATATTTATTTTTGGACCGCTACTCTTTGATTATATTTTTAAATTCCTATTTATAAGACTCTTGCATGTATATAGATCATTACATTAGTATTTCTTTCGTCCCAAAATAAAAATAATTGATCAATTTTTATTTTCCTTAAAATAAAAAAAGTATTCATTTATTAGACTATATTATTGTAACTATTCCTAATTTATATACCAAAGATTTCAATTTATAAAATAAATTTGTATGTATATGGATCATAATTATAGTACTACTTCTTCTGTCTCAAAATGAATTATAAATAAAAATTTAAAAAAAAAATGTGCATTTGAATAAAATATTAATCGATCCAGTTTTGAAGAGTTACATTTCCTTATTTACTAATAGCTTTCCCGTTTTCTGAAAATTCAAAATTTGATTTCAAAATTCAAATGTACATTGAGCTTAAATCGAGATAATTTACTGTATAAATATTTACCTTATAAATATTAACCTTTTATTAGCCTAAAATTTCGGGATAATTTGATTTCAAAACTCAAAATCTGAAAATATTAACCGAATTCACTATGTTTGAATTGAAACTTATCTCTACAACATTAGCCTAAAATTTGGAGACTTTTTCAAATTAACCTTGATTTGTTGGTTTGACTTTTTAAAGGACTAAGCTACAAAATGAATCTTTTTTAAATGACTAAGCTAAAAATTTATTTTAATGTATAATTATTAATTAATTAAACTTATTGAATTTATTATGAATCAAATTATCAGGATCTATTAACCAATGGGATAATTATATAATGCCATGTCATAATAGTGACATGGCTTAATGTGAGGGCTTTAAATGTTTGTCTTTTAATATATTATATAGATTCCATCAACATATTCTTTATCACCATCTAACAATCCTAGAGCATAACATGCTGCTTTGTAATCAGGATGCACAATGGTGTCTACAGTTTTCAAATCATCATGACATGTAGCTCCAACAATATGATTTAACATCAACCTCATATAGTAGATATCACCTGAGAGCATGTAATGATATAGGTAATGTGAGCATTAGTATTGTGTTCAAAAATTAAAAGGCGAAAAAAGCTAAAATATATGATGAGCACTTGCTATTTTTTATTGTTAACAAAAGATCGTTCTATTTTCAAAATTGTTAGGTTAAAATAATTAAACTTTCAAAAATTGTCAATCAAAGAAGGAGGGAGGAAGGAGAGACTGAAAGTTTAACGTACACAATCTCAAGCATAAACATTATGCTATATACATTGTGGTCTATACAAAAATATCAAGTATCATCAACGCATTCATCATGACAAATATCCAAGTTTGCTAGGATTAATCTTCCGTGAACTATCCTAATTACTAATTAGGATAGTTCAAAATATTTTTTTTGTCATTTTTAATTTGCTCTTTGGATATTCATTTTGGGAGGAAAAAAATTATACTATATATTATTGGCGGGTGAGGGTATGAAGATAACAAAAATAATTATATTTTTTTATATTCATTTTGATGTATTATTTGATTGGTATTGGTTTAAATATTTAACAGTAAATTCCTTTTATATAAGTTTCATTAGTTTAGGAGTTTAATTAGTCTTTCTTTATTCTGTACATATCTAGATATCAAATAGGACACCTATCATAAGTTTATGTATATCATGTACTCTATATAGGTTCCATTAGTTTAGGCCTTTGATTGTGGGTAATTTATTCAAATTTTAAATTTTTAAATTTTGATAAAATTGGCTAATAGATAAATATAGTTAAAATATCTGATACTCCCTCCGTCCCATAATACCTTACCCGGTTAATACGAACTCTTTTCAACCAAGTTCAACTTTGACCAAACTTTAATATCAATTTACTTACCATAATAAAAATCTAAAAATTGTTATCCATAAAATAACCAAATGATTTATCAATGGCAATTATTAAAATTTCATTAGAATGAATAGATTGATATTAAAGTTTGGTCAAAGTCGGCGTCGGTTGACTTGCTACTATTCAAAATGGGGAAGGCATTCTGGGACGGAGGGAGTATACATTTTGAATTTTCGAAAATCAAGTTCTGAACTAAAATTTTGAAATTTAGATAAATATGGCAATAGATAAATATAGTTCAAATTTCTGACGAAATATTTGTAGGAGGCATGATTTTGATTCCAATTAACATCCGATAAATTTTACTGTTTTCATATAAAATTTTGAATTTCATATGAAAATTCTAAAATATATAATACTAAAATTTTGGTCCTATTAAAAAATTAAATTTTTAAATTGAAAATATCAAACTAACTAAAAATAAACTTGCCTATTTCACACTCCTTCTAAAATTAACGATAGTAGTTCAAATATTTATCTAATTTAATACAAAAATCAACTTTTCTCATTATCACAACTCCTTAATTTAAGCATTTGAAATTTTGAATTTTATATGAAAATTCTAAAATATATAATACTAAAATTTCGATCCTACTAAAAAAATAAATAAAGAGATCAATTGTTTCAAATGTCAAACCGAAAATATCAAACTAACTAAAAATAAACTTGCCTATTTCACACTTCTACTAAAATTAAGGATATAGTTCAAATATTTATCTAGTGTAAATACAAAAATTAACTTTTCTTTTTATCACAACTCCTTAATTTAAGCATTTGAAATTTTGAATTTCATATAAAAATTCTAAAATATATAATACTAAAATTTAGGATGAAAATTCTAAAAATAATGCTATAAATGAAAATCAGTTTTAAGACTATCTATTGTTAATTTTATGAAAATTCTAAATATATATATATAAACTTCCAAAAACAGAGAACAATTGACTTCCTACATAATATGTAAACATAACAAATACTGACTTGTGCTAACAGAACGCATTAAGGCACTAATTGAATGAATAATTCCAAATCAGAAAATTAAAATATTCCTAATTTTGAATTAAGAAAGAATGAATGAAGTAATAATACATGGGAGAGAGTGAGCGCGTCGGGGGAGAAAGCAGCCTGTTCCGAACGCTTAATGAATCGCCGGTCGTTAGGGTTCAGGAAGAATTAAAATCGTCATCTATAATCTATAATCTATAATTACATAAAAGCTGAAGTGAATTTAGCACTTCATTTTTCCGCTCTTGTAAAGAAGCTTCTAGAGAGTTGTTTTGCTGTAAAATAGACCAAACTACCCTCTATCTGCTTTGTCCCCTTTCTCTCTCTCTCCATTTCCACAGCACCTCCTCATCTCCAAAATTACCCCTGTCAATTAAAAGCTCATCAATCCAAAAATCACATTTATAATTCCTTTACTTTCTCTCTCTAAACAAGCCTATGCCCACTTCCCCTCTGCAATTCATGACCCATCGTCGTCTCATATTCTCTCTTTAGCCATGGTTGCCGCCCCCCTCTCTCTTCTTCCATTACCGTCGCCGGTCTCTCTATCTCTTCTGACTCAATCCAAAGACTAGGGAAAACTCTCTTAATGACTCAACCCTTGTATATATTCCTCCCCACAACAAAAATCATCTTCTATTTTATTTTAATTTCTCTCAATTTCATCACTTTTAGCAAAATCATAGCTACAGATTCATATGCTTACGAAAATGGCGAGACCTAATCAGGAAGCAATCGAGACTTTTATGAGCATCACCGGTTCATCTGAACCAGTTGCTCTACAAAAAATTGAGGTATTTCGTTACTCTTTACTTGATTTTTCATTCCAGATCATAAATTTTTCGTAACGTCGTTGTTTAATTGACCTTTTTTATGTGTGAATTATTTACTTAATTGTGTTGAGATGAATTTCGTTAAGTTGTGGGATTTTTGTTGTAATGTAGGGTTTTACTGCCGATTTGGGGCAGATGTTCGAGCTCTTTGTTGAATTGAGCCTCCGGCTTCGCGTTAATCTCATGGGGTAAGCAAACCTTGATCTTCAAATCTGTTTCTTAATTTTGAAATTAATTGCCTTATTGTACTATGATTTGATAGAATGAAGCAACTTGTTTGATTTTAATTTGGTTATTTAAGCACCTTTTATTGTTTAATTTGCTTTGTAATAGCTTACCCTCGCATTCCGTACAAGGAGTCTACTTCCTTTTCTGAAAATTAAAATAATACTAGAGCAATTTATATTTTCACATACCTTTACACTAAATAAAGTTTTATTCATTAGAACTATATTAAGAATGTTGATTTCAACTTTTACGATTTGTAAACAAGATTGAGCAAATCATTGTTCAAATCAAGTTGAACCAAAAAAAGGGTCAAAAGTAATTCTTTGGTCAGAACATAGCGTGAATTGGATACTCATTTGCCAGTTAATTAAGTAGATAAATTAAGGGAATGGTGTTTGTTTCATGGGTTACTTTACCTCTTCTTGGAAATTGCAAGCAACGATCATTAACATTATAATAATTGCAGTTGCCTTCAAGAGTCTGAAATGATGAAAACTAGCTGATGTGAGTTTAAATATGCCTCATATTTTTGAAAACTAGCTGATGTGAGTTTGAATGGCCAATATTTTCAGAGTGATATTATATACACAGTAACATCAAGTATGCGGTTATGTGAATTGTTTGGTGTTTTATTTTGAGTTCAAATGCCTCGTGCTTTGTCTTAAAAAATATTCAATGAAGACTAAATTTTCAATTAAAAATAATGTGGGCACAGGAAGTATGTAAATTTATAAGATGAGGCTTGTTTTGGTTTATTGACATTTGAATTCCTTTCTTACCTGTGTATTATCTTTTTCAATTTTTGCAGCTATGACTACTTTGGCTATGGACAATCAAGTGGAAAGGTGGGCTGCCTTCTCCGTATTTTCTTTTGTGATTGGATATCTGTTTCTTGTCATCCTTTCCTCTGCAATCCATTTCTTTGTAATTGGAGAGTTATTCCTTAAATGGTTATAGTTTCCCAAGTAATCAGCCCTTGTGGTTTGAAAGTCTGGATTATTGACGATAAGGAACTAACTATATATTAACAAGTCCAATATGAGCTCTTTTTGATGAAATTTAGCTAGAGGATTGGTTGTTTTCTATTATGTATTAACTCACTCCAAGGGTGTAGTTTACAACCTTTTTTTTTTTTTTTTTTTTTTTTTTTTTTTTTTGATTTTGATTATGTAATGTACAGTTTGAAAATGGATTCCCGTTGAATATGAATCACATGGTGCATTCTAGTCATAATTTGATGTAAGATCTTTGTCATGGATTTTACATAAGCACATATTACCTATCATATTACTTATCAAGGTATATGAGCCACACACAAAATTCACTCATTCAAATGCCAATAGTTATTATGTGTCACTCAAAAATTGTGTTTCAAGCTCTTCTTTTTCTCTTCTTCTTATAAAGAGGATCGATGGTGGTTCCCCACTTACCCCCTTATTTTATGGTGTCCTTAGGAGCCAAGGAAAGGGATTGATTATCACATTAGGCATCTACTTTATTATCCGTACTCTTAAACTCCTTCCCTTTAGCATTGGCCCGAATATTG
The DNA here is from genome assembly GCA_022495995.1 of Adenophora triphylla var. japonica. Taxonomy (NCBI): domain Eukaryota; kingdom Viridiplantae; phylum Streptophyta; class Magnoliopsida; order Asterales; family Campanulaceae; genus Adenophora; species Adenophora triphylla. The sequence continues at coordinate 123,597 of JAFEMH010001980.1, forward strand.
AAGAATTGTCTCTGTTCTATGTCAAGTTTCTATTTGACTTTGGTTGACCGAATATTATATGCACTTTCTCATCATTAAAAAGATAGAAGTTATAATTCATACAGCTTCAAATGTAGTTTTAGTTTTTCAAATTTAATACACTAGGAGATGAACTTATTTTGGAAATTTGTTTAATATAATGCCCATGTTTACTAATGTCCTGATGTTTACTGCCCTCCAACTTGATACTCTGCTTGTATGCCCAATTCATCAAGCTTTGATATGCCAAGTAATTCAAAGTATTGACCATTAGCGAAAAATAAGGATCTTTAGGAATTTAATCTTATGTTATCTTCAACATTGGTCTTGCTAGATTTATGTAATGTTTCAGGTGTATATGGCTACTACAAAGAGCATAATAGCATATAAATTTCTTTCATTGTGATTATGTTGCTGCACTATATATGATTTTTTTCTCTTTTATATTTCAATAACATGAAGCATGCAGTTTGTTGTTCTTATTCAAGATGGGATGTACGGTGAACATGAGCATTATCAATATTATGAGCAACTACTAACAAATATATTTTTAAAAGGTGGAAAACTACACCGTTAGTTTCATCCTTTTTGTTTCTTACTACTAAGATTTAGTCCTCTTTCTTACTACTAAGATTAAGTTAAGTCTATAATCATTGGTACTGCTAAGATATTTGACATGATCAATTGTATGTTGTTCTGTGTAGGGTAACTACTCCTAAAAATAAATATTTCAACAAAGAGATTGGCCGTGCATTTATCATGTCTTCTTTGCCAACTTTAAGAACGTTTGACGCAAGAAAGTGGTGCAATTTATTGGGGCATTTACAAGACCTTCAACTGATGGCCAAGTCGTAAAGGAACTTGGAGGTGCACGAGCAGAAAAGATAGCGGATCCATATAAGCATGTCTTCAAGAACTTATAGTCTGTTTTGATACCTCAAAACTAAAAATCTCTTTGTTGAAATATTTATTTTTAGGAGATGTTTATTAGTTCTTTTTTGTTTTTCTTTTTACTTTTCAGGATTTATTTTAGCTTTAAATTAATAGATGACTTAATGACATTATATTTTTCTTCAATTAATTGCCTTTAAAATTTATTTTCTTAAATTAATCTTCGTAGTTATAGTCACTTTTTGTAGTTTGTTTAAATTTTTTGTCGAAGTACCATGTCATACGTTTAACGCATGAGTGTTATACTAGTTTAATTAAATGTTGAAGTAATGTCATGTATAGAGAGATAAATCACAAAACCCTATTTTTCTTTCATAATCTTATACTGAGTACTAATACTGTTATTTTATTAATCCTTTTATCCACGAAACACTATATGAATTGTAGATGACAGTTTATTTGTATATGATTGGAAATTTGGAATAATTTGATTTCAGGGACATGTTTTTATTCTTAAATCTCGAAATGACCTCTTCACTTTTTTACTGCTAATACTAAGATTTTTTGAACTATAATTTTAAATTAATTATTTAATAAACATCTATGAATTTATTGTTATCATGTACTCCCTCCGTCCCGAAACAATCTTCACACTTTCCCTTTTGGGCGTCTCAAAACTTACTTCACACATTTAAAACTTACCTAAAATGGAAAGGAATCTTTACTATTCCCTCCACTCATTCTCTCTCCTACATTATTTTAATACTCACAACACCATTATAATTTACTATTCTCTCCACTCATTCTCTCTCCTATTTTATTTTCACACTCACAACACTTTCAATATAATACTCCCTCCTTAAAACCAGTGCAAACAGTGTTTGTGAAGATTGTTCCGGGACGGAGGGAGTATAGTGCTAAGTTATAAATTTTCATTAGAATAATAAAAATAATTTAAATTTATGAGGAAGATTATTTCCGGACGGGGTAAATTATTTTGGTCAAACGGGTTCTATCAAAGCCCGAAAATGGACCGTCCGAATTCAGCCTGATAGATGTAGCGGTCCAATCCAGTCCGTGCCCAGCCCCAACCCCAGCCCAAAGCCCATTTGATCCTCTTTGAACCGGTCCGCGTTTGGTACCCGCTAGGGGTGGACATGGTTCGGTTTGTTTCGATTTGGAAGGAATTTGGAGACCAAACCGCTAGTACTCGGTTTGGAAAAATCCCAAACCAAACTGAACCACAGAAAATTTCAAACCAAACCAAACCAAACCACCTCGGTTTGGTTCGGTTCGGTCTCAAACCACGGTTTCATAAACTGTTCAAACCGTGGTCCGAACTGCGATCTAGACCGCTATCCGAACTACAAACCTGTCCAACTAAAAGCGTTGTTCTTTACATATTTTTTTTTATCAAACTAGCAATCATATATATTAAACATAAAACACAAATACTACTAATTAATTGGGAGGGAAAATTATACCTTTAAGAGAAGAGAGATAAACAAACAGGGAAATTACCGACGATGACCGGCGGCGATTTTGACGACGGAGAGAATCGGATTCCGCCGCACGAGTTCTTGGCGAGGCAGATGGCGAGCATGAGAATCGCATCGTATTCTGTACACGAAGGAATTTGGGAGGACTTTGAAAGGAAGGGATCTGAGGAAGTTTTTTGGTGATGGAGAGAGAAAGAAGAGAGAAGAGAGAAACAAACTGAGAAAGAAGATATGAAAAATGAGGAGGCAGTTTGAGTTAAGGAGTTTCAATCTAGGGTTTTCAAATCAGTGGTTGTGATTTATCTTTAATTTTTAATGAACGGCTAGGATTTCGGTTCAAGAATTTCATGGTTCGATTCCGTGGTTCGGTTTCACAGTTCGATTTCACGGTTCCAAATCGCGATTCGGTCTGAATCGGTTTGGTTCGGTTCGGTTTGGAGGTTCCAGACTGCGAGCTGAACCGAACCACACGATTTATTAAATTTTCAAACCAAGCTAAACCATTTATAAAAAAAAACAAACCAAACTGCGTGGTTTGATTCGGTTCGATCTCAAACCGCGATTTGAACCAAACCATGTCCACCCCTAGTACCCGTAGTGTGCCCTAAACTGCTGGTTCTTGCTCGAAAAACCTCTAGGGTTTTACGTTGAAGCTGCCAATCATCTAAATTTCCGGCGATTTTTTCAGTCCTCCTGCCAACCTCCATTCAACTTCTGTAAGTAATTCTTCCCCCAATGCTTCGTTACATTTTGAAACCACCCCTCTTTTTTCACAAATCTAATCATTACGCACTCACAAATTTTCGATTGATCCAAACCCAATCCGCAAACGAAACTAAGCTGGCATTTGAAGAAAAACAATCTCCCACAGTTACTTACTTAAGAAATTCCTGTGGGTTATCATTACAATCAGCTATTTCAGCTTCTAAATTGGTAGAAATTAAGAACAAAGAAAGATCAGACTCTGTTCTTGAGCTATTGAGATCACATGGATTCTCCCAAAATGATATTTCAAAGCTAATCTCAAAGCGCCCGCGGATTATTTTGGCAGACCCAGTCAATAATTTAAGACCCAGACTTAAGTTCTTTGAATCTTTGGGTATTTCAAGACCTGATTTGCCTGGAAATTTTATTATGTGTACAAGAATGTTTGATAGGAGCTTGAATGAAGGGATTAAACCAGCTCTTGATTTTCTCAAGCGATATGCTGACACTAATGAGAATTTAGCTCGTACGCTTAGAGTATTGAACTATTTAATTTCCGTGAAACTTGAGAAAGTTATGCTGAATGTTGAAACTTTAGGTAATTTCAATATGCCGAAAACCCAGATTGGGAAAATCTTGTGGCTCTACCCGAAATCAGTAGCTTGGAGACCTGATGCATTTAAAGATGTTGTTATTGCTGTTTCTGAAATGGGTATTGATCCAAAGTGTCGAAAGTTCATCTCTGCTGTTGTTGCTTTGACAACGATGAGCAAGCCTGTGTGGGAAAGGAAGAAGGAGACACTTGTGAGTCATGGTTGGACCGACAGTGATTTTCATTTGGCATTCAGTTTGCAGCCAATGTTAATGCTTATCTCGGAGAAGAAGATGAAGGAAATGATGAATTTTCTTGTGAACAAGGTTGGTTTAAAGGCATCAGATGTTGCTAGATGTCCAAATGTGCTCATGATTAGTTTGGAGAAGAGAGTTATTCCTAGATGGTCTGTTCTCCAGATTTTGTTGTCAAAGGGTCTATTAAAAAAAGATACAAATTTGATTTGGAAATTTAATATTTCCAAGAAGATGTTTGAGACCTCGATTGTGCACAAGTTTAAGGACAAAATTCCTGAATTAGTTAAGGCATATGAAAACCAGGTTCCTCTAGAGAATTTTGCAAAGCCAGCATAGATGTGAATAGGAGAGTTCACTGTATTTTGGTTACTTTGGTTATGGGTTTTATCAAATGATTTTGATGCAATAGACTGAAGCTCCATTTGATCTTTCTCTCTCTCTCTCTCTCATATCATGTCATATCTATTTCTTTCTACCAGGGACGGATAACACTTAGGTGAGTTGTTACGTTGCCTTTTTTCATCCTGCATTATTAACGTTTGTTTCCTCCTACTTTCTATTTGAGTTGTATTTGCCACCAAAACACATTCTTGAATAGAGGATAATGTTTCCAGGGTATATGGTAATCCTTTGAATCTTATACTACCTCTGTCCCAAATTGAATAAAAAAATGGGCAGCTTGGTGCACGACGCATCCCCGCGTAGCGAGGGTCCGGGGAAGGGTCCCCACCACGAGGGTGAAATGATGAATGACCAAAATAATTTAAATTGGTCTTGATCAAGAGGGAATTTAATATATTTTTTTCATTCATTCATTTTGGGTTGGAGGGAGTAGTTATATGGCATACTTTGGAGTGGTTACTGCATCCACTGATACTGCAAGTTGGTGTGTGCACAATTCTTGTTTGTTGGAATAAAGGTTGCTTAACATCAGATCTAAGGAACCATGCTGACAGCCAATGGTTGACCCAATTTCCATGGGAATGATGGGATCTTAAACGGCAATGAAACGAGGTATGTTTTTTTTTTTTGCTACTTCTGCCAATAACTTTAAGGACTCCGCAAAGGTAGTAGCTAATGATAACTGTAGACATAAAAACACCACATTCGTACCTGTTTTGTTCAACCAACTTTGTGGTTCCTCGCTACTTTTGTAGTTATGAAATCAATGTAGTTTCAATTTGATATTTCCCTCTGTGAAAGAAGACAAATCCTGTCTTAAACAAATGAACTTGCAAAAATTCTCTTTGATTAATGGGAATAATCAACTTGGCTCAGTTTCCTGTACAAAAAATGACTCAATTTATCAAATGATAATCACTTGTTCTCTTCTTACTCATCACTCTCTAGGCCTTGTTCCTTTTATGAATATCTCAGAAGCACATAACCTACGTTGAGGGTCTCGCCATTTGACTTGGATTCCTTAGTTGTTATTGTTTGATATATAAATGAGCTCCCGCCTTTTTTCTCGATCATTTAGAAACATATCATCTGGGTGTTGCAAGCGAAGGGCAAAACCCCTCAAAAGAGATTGGAAGAGAAGGGATCACTGTGGTCAATTTTCTTGACTCCTGTATCTCTCTCTTCTCGGTTTCCTTTCCAACAGCTTGCTTGATTAATTTCTTGAGTGAATTTTCTAGAATATTTTGCAATAGAATAGTTTTTTTTTTTTTTTTTTGCTGGTTTAGTTTGGTATTTGTAATATTGACAGTACCGGCATGGTTTTGAAGATTACTCAGCAAAGTTCCAACTGTTGGATATACAGTAATTACTAGCATGCTTTTGAAGAAGATTCTCGGGTTCCTTTTAGGCCACAAGGCCAAATCGCATAATGTTATCAAAACATTTCCCGAATTTTTTGCAATTTGCTTCCTAAGTTTTAGCAATTCGATTTCCATCATTACTTGTAAGAAAATGGACGGAATGTTGATATTTTGAAGGGAGTTGATGAAAAATGGACGAAATGTTAAACTTATAACAGAAGTTACTGAATAAGTAAGTCCATTCAAGTTGAACAGGTTGAATTAGACTGCTCCGGTCTCAAATTTTCATTGGATCACCTGAACCGGAGCACTCAACCTTGTTGGTCTCAAATTTTCAGTAGATTGGGGAACACTCAATCTCGTCTGTTCATTATAATTTCAATGACTCATATTCATGGGGTTATTTTGGGGATTTTTAGACATTTGTTCGGCTAGTGCAACGATCCACATCATCTTGTTATATATTCTCCGTCATGGTCACAAGTTAATTTTTTGTTTTTCCCCTAAAGGTTGTTCCGGTTGGAAGTTTAAAAATCCTTAAATGGATTTTTTTTTTTTTTATTATTTCTTTATTTGTATTTGTGGGTTCGACATGTTATATGTTATGCTCACGACAATTATTCAATAACTATTTCATAGCTCAGTTACTCTCTCTTACCCAATTAACCACACTAATAACACATCACCTTTTTCTTAATTAAATCGTAAATCAACTTAAGTTTCTCTATTCTACCCAATTAACCACACTAATAAGTAACTTTGGGCGGGGTGGAGCGAGTATAAAAGAAAAAAAACTATTAATTTAAATAAATGTTTTGTGAAGACATATCAAAAGCTTTCATAGCTCAGTTGGTTAGAGCACCCGTTTAGTAAGCGGGAGGTCTTGAGTTCGACTCTCAATGAAAGCATTTATTATCTTTTTATTTTACTTTGTTATAAAATAAAAATAGAGTAATTTGTTCTAATTAAAGAGAAAGAGAAAGAGAAAGAGAAAGAGTCCAACGAAAAAAGGTAAATTAAGTATTGGAACTTGGGCTTCGTAGTGGAGGCCCACTGTCTGTCCTTTTGTATAAGACCTTTAGCTTTTTGGATCCTTCCTCTGTTTTATTGTTATTGCTTTTCAACCAACGCCCACACTCTAGCAATTATTACTAAATGCCAAAATTTTGAATCCCATGCATTTCATCATCATCCAATCTCTTTTCTATAGTACCAATTTCTAAAGGATAATATTACCATTATAAAATACTATCTCCGACTCACCTCAATTCAATTGATCCATTTTTCTTTTTGGGATGTCCCAGCTTAATTGATTTATTCTTTAAATGAAAATTTTTTCATATATTTATACCCTTATCATCTCCATATATTTACAAAAAAATCATTCATTATACCCTTATAAAATTAACATATTTACAAAAAAATCAATCATTAACTTACTATTCCTCCCACTCATTCTCTCTCCTATTAAATATTTTTAATTTTTACATTCTCTCTCCTATTTTCTACCACACATTTAACTTTTACATTCTTTCTCCTCTAATTTCTACCCACTTTATTCATTTTTCTTAAAAATTGCAAAATAAACCAGGGACCAATTGAGTCGGGACGGAGGGAGTATATGATAACAAAAAAAGTAGGATATTAAATGATTTATCATTATTTTATTAATTATTTTAATTGTATATTTCGTATATTCAATAAAATAAAATATTGACACCTCATTTTGTACCCAATATTTTATTTATGATCATATTTTATGTCTCTATCATTATCATTGTCCATTTCAAACTTAAACTACATGACCAATGCTAGAAAAAAAAACTCATAAATATATCTGAAAAAAAATATTTAATAAATAATAGATTTATAAACACAATACTCAATCAATTGTTGAAAATAATGTAATTCATAACTAAGAATTTATAATTATTTTTTTACTTTAGTATTATCCATGATCTTGATCTGGAAAAACACGTATTTTTCTAATGATTAGAAAAAACGTGTTTTTAAATTCGATGTAATATTTTTGTAAATACGAAAAACTTCGTGTGCAACGACATTTTTGTAAATAAGTGAATCATCATGCGCGCTGAAATCAAGATCGTGGCTAAGTAAATGGCTAAAAAACCTTCTGTATATCAAACCTAAAAGAGTTGTGGATATTAATATTAAAGGCTTCTGACTATAAATTAACAAGCATATTGAAAAAAAATCATAACCAACAAACCTTATGAATATCAATCTCAAAAAGTTCTTTATATTAATTTTAAAGGGGTCTGAATGTAATTTAATCCAACAAACTTTATGAATATCATCATCAAAAGATTCTGAATATCAATAATAAATTCATATGTACATGTATTAACAATCACATTAAACTTTTTGGATATCATAATTAAAGGGGTTTTTATTTCAATAATAAAACATTCTAAATATGAATTAACAAGTCACTTGAACAAGACAATGATCAACAAATCTTCTGGATATTTAGCTCAAAGAATTTTGAATATCAATAATATGCCTTCTGGATATAAAGTAACAAATACATTTGAACAAGATCATGACCAACAAATCTTCTGAATATCAATATAAAGGTTTCTGGATATTAATTTCAAAAACTTCTAAATATAAATTAACAAAAATATTTGAGCAAGGGCAAAAAACCTTCTGAATATTAATCTCAAAAGTTTTTAGATATCAATAGCAAATCTTTCTGGATATGTAATATAGTTAATGGAATCTTTTGAGCGCATTCACGACAATTAGCGTAACTTTTGACTCAAAATGTGATGTTATAAATGAAGTGATAAATGATGGTCTGTGATAGCGTTTGAGATAACCAGATGCGTTGTTTAAAATGACCAGTTTGTGTGTTGAATAGTGTCAGGGGGCGTTGAAAAGTTTTGATTATTTACAAAAATGTCACCCCACATTTTTTTAAAGTTCAGTTATTTACAAAAAATAATGTCACTACACATTTAAAAATACGTTCTTTTCTAATCAATACATTTAAAAACACGTTTTTTTTTTTTCTAATCAATAGAAAAAAGCATTTTTCCAGAGATCAACTCATCCATGTTTGTGTTTGTGACATTTCACATTATGCATCATATTTGATGAATTCTATTACGTCAAACCAATATTTTCTAGTATTTCAAAATAAATATTATATCTTTATTTTTATCATTAATGCATTAAAATTTAAGTACTATTGTGAAACATTAAATTTTTTTGTTTATAGTTGTAAAAAATTCGAGAAAAAAAAATCCTGATTCGTTACATAAATACCACATACTGGCTATTGTACATAAATTAGTACAGACCCCCCGTGCGGACCGCACGGGTCAGTACCCCCAATTTATCTTTATTATTTTTCTCATCACATTCAACCTACTATATTATTCACTATCGAGTACCCGCCACCTTCTATGTAAAACCATCAAAACTAACCTGGAAATAAAGAGACAAATTATGTCAAAAAAAGTGATTAAAAGAAAAGCGAAAACTGAAGATTAACCTATTTGTGGCATTGAAAAGTTTTCAATGGTATAGCTTTAACATTTTATGATAGAAAACATTAAGTACATCATATGAAAAAAATATTAAAATATTATACAAATAAAGCATCTTCATGCTGTACTATCCATATCCACATCCACCCTCACCCCACCCCATCAACCGCCACCCCCACCACCACACACACACACAAAGAAAAAAAAAATAAAAAGGAGGCAAAAACAAATTTGAAACATTTGAGATTTGGGTGATCGATAAAAAATAAAAAACTTTAAGCACTCTATATGAGTCACCCTTTATGAAGCATCTTCTACATAATAAAAATATATTATATGCACCCCTCACACCCCATGAACCGCCACCCACCCACCAGCTCTCTCTCTAACGGGCACATAAGCACACACACACAAAATAAGTAAATTCATAGTCAAAATCCCCCTCCCCCACGCACACAATGTGCCTCTGATCAAGCTATGGCCAAAACGCTTTAGGAGAGTCCAAGAGAGAGTTGGTTATGTGCCAAAATAGGAAGTTACTAAGTCGGGTCTTCCCCGAGCTTAGAACCATAATATCAGATCAGGAAAAAACCCAATATACATACGCTCTCAAATTTTGAGTTTCAGAAAGTGGACAACTCAAAAAAGAATATAGTCTGTAATAAGATGATGTAGAAATTTTTAGTCAGCATACAATGTCATTTACCTATCAACAGAAATAGTTCTTCTACTCATGTATGAAGCCTTTTCTTAAGCTACTTGTATATCTGCCAAAGATCATAAAAATGGCAAAGAATAAAGAATCTTGAGCAAAACAAATGAGCCTCTAGATAAACACATAATTTCATTTCAACGAATCAACTATAGGGTAATGAATTGTTCCTAAATGACCTCTCTCTTTTACTGTTTTATCTAAGTAATTAATTTGCAGTAAATAACAACGAAATAATTTGGCCATGAATTTTTTTTTCTAAAGAACGTTGGATGAAAACGACATATGAAAATGTCATCGAAAACTTGTGAAACGGTTAAAACAATGATGCATGTGCAAGTACTATTAAAACCACGATTTCAAATTAATAGCCTTTACATTTTTAGTTATCCAATATTTTTCAATAAATTGACAAAATTATCCTTTTTATGGAGTTTATGATATATCTTAAGGAGATATTATAGTCACTACAAAATAATAATCTAATATAATAATGAATTATTTTTCTAGAGTAAAGAAAAATTTTCATTTTCTTTTTTAATAAAACTAAATTATTGTATTTGAATTTTTTTTAGGTTTTCATATTTCATAAAAAAATAATACAATTATTTGTGATCCACTGCCTCCCTTCATTATATTTTCTATAAGAAGGAAGAAACCAGAACATATTGACGTCATATTTATATTATAAATTTTTCAGAATAAGTTTTAATATATTTAATCTACTCTAATAAAAAAATATTTGTTAGTAAATTTACCATTTAGCTTAATACTTAAAATTAATAATTATTTTTACATTGTCAACATAGTAAAATTCAATTTTGTTAATAAAAATTATTAATTATTTACATCAGTTAGTAACCGGTGTAGGAGAGTTTTTTTTATTTTTTCCAACTTTAAATCTAGGCCACTCTTTATCTTTTGTGAGATCAAATCTGAGCCACTCTTTATGTGGCGGTTAGATTTGACCTCTATTGTATTATAGATATTTTGGGTCAACTTGACTCTGACTAACGCTTTCAAGAGTTTATAGAAGATGTTAACCAGTGATAATTAGTGTATCCTCCTCCGTCCCACGTGAATGAATGTAAACCATTTTTTCTGGCATAATAATTAAGAAATATTATTAAGATAATGAAAATGTGTAATAGGAAATGAAGAAAGAGAATAAGTGGAGTTAATAGTAGGTTGGTTGAATAAATTGTATGGTAAAAAATAAAGAGAGAGAATGAGTGGGTGGAATAGGGTGAATATTAGGGGTGTAAATGGTTCGGTTTAGCTCGATTTGGACAAATTTAGGAGCCAAACCGCTAGTATCGGTTTGGAAAAATTCCAAATCGAGCTGAGCTAAAAAAAAAATCGAACCGAGCTGAGCTAAATCGGTTTAGCTCGGTTTAGCTCGGTTTGAACCGCGGTTTGAATCAACCAAACAAATTTACAATTACATTTTGTCATAAGCATAGATCCCAAAACAAATGCAGGATTGTTTGGGATGAATTTGAAGAGATCAATAACTTGCCTCACTGCAGTTGTGACTGTACTTGTGGAGTAGCACAAATATTAGAGGAATACACTAATTTGCAGAAGGTGACACAGTTTCTTATTGGTCTGGATGAATCATTTCTGGTATAAGAAGCACTATATTGACTAAATCTCCATTGCCAAGCATAAGTGTAACGTTGTCCTTGTTACTTCAAGATGAGAAATTGAGGGAATGTTCTCCAATACAACAAGCCATAAATATGCAGGATAATACTACTGCATTCTTCACATGGAATGCTCACACTGCTGCAAAGAGTAAGAGCAGTGGCTATAATGGACAAAATGCTGGCAACAATATCAATGGTGGCAATTATAACAGAAGGTTTCTTCCCAAATCTAACCTGTTGTGTGATTTTTGTGGAGGAACAGGACATCAAAAGGACAATTGCTTCTTTGTGCTTGGTTTTCCATCTTGGTACAAACTCTATGGATTTAAACCTGATCCAGCCAAAATGCCCAAGAATTTGAAGTACAAGCCACATACAACTCAATCTAATGTTGTTATGTATCCACGAGGCACAAGTGAAGTGCAACATGAGAAGAATCAGGTGTCAATGTCTGGTGCTGAATACAATCATCTGATGGACTTGATCAATCAGAAGTCTGAGGTGGTTTATGGTGGTTTGGTTTGACTTCATAGCTCGGTTTCGTAGGTCGGTCTCGTAGCTCGGTCTCGTAGCTCGGTCTCGTAGCTCGGTTTCGTAGCTCGGTTTGAAAGCTAAACGGTTTAGCTCGGCTCGGTTCGGCTCAGCTCGGCACCCTCAAACCGCAAGCTAAACCGAACCGCTCGGTTTGGCATTTTTTCAAACCGAGCTAAACCACTCAAATAAAAAAACCGAGCTAAACCCCACGGTTTAGCTCGGCTCGGTCTCAAACCGCGGTTTGAGCTAAACCGCTTACACCCCTAGTGAATATAAAATAATAAATTTGTTTTCATTTTGGACAGTTTGCATTCACGTGGGACGAATCAAAATAGAAATAAGTTTGCATTCACATGAGACGGAGGGAGTACTTATTTATCACAATCAAAACTCATATTTTTCTGATGTGAGATAAAGGGTTTCATATGTATATTTATAATTGGGGAAATATTATTGTCACTAAATTCACACGAGGTTGCAATGTAGGAACTAAAGTTTCATTTTTTGTAATTTAGGACATTATGTTTCCACTTTGTTGTAATCCAAGGCAAAAATGGATGACACTTGACGAAAGATAACAAAATAGATGGAAAATATACGAGCATTTTCAAATTCACATTTTCAGTACCTGAAATTTCATACAAAATATATATATATATATATAAAATATATATATATATATATATATATATATATATATATATATATATATATATATATATATATATATATAAACAAAACTTTTTTCCCAATTTTTTCTTTTCTTTAATTAAAATGTGTATTCACTAATTTCTTACATGGACAATTAGGGAGACAATAGCTTGTGGGGAAGGGAGAGTGAAGCTATAGAGAAACAAATGTTTTTATTTTTTCAATGTGGCAGTTAGATTAGAATTATTTTTGTAAGAGTATTATTTTTATACTAGAAAAAAATTTATATATTAATGTTAGGATCGATATTTTTTTTAAAAGAAAATCATTATAAATTTTCTTAAAGAATATATTTTTTTCTTTTGTAGTATATTAGTATAATTTTCCGAAATCTGTAAATAAAAATCATTCAAAAATATTTTTTTCTTTCCTGATGTTTCTCTATTTTATACATATTATATTATTATATTAAATTTTCGAAATTATTTATATGTTATTATTTAATAGTAATATTTTTTTATTAGAATTATTATTACATCATACTTTCATAAAATTATCAAAGTTTAGGGCAAAAATGTAAACTTATAAAATACTCGTTACATTTTCTCTCTATTTCGTTAACTCTTACAAATGTTATTGATTCTTGCCCTGAATTGCAACAAAGTGTGAATATAGTGTACTAAACTGCAAAAAATGAAACTTTAATTTCTACATTGCAACTTCGTATGAAGTTTGTGACAGTAATAAGCTATTTCCTCTTTATAATTTCATATTGAAAAGATGTAAACTTTGATTGTTTACAGATAAATTTCGTCAATTACCACTGAACATCAATATTATTCATGAATATTAGGTGGACATGAGGATGTCGAGTGAACCAAAATGCATGTACAACTCAATGACTAGCAATGAAGTTATATAACAAATTGAGTTTTCAGGCTCGAATTGTTACAATAATATTTATAATTGTTTATTAATTAAATAATTATAAATTTTTAAATTTAAAATGATAATTAAATTGTCATAAATTGGTGATAAAGATCCAATAAACCTAATCATTAGTCGATATTTTGTTCGATTGATCTTAAATCAAAATCTAATTAATTGGGAAGTACAAAAGCAATAGAAAAAAAAAAAAAAAAAAAAAGGTAAAGTAAAGACATGTGATTTAGGTGTCGGACAATCAATTCTAACGGTCAATAGTAAGATTGAATGAGGTTCCAATTCAGCCTTAAAAAAGGTTTGTTAGAAGCGTTTGACTGAATTAACCCAACATCAATAGACATTCCCCTCATATAAAGGAATCCATCTCTTTGAATTAAAGTAATTCCTTTTTTTTTTTTTTTTTTTTATTCTCCAGCTCTTCGCCGGATTAATACCCACCAGTGCAGACCGCCTCAAGCATTGTCGGAGGTAAATTGCGGGATGTGCCCTATGCAGTCAGGGTGGCAGCACCCCTTCTACTCCTGGCCCCAAGGTAGCCCTCCTATAAGGCATTTACACTCTTACAACACCAAATGGCTGCTCCAGCTGCTCCTGTCGAGACAATTACATCACTTTCACAACACCAAATGGCTGCTCCAGTGCTCCTGCCAAGATTTGAACTCCCCACACTGAGATTGCAAGCCCAGCAGTGCTGCTTCCTTAACTGCACGGATGTGTTCCGGGAAATTCCTAAGAACCCTGAAACCCAAGGTAGAAATTAAACCACAAAGATTTCCCTTGAGTGAAATCGAATCGGTGACCTCCCCTTCGGAATCCATCTCTCTGAATTAAAGTAATTCCTTTTTTTAGTACTACTAATTGTTAACACTATTATTCGTCCCGATTTAATATTTTTAATTTAATTTGAAACAGAAATTAAGAAAAAGAAAAAGGTTGTTAGTATGAAAATTGAAAAGTAAGTATGAGAGATAAAGTTGATAGAAAATTTTTATTTTGAAAATGACAATTAAGTCTCATTATCTATTTTAGTAATAAAGCAACTAAAATCATTAAACTGAAACAGTCTAAAAAGTAGAAAGAAAAGTAAAGGGAGTACCTCCAAATTTACATGTAACATTTCAAAAAAGAGTCCGATTTTAAAATCAAGTATATAAATGATATTTAAAGGTATGATTCCTTTTACTTGCCTTCTAATTAGGACATCATAAAAAAATACACACAATAGGGAATGATGAGGCCAAAATCGTCAAATCAGTTCAAATCCAAGTGATCGTCTGCTCTGGAGATTGCTAGGCCTGAAAATAAGACAAAACACGTAAACTAAGCCGGGGCTTGACCGGCGAAGGCCCTCCGGCGTGAGAATAAGTCACGGTTTTGGTGTGAGAAACTAAATTGACAGAGTTTCTGTATGTAAAAAGTAACGTACCAAATATTGTGCTATATGACTTGTATTTATAGGGATGGATTGATAGAATTCATATTGAATAGAACTTGTAAAGAGATATGATATAATCCTAAGAGAATTATATCTGTTAAGGAGTCATTGTTTGACTTGAATTGATGTAGAAGGTTACAATCCTGATTGGATAATAACTGTTGAATCCTTGTTTGAATATGACTGCTCAATCTGCTAGCCGGGTGACCGAGGAGCGTAAATGTCTTATCTCGTCGTTTGCGTGCAAGCCGAGATGCATGACTTAGCTTCCTCGTCTGTTGACGATCTGATGGCCTGTGAATATGCCGAGACGCATGATTCTGTCTCCTCGTCATATGAAGATATGCCGAGGTAAGAACTTTTCTCTCCTCGTCGTTTGTGACGTCTTGGAGCATGATGAGCCAAGGAAATAGTATGAAGAGCCCGTTGTCAATGTAAGGCCGAGGAGATACCCCTCGACATACGAGGAGGTCTTCCTCGGCACTTGTTATTGGGGCATTTATACTTGTATATTGGGCCTTGACTGGCTTTGTTGATGACGAGGTACGAGACCGAGGAAGCCCATGGTTGCTTCAAATAACTTATATGTGGATTATGTTTATAGCCCAATCCATTTGGGCTTGACCCGGACAAGCCCATGTTCGTATCTCGGTTTATACTGTTCAGTGGCCCCCGACTTTCTAGCTCGGCCTAGGACGAGGAGAAAGTCATCTCGTCCTCGGTTTTACGAAATACGAACAGGTTTTGCCACGCGTCCGAGACGCTTCAGTTGTGTGCCGTTTCATTATCTGCCGGTTATTGCCATGATGATATGTGGTGGGCCCCCAAGTCTGACGTGCCTCGAAAGTTGTTGCTAGCATTTAATGTAGGTGGCGCCATACCCGGTCATTTGCTTTACCCATGGGTTAGACCCGATTTTGGTGAGTATAAAAACCAAAACCCTTCTCATTTTAACCTTTTCGCACCCGTATTAGTTGAGAGCAAAGGCAAGAAGTTCACCGGCGAGTACTGCAATCCCAGTTTCCGATGAAGCTTGAACTTTCCGGCGAAGGCATTTTCGAGCGTGATTCCGACCGTTGTCTCAAAATCAGGTATACATTTCTTCCCTATTATGCTTTTTGTTCATTATTTTGCCATTTCTAGGGTTTTAGAAGGGATTTTGGTGTGTCTAGAAAAATCGCCATTGCCAAGCTTGAAGCTTTTCTTCACGAGTCTTTAACTGTGATTCTAGAAGATTTGTCTTTCTTTAAATCTTGTATCAATTTCTTTGCACTTTGTCTGAATTCTTTTGAATGTTGTGTAAATTCCTTGAAATCTTTGATTTCCCTTTAGAAAAATGGCTCGTTCTTGGGACCATTCTCCCTGTTTCATTTATGAATACCACAAGGTCAACCTGAGAGTTTACCCGAGAGAGAGGACCCTGATTGATGCTGAACCTGGATGACATAGGAAAGATGTTGAGAAGTTATGGCCGTACCCGGATGTTCATCCAATACCCGGATAATACGAGAATAGACAGAATTGATTCCTCGACTCGTAATATAGTGTTGCTCGAGGATAGGGCCGAAGTAAAGGAGCACATTGATTTGTTCTACCCTTCCTCGGACCGCATAGTTCACGAGCGTCTGAGTGGTAAGGCTCCCTCCTCGGCCTATTTATAATGACGAGGGGGGATATCCCTCTTCCCCATCTTAAGATCAGTCATGGACGAGGTCACTAATTTATGCTTCTCGTCTTTTTGCAGATATGACGGAAAAAGGGGGAGAGACCTCCTCGTCAATCAAGATAGTGGATGCCTTCGTTGAAGGAGCTCAAGTTGAAGGCAGGAAGGGCCGAGGAAGAGGAGGCCGAGGTGGAGGGCAAGGACGAGAGAGGCCACCAAAAGCAGGGGATCCCATGCTTGAGAAACTCTATACCACGTACGGGGTAGATAAGGCCGAGTTTCGCCTAACTTATATTGGTAAACCCGTCTTTAAGACAGACAAGGAGGAGAAGAGTTTCTACTATAATGATAACCACGTCCATTTTTACTTCAAGCAATTTCAGCAATGTCTTCGCCTCCCATTGGACCCCTTCATCAATGAATTCCTGGGTGATGTGAAGGCTGTGCCGGCTATGCTCGGGGCTAACGGGACCAGGGTCCTTGTTAGTTTTATAGTACTTTGCCGCAGCTTAGGTTACGAGCCGACCATGTGAGCATTCCGTCATTTCTATCAAATCAACTATGTCAAGGATAGTCGGCTCCTCGTCTTACGGAGTGCCCCCAAGACACCAAAAATTCTTCTTCCGATGTCTAGCAAAGTTGGAGGTTGGGATAACCATGTGATTAGAGTTGAGAGCCGGCAAGGCTGGGAATTCCAATCCCCCTTTGATGATCCAACCTCGTCGGGTCCAGTTCAGAAGTATGGATGGACTCAAGACCTGATCAAGCGCCTTGAGGAGTTTGCCGAGGTGGGGCTCCTTGACTGGTCGGCATTAGAAGCCTCAGATCATTACTATGTCCAGGCAGGCTTGATGCCGGGACTGAGGGACGGGATCATTCCCCTTGTCACTGTGAAGAGGGGAAGGCGCTTCAATGATTGGAGGACGCATCCCTGCCTTGTTTTCCATGAGGATTGTCCGAGGTGTAAGGTCCCTCAAGTTGACCAATGCCTCAAAGAAGATAATGTGACATGATGCAAATGTTTTACCCTTTGATACTTGTATTTTTTGTATTTTTTGTTGGCTCTCATTTTGCTCATATGTAACCATTTCTTCCTCGTCTTCGCAGATTTAACCCCCGAGCAAGAGGCAGAATTAGCTATGAAGAAGTTGAATGCTGTGGAGATGATCAAGCAAAAGCGACGTCTGGCTAAGACCTCGGCTTTTAAGGAGAGAAAAGAGGATGCCAACAGCCGCAACCTACTGCTGAATGCTCAAGGTGATCAAACCCTTCCCCTCAGATTGCACGAGGAGGTTGAGGCCGAGGAGAGGAGCTTCGAGGGCCAAGGAAACTTACCAACTGTAGAGGGGCATAGCCCCCATGTTGGTGTTACTGAGGAGGTGGATGCTACAGAGACCGAGGAAACCAGCCTCGTCCAAAGGCGTTCCAGCTCCAAGAGGCCCCAAGGCGCTCCTGCCGAGGAGCCTGCAGCCAAGAGGGCTGCCGTGGAATCCTCTAATCCCAAAGCTCCTCCTCCCCTTACCATTCAAAGCGTGAAAACCCAAGAGGAGGCCGAGGAGTTTGCTCGGCGTATGGCAGCAAATATCCCTCGTCTGAAGGGCCTTCCTTTGCAAGCCAGGAAGGGCCCCTTGTTGAGGTTGGGCCGAGCTCCCGTTCAGAGGGCCATGGACGAGGAAGCTTACGACTCACTGGTTAAAGAGAAGCCGAGCAGGGAGAACTTGCTATGTCACAATGGTCTTATGATGGCCGAGGTATCTATCTCGCACTTTTAGTTTCTTGGTTTTATTTGAACTTGATAAAATCTGACAAATTTATTTTGCAGTTTGCTAGCGTCACGGCTTACGAGAACGTCTTGGCTAAGGCTCAGGACAAGCAGGTGCATGACGCCAAGGCTGCCCAAAGGAAAAGCGAGACCGAGAGGCTTCTCTGGTTGAGCTGTTAAAAGCCAAGGAGGCCGAGCTGGAGGCGGCCAAGGCCAAGGTAGAGGCCGAGGTGATGAGGGTCAGGGAAGAGAAGATGAAAGCCGAGGAGCATCTCTGGCAAAAGGACGCTGAGCTGGCCGAGGAGAGGAAGCTTAAAGCTGAGGTTTTGGTAAGGGCCGAGGAAGCTGAGGCCAAGTGCCGAGGGTTTGTGGCTACCCTTCCTTCCAGGGAGGAGGAGGCCGTGGCACGCTTTAAGGCTAGCCCAGCTTTCCAGGATGCCATGACGGCCAGCTCGGCCTTCCAGGATGCCGTGGATTCAAAGACGGCGACCATGTTTGAGGACGGGTACCTCCACTTGGCTCGTCACCTGTTAGCTGATCCTTCTACTGGCTTGGAACTGAACAAGATAGCTCTTCTGATCAGCCAGAATCAGTATGACCAAGAAGCTAGGGCCCTTCACTACCTGGTCCCCTTCTCTCAATACAATCTGGACATAATGGCTGGGGAAGATGCTCAAGCAGGCCGAGAAGCTTGGGTGCCTCCGTCTGTTGATCCCGGCAACCTTCAAGCCTTGGTTGAGGCCATTCAAGATGAGGGAATGGAGGTTGAGACCGAGGAAGGAGAGGCTGAGAAGGTTGATGCTGAATCTGAACAAACTATCCCTCCTCCCTCTGGTGCTGCCACCGATGATTGGTTAGATAAGCCTTTCGAGGATACCCAGGCTTAGGATTTTCTTTATTTTTTTCTTTTGTTGTAATAGCTGATAGGGCTTTGTAATTCCTTTTTTGAAATATTAATGAACAAACCCTTTTGCTTTAATTCATGTCTCAATGAATTGCTTGAATGCTTGTTTTATGCTAGGCATAGGCACAAGGCTTGTAGGGAGGAGATCGAGGAGGGTCCCTTGTCCCTGGTTATAAAGTAAGTTGTTAGGCCGAGGTGAGGTCCTTCGGCTTTGACTGTACTTTAAGTCGTATAAGCCGAGGATGGGCTCCTCGGTTTTGACTGTTAGGTGGTTTCTTCTTTTTCGTCTCCTTATGCCGAGGAAGATGACTCGTGCACAGGTTTCAGACGTGATGCCTTTTAGTCGTAGTGACAATGTGTTTCCTTGTCTTGATGTGAGGCAAGTCAGTATGCCGAGGTGAGATCCTTGGTGTTTGACTGTTTGAACCTTGTGATCCTTGGATCGAGACGGACCCTCGTCAGGATGTAAGGTAAGCTAGTAGGTCGAGGTGAGGCCCTCTGGTTGGCTGTTAGGAACCTATGGTCATTGAGTCAAGACGGACCCTTGTCAAGACGTAAGGTATGTATTTTGAAGAGTCGGGGATAATATCCTCGTCTTCCGGTGCTTGTGTTAGGAGTCGATAGTTACCTTGCAGGTTGAAAGAAGTTGCTTTCATAAACTGAAACGTGATTACATCGAACTGCAATCCTATCAAACTAAGAAGTAAAAGACTGACAATGGAAAACTAATCTACTACAAAAATGAACTAGACTAATGATAGTATTTTCGAAGATTGTCGGAGTGCCATAGATGCTTGAGGTCCTTCCCCTCCTTAGTCTTCAATCTGTAGGTCCCTTCTCGAATGACTTGAGTGATGATATAGGGACCTTCCCAATTTGGGGAGAGCTTGTTTTGTTCTGCCTTCCGACCAGTTGCTTCGATTTTTCTAAGTACCCAATCGCCTACTTGGAATACTCTTCTGATGACTCTCTTGTCATGATATGCCTTGGTCCTTTGCTTGTAATTTACCATCCTCATCTGTGCAGCTAGTCGTCTTTCATCTACCAGGTCTAGGTCTATGAGCCTATTAACCTTGTTGACTTGCTTATCATAATGGGAGTTTCTCACAGTGGGGATGGCCATTTTAGCTGGTGCCATAGCCTCAGAACTGAAGGTTAATGCGAATGGGGTTTCCCCGGTTGGCCCCCGGGTGGTTGTGCGAACAGCCCATAAGGCTAGGGGAAGTTCGTCCAACCATCTTCCCTCACGTCCTTCAAGGTTCTTGGTAAGGGCTGTTAGGACCAGTTTATTGGCAGCTTCTGCTTGACCGTTGCCTTAAGTTCTGCTAACTGATGACTTTGCGTGGCGAACTTTGACTCTTCCCAATTCTATCGTAAATGCCGTAGAGAACTGGAGTCCATGATCAGAGACAATTGTGTGGGGGAGGCCAAATCGACACCAGATGTAGTCGTGGACAAAGTTGATTGCGTTCTCTTCCATTATCTTGGCTAATGACTTTGCCTCTATCCACTTGAAAAAGTAATCAACAACTACTATCACATACTTGCAATTACCATGAGCGGGAGGGAAGGGTCCGATAATGTCGATCCCCCACATATCAAAAGGCCACGTGGGTATCACAAGTGTTTGCTCAACTGCCGGTAGTCTAGGAATGTCGGAGAATCTCTGGCACTTGTCACATTTTCTAACATAAGCGTGCGCGTCCTCCCTAAGGTTTGGCCAATAGTAACCTAGCGAGATGACCTTTTCAGCTAAGGTTCTGGCCCCCGGGTGTCCGCCGCAAACACCTTCATGTACTTCCGCCAAGAGGTTCTCAATTTCCTTAGGATAGACACACCTTAGCAGGGGCTTGGTAAAAGATCTTCGATAGAGGACTCCATTCATAACTGTGAATCTTGGGGACCTCTTCTTGATGAGTTTGGCTTGTGCTTCATCTTTCGGAAGTAGGCCCTTCTCAATGTAATCCATGTAGTCGTCGATCCATCATATCTCCTCTCCATCTAGGAGCATGATTTGTAATCTTTCATAAGCAGGTTCCTCAACAAAAACTACGTATGGATTGGTCTTAGACTTAGACACATCCATAGTCGCTAGTTTAGATAGAACGTCTGCGATCTGGTTGTCTACCCTGCCAATTTGCTTGAGTTCAAAGAATTCCATCTTTTTCGTCATGTCTAGAACCAGATCTCTATATTTGGTAAGGGTGGGGTCTTGGGTGTTATACTCTCCCTTCACTTGTTTGACAACTAGTTGGGAGTCACAAAATGCCGCCACCTTGGTTGCTCCGTAGAAGGAAGCCAACTCGATACCAAATATTAGAGCTTCGTACTCGGCTTGATTATTAGAGGCAGGGAACTTGAATCGGATGATATCTTGCATGGTGTACTTTCCTTCCGGGCTTACTAGTACAATTCCAGCTCCGCTTCTTTCCTTTGTAGCTAATCCGTCCGTGTACAAGATCCAATGGTTGGGAGTTCAATGGGAGACTCTTCTTCTTCCGTAGCATTTTGCTTGCGAGAAGTGGGGAGGTGCTCACCCATGAAGGCAGTCTCAACCATGAAGTCAACAAGAGGCTGTGCCAGGAGGGTTTTCCTTGGTTGGTAAGTGATATCAAACTCAGTGAGAGCGATTGACCAATTTAGGAGACGTCCGGAGCCGTCCAACTTATACAGGATCTTCTTCAATGGTTCGTTGGTGTAAACAGTGATGGGATGCGCAAAAAAGTAGGCACGCAGTTTTCTTGAGGCGATAACTAGTGCGTACGCTATCTTTTCCACGTTGAAGTATCTACCTTCCACGTCAGATAATGCCTTGGAAACATAGTAGACAGGCTTCTGCGTTCCTTCTTCATTCCGAACTAGAACAACTGCGACTGCATGATCAGTGGCGGCTAGGAATACATATAAAATCTCGCCGGTAATCGGACTATTAAGCAAGGGAGGGGAACCCAAGTACTCCTTCAACCGGAGGAATGCTTCAGAGCATTCGGGAGTCCAGGAGAAGCTCTTGGTACCCTTCAAAACCTTGAAGAAAGGCACTGATTTTTTGACGGATTTGGCTATGAATCTTCCCAATGCCGCTATTCTTCCATTCAATATTTGAACCTCCTTGATGTTGGTAGGTTTCTTCATGTCAATTAGTGCCTTGATCTTCTCGGGGTTTGCCTCAATTCCCCTCTGTGATACCATGAAGCCCAAGAACTTTCCAGCTGTCACTCCGAATACACATTTACTTGGATTTAGCTTCATGTTGTTGGCTCGGAGATTGCTTATTGTTTCTCTAAGTCGGGGGTGTGACTGCCTTCCTTGGTCTTAATGACCATATCGTCAATGTAGGCCTCCATGTTCCGACCTATTTGCGTGCCAAATACTTGATTCACCATCCGTTGGTACGTGGCACCCGCGTTCTTGAGCCCGAAGGGCATCATAACGTAACAATAATTTCCCCCAGGTGTTTGGAAGGCCGTCTTCTCGATATCCTCTTCCGCCATTTTGATCTGATGATAGCCTGAATAGGCATCTAGAAAACTGAGCGTACGGTGTCCAGCAATGGAGTCAACTAGCTTGTCAATTCTGGGAAGAGGATAACTGTCTTTAGGGCAGGCTTTGTTGAGATCGGTGAAATCGATGCACATTCGCCACTTCCCATTTTGCTTCTTCACCATTACTACATTGGCCAACCAAACGGGGTACTTGACTTCACGAATAATTCCGGCGCTTAGTAACTTTTGCACTTCTTCTTTAATAGCTTCCTCCTTGTCCCTTGCAAAATTCATCCTTGACTGGGAGATAGTTTTCGCCAATGGGTCAACTTCCAAATGGTGGAGTGCTACTTCCTCATTGATCCCCCTCATGTCTTCGACTCTCCAAGCAAAGACGTCAAGACTATTTTTTAAGAGGGAGATAATTTCTTCCTTTTCTTCCAGAGATAGCTGGCCCCCGAGTTTGATTTTTTGTTCGGGATAGTCAGGGTTAATGACCACCTCTTCCAGATCATCCACAGACTCCATCTTAGGACCATCTCGAAATTTCAGGGACTCGATGATAATTTCTCTAATTCTCCTTCCCTCATTGTCATTCACATTGAGGCCTTCTTCCTCCATTAGTTCATCAACGTCGAGCGGATTGACCTTCCTCAAGTCATGGTTGGCCCTCGAGTTCTGGCCGTTGACGAGAATGGGATCTTGCTCAGAGATGGGTGGCACTATGCCCTGGTCAGCTGCAATTTCTAGGACCATAGGCTCTTCGTCTAGGACCTCATGGATATAGCTCACCCTAGAACTGGTATGGGTGATTTTCAAAGAATTAGAGATTTTGATATTGTCTTCCGGGGTGTCTATCTCCACACTTTTTGATTTTTTTCGACTCTTCACGACATGTTCCAAGAAGTCCTTGACGGTCGCCCTCACACATCCGATTCAGAACGAGTAGGAAATTTGACTCGTTGGTGGGAAAGGGAGGCGACCAATCCAAGTTTCGGTTGACTTGGAATGCCCAGTATTGCATGATAGTCGCTTGTTAGATCCATGACCACGAAGGTGACGGTAGCCGTGGATCGGAAGGGATGTTTGCCAATTTCCAGTTCCAGCTCAACAGTTCCCTTAGCACCAACTTTGTGGTTGGTGAAGCCTTTCAACCTTCCGTGATAAGGTTCTAGTGATGTATCTTTCAGTCCCATCTGTTGGAAGGCAGAGTAGTACAGAATGTCACGGGAGGCCCCCATGTCAACAAGCAATCTTTTCGATTCCACATTGTCAATTCGACCCTTTATCACCAAGGGTTGTTCACGGGCAGCACGGCTCCCAGTTAATTCGTTAGGAGAAAAGCTAATCACCTCCTCCACTTTATGAACCCAAGTAGGAACATGGTACACTTTGCTTAGCTCATGGATTTGGTTTCTCAGCTGTCTAGTAGAGACAGTCTCTTCTCGAATTACATGTAGCTTGGCCCTAGGGGGCCTTTATTCTCCATCCTCGCTCTTATCATCATCTTCACTTTCCTTTTCCTTCCGCTTACGCTTGTCATCTTTTTTCATGACATAGCGGTCTAGCTTTCCCTCGTCAACCCATCGTTGGATCATTTTCTTGAGGGCCCAGCAGCCTTCAGTATTATGACCATGGTCCTTGTGAAAGTCACATAATTTGGAAGTGTCACGAGGGAATTTTGGTTTGTTGCTCAATGGACGGGGTGGTGGAAGATTGACTAGCTGCATGATTTCTGTGATGGGTTTGGTAAGAGGGGTGAATACTTCGGGCTTCTCAGTGCTCCTTGTTCTATTCTTTCCCTTGGACCCCTTACCATTCTCATTGTCATTGTGGCGATTTCCAGCTGCCTCTGGTTTCGCCTTGTCAGATCCCCTTTTCTTGCTTTTATCTTCAGCCATTGCGATGGCGTAAGCTACTTGGTACAATTCAGACTTGGACTTAGGTTCCCGAGTGGAGAGTTCATAGATGAGAGGACCGGATTTCAATCCGGAGTTAAAACAAACGATGACCTCCCTGTCAGTGAGGCTTTCTTTCACTTGGTCTGCCATTTTGCGAAATCGGTTGTAATAACTGAGGGTGGTTTCCTCCTTCCCTTGCTCGATATTGGCAAGGTCGGTCAATCTCATCTTTCTCCTTCCAGCTGTGGCAAAGTGGTTCAAAAACATTCTCCTCATGCCTCTCTAGCTATCGATGCAACCTTTTTTCAGCTCACGGAATCAGGTCAGAGCTGTTCCGGAGAAGGTGCTCGCGAAAGCTTTACAGAGCATGTCATCAGCTATAGTGAGGAGGTTCATGGTTTGTTCGAAACTTTGCACATGATCTTTCGCGTCAGTGGTTCCGTTATACTTTTCAAAGTTCGGGACCTTAAAGTGAGGATTTGGTGGTGCAGCAGTTATCCTCAGGTAGAATGGACGAGTTGACCAGTTGAAGTCATCGTCATCAACCTTCTTTCCCATTTCCATGTCATCAAGTCTCTGTTTCAATAGTTCCCATTGTTTGGTTTCCACTCCCTTATCATTGCTAGAGTGGGTGCTTCGCTGGGAGCTACGGGTCGATTGATCCTTGGGGTGACCATTCACCCTACTGTGTTCCACGTCATTTTGATGGCTGTCGCGTCGTTTAGATGGTGCCTTATCACGTCTCGGTTCTAACTCTCGGCCACCAAGTATCATTCTGTATGGCTCGGGAGTTCTCGGCCGTACGAATTCACTAGGACGAGGTCGGTTCTAACTCTCGGCCACCATTTATACTTGTATATTGGGCCTTGACTGGCTTTGTTGATGACGAGGTACGAGACCGAGGAAGCCCATGGTTGCTTCAAATAACTTGTATGTGAATTATGTTCATAACCCAATCCATTTAGGTTTAATCCGAATAATTTCATGTTCGTATCTCGATTTATACTGTTCAGGAATTCACTATTAAGGATTGACCTAGTGAATAAATGTTCAATTGTACCGCTTATGGTAGATTTCTGGCCAACTTATCTTCCTGTAACTATGGATTGGATTGATACATATATATATATATCCCTGAATAATAACTTTACTTTTTCTACTATCAATTTAAATAAATTTTGAATAATAATTTTAGATTGATTTTAATTAAATTATAAATTATTATTTAAAAAAAATTACTTTAGTTTAATAGCACAAATATAGAGTGATGAGAAGGTTCTGCACAAAGATCGAAAGCTCAACAAAATTACTACGCTATTAAATATTATATTATATTGTTATTGATATTAATTTTAGTGATACGTCAATAACAAGTTTTATTTTAAAAAAAATTAATGAAATTAATCTAATATTAATGTGAAAATCTCTTGTAAAACGTGTTCTACGCTCGTCTGAGCGTAGAACGTATTTTTAAATAGGCGCGGTGGCATTTTTGTAAATAAATAGAACTTCTCAAAATGTGCGGTAACATTTTTGTAAATAATTAAAACTTATAAGAGGCAGTTTTCTACACAACAACAGGCACATTTTAACACTACAACATTGTGAATGTGTGCCCAAATTTTATTTTTTGTTTTTTTAGTTTGGATTCACGCGAGTTTGAAAACATCCGGTTTAATTTGAAAAACGGAGTCGCTACGCCATTTTGATTTCCTCAAAACTTTGAAAAAAAGGTTTTTAGGGTTCGGCAGTTAAGTTACCCCTTGGAAAGAACGGATCGTCGTTCACCCAAGGTGCCTTGCCGTAGCAAGTCTCTCTAGATTCCATTTTTCGTGCTTGCTTGTGTGTTTTCTTGTGTGCATGTGTTGAAAAGAGAGGGGGGAAATGTTCCAAGTAGTCTTCCGGACGTACAAACCATTTAGTTGGTTGTCGCTCGGGATTCCTTGAATTTTTATACGTTCGGGACTATGATCCCGTCCTCATCTTGGATTTGTGATCATCGCTATTTGACCTTGGGTCTTTGCGTGATCGAGAGAAAGACTCTCTTTTATAGTCCAAAATGAGGTTCTTTAGAAAAGGAGTGTCCTTAGCCCATCGATCCTACATCTTGAGACGATTGAGCTTGTATTGGAGCTATCATGCTCGTCTCAAGTGATAATCGGAGATATAGGTTCAAGGTTTATCCCTTTCTAAAGAGATTGTGGCACCTTTAGTGGAAGAAACGATGTAAAGATAGGATCTTTACACCGGTCCGTTCCGAAGGTTGCATCAAATACCAATTAGGGACTAGGGGAATGCATGTTTTATAATAAAAATGACATTTTTTAAGGAAAATATGCCATTTTTGGGTGCAAAGGATGCTCTTTGATTTGCAAAGGATGCTTCTTATGTAAAGAAAGGATTTTTAATGCAAAGGATGCATTTTTATGTGAAAAAATAGTGTTTTATATGCAAAGGATGCATAAAGACTACATTTTTAAAAGCAAAGAATGCTACTTTGATTATAAAGACATGATTTTTAGTGCAAAGGATGCATCTTTGTACATGAAAATGAGATTTAGGTGCAAAGGATGCACCTTTAATGTAAAGAAATGATTTTGATATCCAAAGATCACATTTTTATGAGCAAAGGATGCTATGTTAATGCAAAGATCACATTTTTATGAGCAAAGGATGCTATTCTAATGCAAAGGATGCAAAGGGAAGGGGATAATGATTTAAAGATATGATCTTTATCACCAAATATGCCAAGTCCCAAACAATATATAGCAATATGTAAATGCAAGAAGCAAGAATCACATATAACAAATATAATGCAAGATAAGGGGATGAGAGGTTACCAATGGTGGTGACCTCTTCTTCTTTGGAGTTTGCCTAGTGGATGGATCAACTTTTGGAGGCTTCAAGGAGGAGGGAGGTGGCTCTTGGTGCTTCTCAGCTTTCTAATTTTCGTAGGGATGTTTTTATAGAGTTTTGATGCTGGAAATTTGTTATATCAAAATGGGTAGAGGAGGCCTCTATTTATAGGCAGTCTGGATAGAGCAAATGAGGCCGTGCGGCTAGGAGTTTCCTCATAATGCAGCCGTGCGACATTATCCCTTGTGACTCAGCATGTTTCTAGAATCATGCAAGGTGGCACTTCTAGAAGGGTGCCCATATTAAGAAAAACGTGCTTTTTTAATTTAAAGCAGTCCCTTCATTCCTCGGAAGGTTCGGAACAGTTCCGGAATTGCTCCCGAACTTTAGGAAAGTCCGGGGAATTGCCGGGAAACTTAACCGGAAGGCATGAGCCAGATTTGGGTACTTACAAAAGCCCCTCGGCAACGTCACTTGCAGGGCGAGTGGGGTTGTCGATAGTAAAGGATCCGATCTGGTGAATGTCGAGACGGATTGGGTGACCAAGGTGGTCGAGTGGCTGAACCTTTGGAAGGCTACCTACGTATCCCGAGTGGGAATCAAGCCATAATCGTAGTTCGGAATAGATATCCACTGGGGAAAGGGAGTTTCACATTTGACGAATTGGCTGAACCTAAAGTAGGCTACCTACGTATCCCGGAGGAATCAAGCCAGGCCGTAGTTCAAGAAAGATCCACTGGGAAATGGCGAGGAGAAACTGGCCTCTTGCTGGGGAAATAAAAGGGAAAGTGACCTAGGAGGTCAAGTGACTGATCCTAGTGGGGATATGCTAGATGAAGGAATTTGACCTATGTGGTCAAATATCTGGACCTTATGAGGGGCTACTTCACCACTGAGGAATGATGAATGAAAAGAGTGTGACCAATGTGGTCGGATTTCTGGACCTTTTATGAAAGGCTCATGCACCACTGAGGAGTGATGAATGAATAGGGTGACCACTGCGGTCGGATGGTTGGACCTTTATGAAGGGCTACCTACGTATCCCGGAGGAATCAAGCCTTGGTCATAGTTCAAGTATCACTAGATAGTTAGGAACAATGTCTAGGATCCTTGAGGTTTCGACGATTAATGGAGGAGTCACCTGATTGACAATTAATGGAGGTTGTCACCTGATTGACAATTAATGGAGGTTGTCACCTGATTGAAAATTAATGGAGGTTGTCACCTGAGGAGACTAAAGCTTACGTCATTATCGAGGGGATGGAGGTAGCTTAAGTTTGGAGAACTTGAGGGTACTTCTCAATCTGTGAGATAGAGGTAGCTAAAGTTTGGAGAACTTGAGCGTACTTCTCAATGTGTGATAGAGGTAGCTAAAGTTTGGAGAACTTGAGCGTACTTCTCAATCTGTGATAGAGGTAGCTAAAGTTTGAAGAACTTGAGCGTACTTCTCAATCTGTGATAGAGGTAGCTTAAGTTTGGAGAACTTGAGCGTACTTCTCAATCTGTGATAGAGGTAGCTAAAGTTTGGAGAACTTGAGCGTACTTCTCAATCTGTAATAGAGGTAGCTTATATTTGGAGAACTTGAGCGTACTTCTCAATCTGGGATAGAGGTAGCTAAAGTTTAGAGAACTTGAGCGTACTTCACAATCTCTTTCGAATCAGAGATAGAGGTAGCTGAAGTTTGGAAAAACTTGAGCGTACTTCTCAATCCCTTTCGAATCAGAGATAGAGGTAGCTGAAGTTTGGAAAAACTTGAGCATACTTCTCAATCTCTTTCGAATCAGAGATAGAGGTAGCTGAAGTTTGGAAAAACTTGAGCGTATTTCTCAATCTCTTTCGAATCAGAGATAGAGGTAGCTGAAGTTTGAAAAAACTTGAGCGTACTTCTCAATCCCTTTCAAATCAGAGATAGAGGTAGCTGAAGTTGAAAAAACTAAAGCGTACTTCACTACCTCTTTTGAACCAGAGATAGAGGTTCACCTTATTTGATTTGATTTTAACGAAGATAACAGAGATTTTTTTTGGAGAAATTTATGCGAGTTGGGAAATTTATACGGTCTTCCGGACCGGGTACTTTATAGCCTTCCGGGCTACGGATAATGATTTGAGAAATTTATACGATTTTTCGGACCGGGTAATTTATAGCCTTTCGGGCTCCGGATAATGATTTTGGGAAATTTATACGGTTTTTCGGACCGGGTAATTTATAGCCTTTCGGGCTTCGGATAATGATTTGAAAAATCGTTATTCCATTTGGAGATAACGGGAAATTTCCCGGATGAGACGTTGTCCCATTTGGTGATAACGGAGATCGCTAGAGATAGCGAAATGTTATTCCTTCATTCGGGAATAATGGAGATCGCGAGAGAGATCGTAATGTTATTCCTACCTTCGGGAATAACGGAGATCGAAGGAGATAGCGAAATGTTATTCCTTCATTCGGGAATAACAGAGATCGCGAGAGAGGTCGAAATGTTATTCCTTCCTTCGGGAATAACGGAGATTGAAAGAGATAGCGAAATGTTATTCCTTCATTCGGGAATAACGGAGATCGCGAGAGTGGTCGAAATGTTATTCCTTCTTACGGGAATAACGAAGATCGAAAAAGGTAGCGAAATGTTATTCCTTCATTCGGGAATAACGGAGATCGCGAGAGATAGCGAAATGTTATTTCTTCATTCGGGAATAACGGAGATCGCGAGAGATAGCGAAATGTTATTCCTTCATTCGGGAATAACGGAGATCATGAGAGAGGTCGAAATGTTATTCCTTCATTCTGGAATAACGGAGATCGAAAAGAGATAGCGAAATGTTATTCCTTCATTCGGGAATAACGGAGATCGCGAGAGAGGTCGAAATGTTATTCCTTCATTCTGGAATAACGGAGATCGAAAAGAGATAGCGAAATGTTATTCCTTCGTTCGGGAATAACGGAGATCGCGAGAGAAGTCGAAATGTTATTCCTTCCTTCGGGAATAACGGAGATCAAAAGAGATAGCGAAATATTTTTCCTTCATTCGGGAATAACGGAGATCGCGAGAGATAGCGAAATGTTATTCCTTCATTCGGGAATAACGGAGATCGCGAGAGAGATCGAAATGTTATTCCTTCTTTCGGGAATAACGGAGATCGAAAGAGATAGCGAAATGTTATTCCTTCATTCGGGAATAACGGAGATCGCGAGAGAGGTCGAAATGTTATTCCTTCATTCGGGAATAACGGAGATCGAAAAGGATGGGGAAATGTTATTCATTCATTCGGGAATAACAGAGATCGCGAGAGAGGTCGAAATGTTATTCCTTCCTTCGGGAATAACGGAGATCGAAAGAGATAGCGAAATGTTATTCCTTCATTCGGGAATAACGGAGATCACGAGAGAGGTCGAAATGTTATTCCTTCCTTCGGGAATAACGGAGATCGAAAAAGATAGCGAAATGTTATTCCTTCATTCGGGAATAACGGAGATCGCGAGAGAGGTCGAAATGTTATTCCTTCCTTCGGGAATAATGGAGATCGAAAAAGGTCAAAATGTTATTGCCTTCTGGCAATAACTGAGATTTTTAACAAGAAACGTTATCCCATTTGGCGATAACGGAAGGTTTCCTGGAGGAGACGTTATCCCATTTGGAAATAACGGAGGGTTTCCCGGAGGAAACGTTATCCCATTTGGCAATAACGGAGGTTTTCCCGGACGAAACGTTATCCCATTTGGCGATAACGGAGGATTTTTAGGAGACAACGTTATATCCATTTGGATGTAACGAGAAAACTTGGGAGAAAGCGTTATTCCATTTGGAGATAACGAGAATATTTTGGACAAAAGTATTTCCTATTTTGATTTGATAATCAATTAAGGTTATTTTTCTTTGTGCATGTCACATGAGCCACGGGCTGACTCTTTTGCGGAAAGGCAATGTGAGAGGATTTTTATGAAACAATGTGTTTGGATGCATGTGTTTGTGAACTGTTTGAGACAGGCTTCGAGGAGGTGGGGTCGTATTCCTTGGGTGCGGAATGAGCTGTTGCTGTTGCTGAGATTTGGCTAATGCTGCCAAAGGGTATCATGTGGACCAAATTTCCCTCTTGGACTGAGATCGGGTTTAAACCTCGGGTCTTTACTAAATTTCCCTTCTCAAACTCTGACACTTGAAGCTGTTGTTGACTGGCTTTTAGAACCAAAGACTAAAGCAAATGTCGAGTGACCAACCTCTCTTCTAGGGGTGGATGCAACTTATCGAAGCCCCGGTCTAAGGAAAAACTTTCTGCAAAGCCCCATCTCTTATTAAAGCAAGGAAAGATCCTTTCATTGGCAAAGCCCCGGTTGGATGAACTGAGTAGGCGAGGTTTTAGGTTTCAAAGAAGTGACTTGGTGAAGCCCCAGTCTGGTGACCTAGCAAAAAATCCCAATATGATTGGTACTGCAAAAGTGATCCTGAGGTTGATCTGACCAAAACTGAATCCATCTAGAGACCTAGTGAAGAACCCGATGCGGACCCCAAAAATGACTAAAGAAGCCCCAGTCTAAAGAAATGGCTTAGCAAAGCCCCAACTTTGAGGAGTTTCAAGGCAGCCCTAATGCGAATTGTAGCCGGAGAGGAAAAAACCTATCTTTTTTCTTTTTTTTTATTTAGTCAATCAGTCAACCTTAAGAAGATGTGAAAGAAAAGATTCTTAGAAATTTATACATGCAGGGGCATATTTTTCGAAAGGTGGGAATAGATCCCAATTTTGTGTTATTTCGATGGCCATATTTGACGTAGGCACGAGAACTCGCTTTGGGTTTGACTCTTTTGAGAGAGTATAAGCGTAGAAAGGTTGGTAAAAGTGTATGGAAGCCCCTGCTGACAGAAAATCAGTGTTTAGCACTATTTTTCCTAAGATGTAGAAAAGGAAGACTTGTCAGGACATCTGAAAACTTGTTTTATTTACAATGATCACAAGATTGCTTAAAACCCTTTATTGATGTTCGGGTTATTCAACCATTAATCTTGATATGAACAAACATTCTATTAATCATGAGGAGAAAGTCAACCAGTGTCGAGGATCAAGGTTGGCTTGGTGTGAAAGAAAGGTTTGTGTATAGGGAGGTCATTGATGAGACCGGATTTTCTGGGATTTGAATATGTCTATGGGAGAGGTCACTGATGAGACCGAATTTTTGGGAACTTGAATGGGTTTATGGGAAAGGTCATTTGATGGGACCGGATTTTCTGGAATTTGGATATGTTTATGACCGGACCATTTCTGGTTGCCTACGTTCTCCTCATTGTAAGGAGCTCAGGTCGCCGTAGTTCGGCTTCGGCTGAACTGTGCCTGGCTTTGGGAAATGGGATTTGTGGTTCCTTTAGTGAAAAGGCTCGGATAAGAAGGTTGGATGATGAGGCATGAGCCTCGGGATGATTCCTTGATCAAGTCATTTTTGGACGGTTGCTTCTGATTTTCGTCTTTCATTGGGGGGAAAAAGGATTTGCATGTGCCTAAAGGCTTATGAAATGCTTCTGCCTTTGCTTCGACCGCCCCATTGTTATCGACAACATCTATTCTTCAATCTTTGATTTTGCCTGTCCGTCAAGCTTTTGATTGGTGACGCTAGGTCCTTGGCCTCATCTTTTTTTTTTTTTATGTGCAACCCTGTTTTTTGCCTAGACCGTCCTTTTCAGGGCTTTTAGCCTAGCTGGGTATTACTCCTTTTGCACTATATTTTTTATGTGCAACCCTTTTTTTGCCTAGACCGTCCTTTTCCAAGGTTTTTTTTTAGCCTAGCCGGGTATTACTCTTTTTTCACTCTTGCTCTGGGTTTTTTTTTGTTGAAGCACCTGAGGGCAAAGGCAAACTCCTAGGATGTTGTTGACATGGGGTCAATCTTTCGAAGCTGAGTGGCCTTTTGTTGTTCCTTAATGTGGCCGCCGTCGTTAACTTGGTCAAGGTGACGATGAGGACCTGATTTGGGAGGCCTATAGCTTGATGAAGGCTTTTATGAGGTAAGGAAAGTGTATGGATTGATGGAGGCCTTTTGTGAGGTAAGGAAAGTGTATGGGAAGACATTAGTTGACTTTCTCACACTGATTAATCAGAACGTTAATTATTTCGAGAGATTATTTATTGAGCAATGCAAGTGATCATATAAAATGAAACCATTTCATTAAATGTAATGTAGGTGTGCAAATAATGTCTTAATTCTAGCAAGAAAAGAAGAAGACTCTTTTATAGAAGAATGAAGACTAATTACAATGTCCGAGGAGGACTTGATTGAAAGAGGAAAACACTAGAACCTACGAAAGTTGACTGAGAGACAATTTTATTTCTTAGTCTTGCTTGAGGATAGGTAACCCCTAGCCTAGCTACTTTTTGCTGGTTGGACTGCCAGGACGCTTGAGCTTTCCATTTTTCTGCTAGCTTCTGAATCCCCTATCGCAGACTGAGGCAGTGATCCGTTACGTGCCCATGATACTGGTGGAAGTGGAGGGATTTGAGGCCACGGGGCAGCTGGAGCAAGGACAAGGTGTCCAAAGAAACGGGCCGGAAAAGTCACGGGGACGAACTTTGTTGACTGAGCATATTGATGGAAGGAAGTGAACCTGGGAGGACTTTGAGGGGTACTGGGATCTGTTTGGGAGGATCCAAAGCTGGGTCTTATCTGAGGAGGCGAGGGTGTTGGAGCCCTGATGGCCTGGGATGTTGGAAAAGACTGAAAAGGGGTAGTCCTTGGTAAGGGATCATATGTGGATGGAGGAGGGTATTGGCTGTAGGATGGAGGGACTGAAATCACTGTTTCTGAAGTCTCATCTTCGACCATGACCAGAGAACCGTTCGCCTCAACTGTTACCTGAACTCCATGACGGCGGAGAGTACTGACGAGCATGGCCAGCTGCTCTTCGTGAACCTTATGGGCATTTTCCAAAGCTTGGGCTAACTCTTCCTTCCTAATCATCGGATTTCCTGTACCCTCACTGTTTTCTGTCAAATCTGCCATTCTGACTCTCCGAGCTGACAAAACTGACGATTCTGGCGAGCTATCTGAGGATTCTACACTGACAAGCCGCTGACCCGGTATTCTCACCCACTTCTTTCTCGCTGCGGGAAAAGGATAGGCAAGGTTTAGACTCGGGGTTAGTGAGGTTTAGATTCGGAGGTAAGTGTTTAGGCTGAAGGCTCAAGTAACATGCACTTATTTTGCTTAACTTTTGCTCAAAACACATTTTCTCCTAAGCTTGATTGATCGGAAAAGATTGGACCTTGGAAGGTAGAGATCGAAAATAGGAGGTCGGACCGAGGAGGTCGCGATTAGAGATTTGACCACGGAAGGTCGAGACAGAAAAAAAATTGGAGATCAGACCGAGAAGGTCGCGATTAGAGATTTGATCGCGAAAGGTCGAGGTAGAAAATCGGAGGTCGGACCGAGGAGGTCGCGATTAGGGATTTGACCACACAAGGTCGAAAATGGAAAATTGGAGATCGGACCGAGGAGGTCGCGATTAGGGATTTGACCGCGAAAGGTCGAGATGGAAAATCGGAGATCGGACCGAGGAGGTCGCGATTAGGGATTTGACCGAGAAAGGTCGAGATAGAAAATCGGAGATCGGACCGAGGAGGTCGCGATTAGGGATTTGACCGCGAACGGTCGAGATAAAAAATCGGAAATCGGACCGAGGAGGTCGCGATTAGAGATTTGACCGCGAAAGGTCGAGATAGAAAATCGGAGATCGGACCGAGGAGGTCGCGATTAGAGATTTGACCGCGAAAGGTCGAGACAAAAAATCGGAGATCGGACCGAGGAGGTCGCGATTAGGGATTTAACCGCGAAAGGGTCGAGATGGAAAATCGGAGATCGGACCGAGGAGGTCGCGATTAGGGATTTGACCGCGAAAGGGTCGAGATGGAAAATGGGGACCGAGGAGGTCGCGATTAGGGATTTGACCATGAAAGGTCGAGATGGAAAAAATCGGAGATCGGACCGAGGAGGTCGCGATTAGGAATTCCAGAGATAGGACCATGCAATTATGATTCCGTTAATTGTTCAAGTTTACTTAAAACCATGTCTTTTATTAATTTCTATTTGGTTGGAAAAGGGAGTTTTGCCCTTCTTTTTCGCAACTACTCTAGATCCTGGATCAGTGGGCTCCGTCACTACGTCTATAAGCCCCTCGTATTCCACCTGTATTTCGACCTCCCAGGG
Source organism: Adenophora triphylla var. japonica (assembly GCA_022495995.1). NCBI lineage: Eukaryota > Viridiplantae > Streptophyta > Magnoliopsida > Asterales > Campanulaceae > Adenophora > Adenophora triphylla. The sequence goes on from JAFEMH010001980.1 coordinate 159,508, forward strand.
TGGACAGCCCCGGGCGAGGGTCCTATAGGGCACGCGGATCCCACTGACCGAGAGAGAAGAACGCTCCTAACGGTTCTAACGGGTCATAGGAACTTTTAACGCACGAGCGATGCGAATTATAGTCAAGGCAATACCGGGAAAGTCTCGTCTTTCAGCCTTAACGGAATTTCGGCAGAATTTCGCTTGCGCGATTGACGTTTTGACTTTTCGGTAATGTCCGAGAAGATAATAGGCATGGGTCGGACGGTAAAAGCTGGATGACACAGTGTCACATTGAACTTCGTTGCATACGCCGTGCGTGAGTCAAAATCGAAGTCAATGCCGGGCCAAGATCTTGCCAATTTTTTCTTGTCGGAATTTTGGCAGAGCTTCGCTTGAGCGAAAGATCTTTGGATTTTTTGGCACGGACTCGGTCTCGACTCTTACGCATTTCGTGTGGGTCAAGGTCAAAGTCAATGCTGGAGTCAAGGTTCTACCAATTTTTTTCTATGTCGGAATTTTGGCAGAGTTTCGCTTGTGCGAAAGATCTTGACTTCCGTTATGAACTAAGGCTTGACCTTTACGGGGATATGCAACTGGGCTATATGACACGGACTAGACCAAAAACCAATCAAAAGTCACAGTTTTTTGAAACGTGTGACACGGACTGTGCATTGGTCGACACTGGCTGCCATGGGTAGTTTGGGGTGATTCCGTGCGCGCCCGGGAGCATCGTAAGGCTGTCCGTGACTGCAACTGAAAAACCACCCCGGGTTTAAAGGGACGTGCGTGCAAAGTGTACAGGATATATAAGGTGCGTGTAGTGTGCGGCCTCCTAAAAATATTCCTTTTGAGTTAAAACAGAGATTTTCAGAAATGTGTTTTAAAGGAATGATTTTTCAGGACGGGGGAAAATGCAACAGATAAGGCACGTAAATTTTCTGGGAGCCCCAGTCAGTCTTGGAACTGAATAGCCCCAAGCTGCCAAGGCTTCCAGATTAACCTCAATTTGTCCTGGTGGAATTGCCACTGAGGCCGCTCGGTCAGAATCCAAGGAGGATTAAGCCGTACGGCTGCATGGATCAATTTTCCAGGTTCCACTCCTTTGCAATTTCAGGTTGCTTCCTGAACATTTCAGGCACCTTTCAGTAGGCTTCCTGTTCAGAGTATGCACAATTCCCAAGATGCAAGATGCAATGCAATGCGAGGAAAGAAAGCAAGCACGATAATTGGAATCCGTGACGGGAGTCTAACCCGCTCAAAGGAAAAAGCTTTCTTTTTTATTTTTTATTTCGAAAAGAGATACCGATACGTGGGATTGTTAAACCATAACTTATATCTGGCTCATTTTAGGAGGCGTTAAAGGGAAACTTAATGGTTTCCACCTATATACCGGGTATCGTTTATTTTGAAAATGAAAGCTTTTCTCATTTGGGATATTCCCCAGCGGAGTCGCCAAACTGTGAATGTGTGCCCAAATTTTATTTTTTGTTTTTTTTAGTTTGGATTCACACGAGTTTGAAAACATCCGGTTTAATTTGAAAAACGGAGTCGCCACTCCATTTTGATTTCCTCAAAACTTTGAAAAAAAGGTTTTTAGAGTTCGGAGGTTAAGTTACCCCTTGGGAAGAACGGATCGTCGTTCACCCAAGGTGCCTTGCCGTAGCAAGTCTCCCTAGATTCCATTTTTCGTGCTTGCTTGTGTGTTTTCTTGTGTGCATGTGTTGAAAAGAGAGGGGGGAAATGTTCCAAGTCGTCTTCCGGACGTACAAACCATTTAGTTGGTTGTCGCTCGAGATTCCTTGGATTTTTATGTGTTCGGGACTTTGATCCCGTCCTCATCTTGGACTTGTGATCATCGCTATTTGACCTTGAGTCTTTGCGTGATCGAGAGAAGGACTCTCTTTTATAGTCCAAAATGAGGTTCTTTAGAAAAGGAGTGTCCTTAGCCCATCGATCCTACATCTTGAGACGATTGAGCTTGTATTGGAGCTATCATGCTCGTCTCAAGTGATAATCGGAGATATAGGTTCAAGGTTTATCCCTTTCTAAAGAGATTGTGGCACCTTTAGTGGAAGAAACGATGTAAAGATAGGATCTTTACACCGGTCCGTTCCGAAGGTTGCATCAAGTACCAATTAGGGACTAGGGGAATGCATGTTTTATAATAAAAATGACATTTTTTTAAGAAAAAGATGACATTTTTGGGTGCAAAGGATGCTCTTTGATTTGCAAAGGATGCTTCTTATGTAAAGAAATGATTTTTAATGCAAAGAATGCATTTTTATGTGGAAAAATAGTGTTTTATATGCAAAGGATGCATAAAGACTACATTTTTAAAAGCAAATGATGCTACTTTGATTATAAAGACATGATTTTTAGTGCAAAAGATGCATCTTTGTACATGAAAATGAGATTTAGGTGCAAAGGATGCACCTTTAATGTAAAAAAAAAAAATGATTTTTGTATGCAAAGATCACATTTTTATGAGCAAAGGATGCTATGTTAATGCAAAGATCACATTTTTATGAGCAAAGGATGCTATTCTAATGCAAAGGATGCAAAGGAAAGGGGATAATGATTTAAAGATATGATCTTTATCACCAAATATGCCAAGTCCCAAACAATATATAGCAATATGTAAATGCAAGGAGCAAGAATCACATATAACAAATATAATGCAAGATAAGGGGGTGAGAGGTTACCAATGGTGGTGACCTCTTCTTCTTTGGAGTTTGCCTAGTGGATGGACCAACTTTTGGAGGCTTCAAGGAGGAGGGAGGTGGCTCTTGGTGCTTCTCAGCTTCCTGATTTTCGTAGGGATGTTTTTATAGAGTTTTGATGCTGGAAATTTGTTATATCAAAATGGGTAGAGGAGGCCTCTATTTATAGGCAGTCTGGATAGAGCAAATGAGGCCGTGCGGCTAGGAGTTCCCTCCTAATGCAGCCGTGCGGCATTATCCCTTGTGACTCAGCATGTTTTTAGAATCATGCAAGGTGGCACTTCTAGAAGGGTGCTCATAGTAAGAAAAACGTATTTTTTTAATTTAAAGCAGTCCCTTCATTTCTCGAAAGGTTCGGAACAGTTTCGGAATTGCTCCCGGACTTTAGGAAAGTCCGGGGAATTGCCGGGAAACTTAACCGGAAGGCATGAGCCAGATTTGGATACTTACAAACTTGCATATATTTTTGACACTTTAGAATGCAGTTTTCAATACTACAACAGACACATTTTAACATTACAATATGCATGTGTTTTCATCTCACCCGACACTTTTGTAATAAATAATCAAAACTCGCCAGACACTTTTTGATATTGCAGAATGCACTTCTGAATCTACAAGAGGCATATTTTAACACTACAACAGACATGTGTTTTTTAGTTTACTTGACACTTTTCAATATTACAACAGACATTTTTCAATACTACAAGAGGCACTTTTCAATACTACAACAGGCACTTTTTAACACTACAACATGCACTATTTTTCAATAATATAACCGCATTATTTAACATTACAACCGATTTAAATGTGTTTATTAGTGTCATATTGCAACAAACACTTTATTTATATTGCAACAGACACTTTATTGTACTAGAAAAGACACTTTCGCAAAACAGGTTCTAGGATAGCTTATCCTAGAACTAGTTTCACACAAGAACAACTCAATATTAATAATCAAAATTTATTTCTTGACAAAAAATATTTTTTTCCAACAAAAATAGGAACATCATCACAAAAAATGGATACTTCCCTCCGTCCCTCTTCACTTGATATAAAAAAATTGGGCACAAGATTTAAGTAAAATAGAAAAGAATTAGTGGGAGGGAGTACTGTTTTGAATATGAAAAGTAAAGTTGAAGATAAAATAAGTGGGAAAATAGTAAGTTGATTGATGATATGCATATAAAAATAAAATATTAAAGAAGATGAGTGGATAAAATAATTTAAAAATTTTGTTATTTTTTAATGATAAAAAAAATTAGTCTCCGCTGAATGATTTTTTTCTGAAATAATTCATTTTTTAAATAATAAATCCCAAAATAACTCACCTTTGAAACTATTTTTCAAAATAACCATATTTTTGAAACTCGCTAATTGATGTATCGAGTTTAAAAATATGACTGTTGAAACTCGCTACACCAATTTGTGAGTTTAGAAAAACCATAGATTAGAAAATTGGCGTAATTAAAACTAACTGTTATTGACGAACTCGATACACCATATAGCGAATTCACTCGTACAAAGAACTCTATATATGATGTAGCGAGTTTTAAAAAATCAGATTACCCCTCTACAGGGTTACAGACTGTGAAACTCAACCCCAAAAAATTTAAGCGTCGAGTAGAAGGGAGAAGAAGGAGAATTATTGCCCTTGCCATCTCCATCAAATCCAAGATTTTCATCCCCCAAATTTCGTCATTGTAAGTTTACATTCAAGCTTTTCCTTCTTCATTGTGTGATGATTTTGCTTTGCTTTGTTTAATTGTTTTTTTGAAAATTAGGCTTATTCAAAAAATAGGGTAAATGTACATGTTGAAATTGAGATTTTGAACTCAATTTGTGGGCTCACTTGGATAAATGTGTTTTCAATGGGTTTGAATATATTAAAATCATTAGGATTTTTTTATTGAATATTAGTGTTGTTATTGAAATAGACTAAATTGACATGAACTTAATTGTTGGTAAAGTGATATAATTTCTTTGATTGTGTTATGATATATGTGTGAAAATATATTGACATTGTTGTGATTTTTTGCTTGAAAAAATTAAGAGTTTTAGCAATAATATGTTAGTTTATTTGTTATTTCATTTAGAAGTATTTGCTATTAATGTTTCAAAGTTTCTATATTTATATATATATATTTATTTGATATTGAAATGAGTTTTTTTTTTTTTTGTTGAAACAGATGGATACCTTCATTGAACATGGGCCTTTCGATAACTCTGTTTTAACTTCACATGAGGACCACATAGCTCGTTATATTTGGGCTGCACATCAGGTTTCTAGCCCGCTTTCATTTCGTCGGGGTGCCTCCTTGCTGGATAAACTAGCTCCGAGGATACTCTCGAGATTAGGCGAGAGTGGCTTTTAGGGTGTATATTATATTGGGAGGATTCAGTATGATTACGGGTTGCTGGAGACATTGATTGAGAGATGGAATCCGGAGACCCATTCATTCCACCTCCCGGTTGGTGAGATGATCATTACCCTAGAGGATATCAGCATGATTTTCGGGTTGCCGATTGATGGGGATGATGCTACTGATGCTGACATCCCACCACTTTTAGACTGGCGGGTATTATGTCACGATCTTTTAGGGGCTGTCCCATCTCCCGGAGTTATTGATGGGAGTAGTCTCAAGCTAAGGTGGATTACGGGCCAGTTTCCACATTTCCATGACCTCGCTGATGATACCCCCGAAGACATTGTTATTATGTATACACAGGCTTATATCATGCTAGCCCTAGGGTCTACGGTGATACCTGATCGTACGAACAAAAAGGTCAAGTTATATTATCCGCCACTGATTCGAGAGAATCCGAGGATCTGGATGTATAGTTGGGGTAGTGCTTCGCTGGCTTTTCTATATCGAGAGCTTTGTAGTGGTAACCCTCACACGAGCAATTGCGATGGATTTCTCAAAATTTTACAGGTATGGTTATCTCATTTTAATGTGAATTATGTTGTAGGGTTTAAGTTTGATTTCAAATTATCGACATTATTTATATTATTTGATATACTCCCTCCGTCCCACCTCAAGGTTCCACCTTTCCTTTTTGGGCTGTCCCACTTCAAGGTTCCCTTCCTTAAATGGAAAGTTTTTCATGTATTTATACCCTTATCATTTCCATATATTTACAAAAAAACCATTCATTATACCCTTATAAAGTTAACATATTTACAAAAAAAAACCAATCATTAACTTACTATTCCTCCCACTCATTCTCTCTCCTATTAAATATTTTTAACTTTTACATTCTCTCTCCTATTCCCTACCACACATTTAACTTTTACATTCTCTCTGCTCAAATTTTCTACCCACTTAAAAAAAATTCTTAAAAAGCGTGTAAACCTCAAGGTGGAACCTTGAGGTGGGACGGAGGGAGTATATTTTATTGATATAAATTTGGGCATGGGAGTGGTTGCTATGTGTGCAACCTAGAATTTGACGGCGAAATACTTATCCGGCACAAGGTAACATGCTAATGGGATGCATGTATACATATATCATAATTTATTTTCTTGTTGTTATAGTTTTTTCAACTTTTTTTTTTATAATTATTCTTTTATGAAATTTCAGGTGGACCAGATCATTGTATCTCAAGAAGGTTACTGCCCATAACCTGCGAGCCTGTCGTGATCACCTGGCCAAGCTCACAGATGATCAGGTTGTGTGGCAGCCTTATAAAGATCGGCAAGCTTCGTCCTACTACTATCAGGGACAAGCCGTATGGATGTCGCTGGTGCCTCTGATATGTTTTGGGAGGATAGAGTGTCATTTTTCGTATCGTGTTTTAAGGCAGTTTGGCATGGTGCAGGGGGTCCCAGAACCTTGCGACATGGGAAAGGACTTGAACATAGTTGATCGGCGTGGAAATAATCTTGTGATTTGGAGTGATCTTCATCAGTAATATATTGCACTTTGGGGACACCGACGGAGCTTAGTGGTTATGGGGGTCCCAGGTTTTCACGTTATGTATTACACTGATTCATGTATGATATGGTTTCGGAGCATAACGTGCATGTTTGTGAAGAACCCAATTCTTATAAAGGACGCTAGATACCGGTCGGTTGCCCCTTTCCTAGAGGGCATGATAAGTATTTACATTATGTCTTATTTTTTCTAGTTTTTTTTAATAAACTTCAATTTATTAACTTATGTCTTATTCTTATTATTTTTGCTATAAAGCAGGTGCAAAACTTACAACGTATGCATATCACCAACGAGGAGGAGCAACATATGTCGTGTTCGCAATAAGCTGAAATGCATAGGTTGATTAGACATACGCCCACACATATAAGGGAGCAACAATGACTTAAGTCTGCAACACCTCCAACACCAGTGGATCGCGTACAGGGGGTCGAGACTCGACAGCGTCGTGTTAGACGTCGTGCACAACCACAACCACAACCACAAAAAGACTTGCACGACAAGCCAGATGAGTTTGAGCCCGAGACTCAGCACGATGGACTCTTTGATTTGATTGTCCTTCACAGTGGGGAGCTACTCAGGTGGAAGAGGTAGAGTAGAGGATGAGATATGAGGTTGAGGAGGGGGTTTATTTAGGTGTATACTTATCCTCCCAAATTTAGCAAAAACATCGAACATTATATCCATACCCGCATCATCTTCAATACGGAGAGGAAAGTACTCACTAATCCCGCTATCAAAACAATGAAGATATCTATAAATAACTTCCAAATCATATTGTGTCCGATCTACGCCCATCTTTTTATATAACTCACAAATCAATTCATTGTATCTCCATCTACAACTAATTGCACATTTCGGCCCTTTTTAAAAATGAGGAACATCAAATGGTTGTTTACATCACCTCCCCAATAACATAAGAAAATGATTGAAACCCCATTCATCTTTAAGCCTACATTACAAAATCAAAGTGTTAAAACCTACATAACAAAACTCTAATTTTAGCATTTATATATATAATGTACTAAAACACAATAAAAAAACTTTAATTTATATATCTAAAAATAAGTGAAAACAATGATTAACATGATGTTAATTTATCTTGATTCTTGGTATTCAACAATTCTGAAATTAAAGGATATGAAAATTTGTGTTTTTTCTTCAACAATTTTGGATTTGTGAAAGTTTGGATATGAAAATATGAATGAATCTAAATTTACAAACCTTATCACCAAGGAGGGTAATCTGACTTTTTAAAACTCGCTATATCATTTAGTGAGTTCCTTATACGAGTGAATTCACTAAATGATGTATCGAGTTCGTTAATGACAGTTAGTTTTAATTATGCCAATTCCCTATCCATGGTTTTACTAAATTTTCTATTTGGTGTATCGAGTTTCAACGGTCATATTTTTAAACTCGATAAATTAAGTAACGAGTTACAAAAAATGATCATTTTGAAAAATAGTTTTAAATGTAAGTTATTTTGATATTTATTATTTAAAAAAAATTATTTCAGAAAAAAAAATTATATACTCAAGTTTCACTAAGCATGCGATTTAGAATGATGTTTGAGACTGAAGAATCGGGTATAAGAAGGTATATGGGAATAGTCACTGGGATCAGTGACATGGATCCAGTGTGATGGAAGAATTCGCAGTGGCGTAGCCTCCAGGTAATGCTGCTCACATGCAATATATATATATATATATATATATATATATATATATATATATATATATATATATATATATATATTGTAGGATTTTAGAACTGCAATACTTTATTGTCAGTTTTCATATTCTAATACCATTTTAAAAGGGGAGCTGGTCCTGTGTTTGCTTTAAATTTGGCCATCATTTTTGTACGTTAGTCTGCTTATGAAGTTGATTCATAAGCATTCAAGATATTGTAGCGATGCGCGGGAAAAACTCAGGTTTCCCGAACTTTTTGTTTTTGTTTTGAGAGTCGCCACCTATATTATTGATTGGAAACATAGAAAAACCATTTTTTGAAAGATTTTGGGTTCGAGACTTAAGTTATGAAATGGGAAGGTCAAGGAGCACCCATTCCACCCAATACGGAGATTGGTCTTGCTAAAGGGGGGTTTTCAAATAAAAAGACATTTTAAATAAACAAGTAAAAATATCCATTTAACGAGGTTAAACGAAATATAGGATCGATTGCTTCGAGACCGTCTCCATGATTTGGAGAGGCTCTAGGCCAATCCTAGGTTCACTATGCTATACCACTCTAACAATCAATTAGAAAGGAAGGAAGATTACCTTTTTGAGAAGAGATTCAGACAGAGTTTCGACTCAATCCTAGATTTGAATCTTGATGCGGACAGAGCTTCGCCTCAATCCTTGATTCGGACTTAGATGTTTGTTGATCAAGAAGGTTGATAAACAAACTTTAGGTGATTTAGGGTGATTTTGTAGGAATCTTTCAGGGAGAGAAACCCACAAAATGTGTGTGTATGGTGTTTTTGATCAGGGATCCAGGGGTAGCGACCTCTGAAATACTAAAATCATCAAGTATTTGTAGGAGGTTGGAGAGGTAAAGGTGGATTGGGATACCACCCTAGGAAGTTTCCAGAACTCAAATGCTATTGGAGAACCGGATGATGATAAGATTTATCAAGAAAAAGGTTGAAATCAACGAGGAAACTGGTTTCTGCATGCCTGCAGGAGCTTAGTCTCGCGCGAGACACCTTATGTCTCGCACGGGACAAGTCTGCTCTGGACAATTCTGTCCTTCCCTCGTTATCTCGTATGCAGTTTAATCCAAACTAACGGTCGTTAGTCAAAACTTAACGAAACATGACGAAATGATGGATTTCTACTCTTGACTCAAGGCGAGACTTAGAGTGGTACTACTCTGCTCCGATGAGTTCAGAATGGGGTGTCTACATAGCCCCTCGGCGACAAGTCTTATGGAAGAAGTCATGTCGACGATAGAAAAGACATCATTCTGGACATCGGGATGGTCGAGCCGCACGGCTTCCTACGTACCTCTATCGGAGTATCAGACCAAAGCGTAGTTCGACTCCAAAACACGAAAAGGCTGCTTTAGGTATTTTGAAAATCATTTGAAAATCGAGGAGATTTTATTTTTCAAAAGGCAAATTCATACTAAGGAATCAAATCAAGAACCAATTCTGAATATACCTGTCTGTCTGAAGATTCGCCTGTCTGGGCTTCGAACCTGTGGGGAAATATGTTAGAAAATAAAGTCTTACCTGTTCGGTCCTTTGCATCCTGTTGGCTTTGTGACGATTTGCCTGTCTGAGCTCCGAATCGGGCTTTTGTCGGGGATGACGATTCACCTGTCGGGGCACTGAATCGGGCTTTTTGATGACGATTCACCTGTTTGGGCTCTGAATCGGGCTTTTCGTTTTGACGATTCACCTGCCTGGGCTCTGAATCGGGCTTTTTGATTTGATGATTCACATGTCTGGGCTCTGAATCGGGCTTTTTTAATTTGACGATTCACCTGTCTTGGCTCTAAATCGGGCTTTTGATTTGACGATTCACCTGTCTGGGCTCTGAATCGGGCTTTTGATTTGACGATTCACCTGTCTGGGCTCTGAATCGGGCTTTTGCTAAGATGACGGTCCATATGGCATGGGATCGGGCTTTTGATGGAGTGGTTTACTGTCTTCGACCAACCAATAGACAATTCGCCTATCTGGGTTCCGAATTATGCTGGATGACTTGATCTCTGGATCAATCATTTTAGGTGACTGGATGCCGTATCGGGCGAGTATGTGCATGCCACGTTCGGCTCGTTCCGTGGCTTGCGGTACCGATTTTTCCATGTTTCCTTGCTAGGGTATCATTTCCAAAGGTAAATGTGTCAAAATTTTGAATTTTGACATTGCGCAGACGTGATGGAGGAAAACTCCCTCTTGTAATAAAAACCGAGCAAGTGTACTCACTACCGGTGTAGCAGTATGCAATTGCAGGGGTCGAATCCACAGAGACTCGTTGGTAAACAAATAAAGTAAAAGCAGTGAATTTTGTAACCAAAGTTTATAGATTTGATTTAAGCCTAAAAACATAAAATAAATAACTAAAACTAACTAAACGAGAAAACAGATCATGAGCAGAGATTCGTAGATTGGATTTCACTTCACCATCATTCTATGCAGAATTTTACTTATAAAACATTGACTCAACTTCTAGGGTTCATTCACTTTAGCTAGGATCGACACGGTTAGGTGGCCGGATTACAATCCTAAATACTCTTTTTAATATTGCAGTTTCTATTACGGTTCCACAATACACCAAGAATAAATTAAGCACATAAGAATTAAAGAACCTAACATTGATCCGATTCTATTACGGCACAGATCAAATTATTCAATCAATAGTGGTCAATGTATAAATCGCCCAAATTAATGGCTCGATAAATACCCAATTATTCAAAGATGAGTTCGTATCTTAACATACGTCTCAAATCCAAGAACAAGAAATTAAAATCTATTGATGAACTAGAAGGAATCAAATAGAAAGAATTAAAATATTAATGCATAGAAATCCGGTAAAGGTTCGACCAATCTACAAATCTAAAGAATTAGCTACTCATAATTAATAATAATAAAAACCTGAAATAATGATGAATAATCCTTCTTCTTCAAATTGAATTGTTAAAGAACAAAATAAAACTAATTCTAATATAATATGTGATCTGATATTGATAATATGTTATGAGATCCTCCTTTTACGTGGCTGCTATGATTTAAATAGGAAAATAGGGCAACAGTGGTCAAAAAGCTGAGAAATGACACAAATGCCCTTGAAAAATACGTAAAACTGATGCTGGAATCGAGTGGAGCGCGGCCGCTTTGGATGTTGGCGCGGCCGCTCAACTTGGCAGTAAGTTTTGGCCGTAATTTGTTTCCAGCGCCGTGCAATGCCTTGGCCCAAAATGGCCCTTCCTTCCTGGCCCCAAAATGCCCCAACTTGGCCCATGTTGGCCCCAAATAGCTTCCCAAGTGGCCGGCCACTCTTGCCTAGAATTCTTGCCGTGGCCTTGAATTGTTTTGTTTTATATAATTAGTATACTCGTTTCGTCCCGCTATCTTGCAGTCGCACTTTGACCACTTTAACGACTTTTACGCGCTTATTTGTTTGGACTTTTATTTTTCATTTTATCCCAGGAATTTTTATAAATTAAATTCGTCCGAAAATTCCATATTCCCAGTTCAGTCCCTGAATTTTCCAATATTTCCAATTTAGTCCAAAAGCTTCCAAATGCCAGTTTAGTCCTTGAGCTCGTAATTTCATTTTTTTTTCTTCTCTGCTCCGCTCCACTTTATTCCTTTTGCACTTTTTAGCCATAAAATGCACCTTTAATCAGCTCTATACCCTGTACTCATAAAATACTCACAAACCACATCAAATATACATAAAACTCGGGAATCAAACTCAAGGAAAGCCTAAAAGTGCATCATTTGGATGGGTAAATACACATCCATCAAACACCCACAAACTAACCTTTTGCTCGTCCCGAGTAAAACAAAACTAAAAGAAGTAAAATAAAACTACTCTAAATACTAGTAATAAAATATAAAAATAAAATAATTATTTTTGGGATGTTCTATCACAGATGAGTCATTGGCCATACAAGTCTCAGATCCTTACCAACACTCATAATCATCACTGACGCAGACCAACATATCCCATAATAAAGAGAACAAAAAATTTTTAAATTTCTACCAAAACAGAAAAAAAAATCCTAACTAACATGGTGATCAACAGGATAAAACATAGATACCCCCCACCCACAAACTAAAATGTTGCATTGTCCCCAATGCAAGTAAATATAAACATAGGGTAGGGATACCTCAACCGATCACTGTGGCTGATAACCCCATTGGCTAGAAGAGCCTCCAGGGAACTGCTGCTGCTGCTGCCACTGCTCTCCTTGTCCGGACGAGCCACTGGGAAATTGTTGCTGCTGCTGCTGGTACTGCGGCGGGAACTGTGGCGGGAACTGTGGCCATGTGTAACCAGTAGGAGGCAACCGACCAAGAATTTGGTCCAACCTACTATCGTGCTGGGCCCGCCATACTTGGTTCGCCTCGATCTCACCCCGTACTCTGTCGTCAATAGCTCTCACCCTATCATCATTCGCAGCCTGTCTCTGCTCTAGGGTGGTAAATCTCTGATCAAATCGCAGCTCCATCGCCTCTAACTGATGTGACAGATAGTACAACCCCGCAGTTGGGTCCGCTCTCCAGTCGCCAACCATATCATCCTCTTGTTCTTCCTCTTCTTCCTCCTCCTGTTCTTCCTCTTGCTCCGGCTCAACTACATTTCCCCCCTTGGGGTGGCTCTTATCCCTAATCTTTTTCTCTGTAATGATAGGCTCCAAGCCTATGTCCCTAGGGATATTAGTGAAATTGACTCCACTGAGCCCCATCAAACCCGTAATCATTAAGGGGTAATTGTAGCTATTCTTCGCCATCTGCTGATACGTCCTGTTAATTTCATGGGCAATGATTGACCCGGTGTCAATTTGTTGCCCTGTCAGGATGACATGCATTAATGCAGCTCTACGCCACCCAACCTCGTGAGGTCGGGAAGATGGGAGCACCCTCTCACAGATAATCCTATGAAGGTACTTCATATGTGGTGGAAGAAATTTAGAAGCAATTAACACCCCCTTATGCACAGTTGGGTCAAAGGGAAGACCACCAAATGTTCCGGCAATTAGGTGTAGGTTACCTTTGGGGTTGTTCATCATTTGTTTTTCAAGTTGCAAGAAGGCACAGGTATTGGCTTGCACATGTCTAGGGAGGTTGTAATATGATATAATTCTCTCCCGGGTATATCCCACCTCTCTACCCCGCACATACGAAGTGTTATGTAGCCCTTTTCTAGCGGCTGCATTAGCATAAAATTCACGCACCAACTCGCGATTCCCTCCTTCAGCTGGGGCAACCAATAAGTTTTGCCAACCATACCCCGCTACAATATTATCTAGCCCCATATCCGTAATGTCTATCCCTTTCTCTACGTTAAAACTTCGTCCGGCATAAGCATTAAAAAATTTTAACGCATCAACACCCACAAATCTATTTTCATCAAACAATGGTGGTGGAACCGGGGTTTTCTTTGTAACTCTTTTACGCTTAGGATTAGAGGTAGACATTATATCAACACAACTCAGAAGGGTAATACAATTAAATTCAGAGAATCTTACCCCTTCAAAGCTCGCCGGAAAACTCACCGGAGTATGCCGGAATTTGTCGCCGGACTTTGGGAAGGAGGCCGGAAAATCAACCCCAATTCTTTGCAAACAAGCACCCACTTCAATTCAAGCTTAATCCCACTTGCTTCAACCGGAAAGCTCTCAAGAACACCCTTCTTCAAAATTTCGAAATTTCTCAATCTCCGCCGGAATTAATGGTTTTTGGATAGATGAATCGGCTAAGGCTTGAGGATTTAAGGTGGGTATGGTGATTTAGAGGTTGGAAGGGAAGAAAATTGAGTGTGGTTGATGAATTTTTAGAGAGAGAGGGAGTAGGGCTCGTGATATTGAGAGAGAGGAAGGAAGGGGGCGGCGGTGTTGTTGTGAATTGGGAAAAGGCGTCTGATTAGGTTTATTCAAATTCGCCCGTAAATTTTAATGAGCGCGGCCGCTCTCCCTTTAAGCGCGTCCGCGCTGGATGGCAGAGACTGCTCATGTTTTTGATTTTTAATGAGCGCGGCCGCTCTGCCTTGGAGCGCGCCCGCGCAGCCTGGCCGAGAGTGATGCTTCTTTTTCCTTTAATCCAGCGCGGCCGCTCTGTTTCCGAGCGCGCCCGCGCACGCTGACAGCGAGATTTCAACAATTTTTTTTTTCTTTTTTTACTGCCTTAAGGTCCACAGCTTCAACTTTGCTCGATTGTGTGCTATCCTGCACATCACCACAAACACACACAAGCATAATATCTATTGACAAAACTTTAAAAGTAAATATTTTTGGAGGGTGACAACTATTTACACTCCCCTATAAACCCACAAACTCGGAGAGACCCATAAAGGGTGACACGAAACTTTTGTTTGACAAAAATATGTCAAACATTTGACCGCACTTTCGCTGCCTACGTCCCCATTAATGTGAGCGGACTACCCACATCAATAGGCTCAGGTCACCGTAGTTCGACACGTTCTACACTAACGACTCGAAAAACGGTAAACAACAATATATTTATTTTTTTTTTATTTTTTATTATTTATTTTTTATTTTTTTTTGTGAATACCCCCACCCACAAACTAAGAATTTGCGATGTCCTCATTGCATAAACAGATTCCAACGCGAATTCAAAGCTAACAAGTAGTGGTAAACTGAACATAAAGACAGAAAGCAGTAAAAGTTACCTACGGTTGGGTTGCCTCCCAACTAGCGCCTTTGTTTTAAGTCTTTGGCTCGACATGATGCTCATGATTTCTCATTTAATTTCCGGTGCATCCACCAACACCACCACATCAATTTCCTCCAAGATAGACACCCCTTCGTGATAGGGCTTGACTCGATGCCCATTCACCTTGAATGTACTTCCGTTTTTCAAATCTTTGAGCTCGACCGCTCCATGTGGAAATACTTTCACCAACTCATAAGGGCCCGACCATTTGGAGCACAATTTGCCGGGAAAAAGTCTCAATCGAGAATTGAACAATAAGACCTTCATACCCGGACTTAAGAATTTCGCTTCAAGTGCGATCATGGTATCTCTTGGTTCTTTCTTTATACAGCTTGGCACTTTGGTAGCTGTCTTGCCTCAACTCCTCAATCTCATCCAAATCAAGCATCCGTTTCTCACCCGCCTTCGTCAAATCCATGTTGAGTTCCTTCACAGCCCAATATGCTTTGTGTTCCATCTCAACCGGAAGGTGACACTCCTTGCCATACACAATTCTGTACGGACTCATCCCAATGGGAGTTTTGTAAGCAGTCCGATATGCCCATAATGCATCATTGAGCTTCAAAGCCCAATCTTTTCTGTTTGGCCGAACTGTCTTCTCTAGAACCCCCTTGATTTGGCGGTTGCTCACTTCCACTTGCCCCGATGTTTGGGGATGGTAGGCTGTGGCTAGCTTGTGAACAACCCCATATTTCTTCAGGACTTGGTTGAAAAGTCTGTTTGTGAAATGAGTTCCTTGATCACTAATGATTGCACGAGGCACCCCGTACCTGCAAAAAATATTCTCACACACAAACTTTGAAACGACATTAGCATCATTAGTCCGAGTGGCAATAGCTTCCACCCATTTAGATACATAGTCAACAGCAACCAATATATACACAAAACCATGGGACGAGGGGAAAGGGCCCATGAAATCAATGCCCCATACATAAAATATGTCAACAACTAAATTATAATTTTGGGGCATCTCATCACGCTTACCTATCCCTCCCGTTCTTTGGCATTTATCACACTTTTTGCAAAAGTCTTGCGCATCTTTAAATATGGTGGGCCAATATAAGCCACTTTGAAGGATTTTCCTAGCAGTCTTTTGACCACTAAAATGCCCACCACATTGTAAATCATGACAAAAGCGCAAGACACTCAATTGTTCATATTCCGTAACACACCTCCTAACCATCTTATCTGGGCAAATTTTCCACAAGTAAGGATCATCCCAAATGTAGTGCCTAACATCAGATTTAAATTTCCTCTTTTGATCATAAGTAAAGTGAGGAGGAATCATGTCACAAGCAAGATAATTAACAAGATCCGCATACCAAGGCTCTTGAACATGTAAAGCAAGTAGTTGTTCATCCGGGAAATTTTCATTCACCGGAATCACTCCTTCATTGCTATTCTGGAACGAGAAATCCTCAAGCCTTGATAAGTGATCCGCCACTACATTCTCGGACCCCTTTTTGTCCCTTATTTCCAAATCAAATTCTTGCAACAAAAGCATCCACCTAAGCAGTCTAGGTTTTGCATCCTTTTTATTCAACAAATATTTTAAAGCAGCATGATCAGAATAGATTATTACCTTCGACCCAAGCAAATATGAACGGAACTTCTCAAGTGCAAACACAACAGCTAAAAATTCTTTTTCAGTAGTGGTATAATTAAGCTGTGCATCATTAAGAGTTCTACTTGCATAATGGATTACATGCGGTAATTTATCTATCTTTTGGCCTAAAACAGCCCCAATAGCAAAATCAGATGCATCACACATGATCTCAAAAGGGTGAGACCAATCAGGGCTAGAAAGAATGGGAGTGCAAGTAAGTTTTTCTTTTAATAAAGTGAAAGCATCTAAACAGTCTTGGTCAAAGATGAACTCGGTATCTTTAGCTAGCAAGTTACTTAACGGCTTACAAATTTGTGAAAAATCCTTAATAAATCGCCGATAAAAACCCGCATGGCCTAAGAAACTTCGAACACCCTTAAGCGAGACCGGGAGGAGCAGCTTAGAAATCACATCTATCTTAGCTTTATCGACCTCAATCCCCCTACTAGACACTATGTGGCCCAAGACAATCCCCTGCCTAACAAGAAAGTGACACTTCTCCCAACTAAGTGTCAAATTGGTCTCGCAACATCTCCTCAAGACCATAGTCAAATTATTAAGACACCCCTCAAAGCTATCTCCAACCACAGAAAAATCATCCATAAACACCTCTACACACTTCTCTATCATATCCGAGAAGATGGAGGTCATGCACCTTTGAAAAGTAGCGGGTGCATTGCAAAGCCCAAAGGGCATCCTCCTATAGGCAAAAGTACCAAAGGGGCATGTGAAAGTGGTCTTTGATTGGTCCTCGGGTGCAATTGTGATTTGATTATATCCCGAGAATCCATCAAGAAAGCAGTAATAAGCATGACCCGCCAACCTCTCTAGGATTTGGTCAATGAAAGGCAAAGGAAAGTGATCCTTTTTGGTGGCGGCATTCAGCTTTCTCAAATCTATACACATCCTATACCCGGTCACCTCTCTAGTGGGCACATCCTCATTTTTATCATTTTTCACAACAGTAATGCCCGACCTCTTAGGAACCACTTGAACCGAGCTCACCCACTCAGTGTCCGCAATTGGGAATATAATTCCCGCATCTAATAATTTCAGGACCTCTTTCCTCACTGCTTCCTCCATGTGAGGATTCAATCTCCTTTGTCTCTCCCTTGAAGGTTTAGCCCCCTCTACAAGATTAATTTTATGCATACACATTGAGGGGCTAATACCTTTAATATCCGCCAAAGTCCACCCTATGGCCGATTTGTGCTCACAAAGCACAGCAATTAATTTGGCCTCTTGTTCTAGGGTCAAATCTGAGGCAACTATCACAGGTAAAGTCTCGCCCTCCCCTAGAAAAGCATATTTTAAATTAGAGGGGAGGGGTTTTAGTTCAAGAACCGGTGGAACCACAACTGATGGCGCATACTTCTCATTGAAGTAGCCTAGGGAGTGAGACGGGCCATTAACAGAATAATGTTCCTTGGCCTTATTTTCAATGGCCATAACTTCGGAACCCGCATTATCCCTAGTTTTCTCACTTTGCCATTCAACAACATCTCAAGTTCATCACATGCTCTATCATGCCACGAGATACTCATGCACACAATCATCTACTCTCTCCACAAAGTTACAAGAATTCCCATTGTCCATTGGATTTTTCATAATATCATGCACAGAAATTTCAATAGTTTCGTTGGCCACAGTCATGGAAAGAGTTCCATTGCCAACATTAATAATAGTGTTTGTCGTCGCCATGAATGGTCGCCCAAGTAGAATTGGGGAATCACGACGACTACACTCACTATTAGGCATCTCGAAGCACAACAAAATCCACAGGTATGATCAATGAGTCCACATGAACCAAAACATCTTCCACAATCCCCAACGGTCTTTTAATAGATCGATCCGCTAGTTGAAGAGCCATGGATGTAGGTTTCAATTCAGGCAAACCCATATCAAGATACATATAATGGGGTAACAAATTAATACTAGCACCTAGGTCCAACATCGCCTTCACCTTATTCGAGTTCCCCATATTGATAGAAATTATAAAACTTCCGGGGTCCTTTTGTTTGGGTGGGAGGAGGTGTTGTGCCACTGCACTAGCATTCTCTCCAAGAAAAGCTTTCTCATCCTTGCCATACTTTGGTTTCTTGGAATTAATTTCTTTGAAAAACTTGGCATAAGCCGGAATATTTTTTATCACATTCAACAAAGGGAGATTGATGTTCACTTTAGAGAACATGTCCATCAACTCCGACATTTGTTGATCCATTTTATTTCTCATAAATCTTCCGAGGAAATGATGCAGTGGTACATATAGATTGGGGGTTGGAGAGTCAACTTTAGATTTCTCCCCCAATTCATTAGTACCTTCTTCCTCATTAACAATTTCAACAATAGGAGGGGGAATAGAAGATGAAGAAGAAATTACCTCGCTACCTACCTGTTTACCATTCCGGAGTGTGGTGATGGCTTTTGCTTGGTGACCTTGACTCGGGAAGGTCCCTGACTTGTGCCCCCTGCATTGCTTGAACGGCTTGACCATTTGCCCTATTTGGGTCTCCAATTTTTCATAGCAGCTTCATGATTCTTTGCCTTTGTTCTTTGTTCGGCTCTCATCTGCTCTCTTGCTTCCTCCCAAGGCTCCTTCCTTCTTTCAAATGGTCTGGTGGAGGTGGAGGATGGAGAGGTTTATTTTGTGGATTACTGATTACCTCCCCACGAGAAATTAGGATGATTCCTCCACCCTGGATTATAAGTGTTGCCATAGGGCATGTTACGTGGATGCCTTGGGGGCTGTCCATACATAGCATTTACCTGCTCAGGATCACAACCAAAGCTGCACACCACTTGGACACATATTAGTAGCATGAGAATTTAAACCACAGTAAGCACATAAATCATTTAACACATTGGCACTAGAAGAGGTGCCTTGAAGCGATCAACTTGTCAAACTTACTATTTAAAACAACAATTTGCTTGGATAAATTATCAGTAGCAGTCAAATCCAATACCCCCCTTGTGTTCCCCCTAGAACACTTTTGTTGAGAATTAGCACTCAACATTTCAAATAAGGCCTTAGTCTCCTCCGGGGTCTTGACTCCTATAGAGCCTCCTGCTGCATTATCCACCACAGGGCGAGTGGAATCATTCAAGCCATCATAGAAAGCTTGATTCGAGAGAGGGTAAAGAAAAATTATGGCCTTTGAGGACATTGAATAAGCATCATATTAAATCTCTCCCAAGCTTCATGGAAAGGTTCCCCACATCTTGTGTGAAAGTCATCAATTTACGTCTAAAAGTAGGCTGCAGATGATGTGGGTAATACCTCCTGAGAAAAATATCTTGCATCTCGAGTCCATGTGCTTTGATGCTTTGGGATGGAAGCATCATTAACCAAGTTTTCGCTGCCCCTTTTAAAGTGTAAGGGAAGCACTTAAGTCTAATCTGAACTTCAGTCACTCCCTCTCTTAATAAAAACTGGGCTACCGTCATAATGTATTCTTTCAAGAAAGTCAAGGCATCCTCGCCTGGTAGCCCCTGAAAACTAGGTAACATAGCAAAATATTGACCTTTGACCTCTAAATTCTTTGCTGCTTCGGACAGCACTATGCATGAGGTAGAAGTGTCTACCCTAGGTCTCAGGTAATCATTCATTGTTTGAGCCGGTGGTTCTGCCATCTCGACTTTTTCTTCCTCTACCTCGGTGGTGGAGGGTTCAGACTCGATGTCCGAATCTGAAAAGAGAGGATTAAAGAGGGGATCGCCCTCAAATGTTTCCTCAAGTCTATTGATGTTATCGTCCAATGGAACCAATGTAGGCTTCAAAGAACGACGACCTTGCATTCACTACTTAACTTACTTGTTTACTTGCAACAAGTCCCCGGCAACGGCGCCAAAAACTTGATGGAGGAAAACTCCCTCTTGTAATAAAAACCGAGCAAGTGTACTCACTACCGGTGTAGCAGTATGCAATTGCAGGGGTCGAATCCACAGAGACTCGTTGGTAAACAAATAAAGTAAAAGCAGTGAATTTTGTAACCAACGTTTATAGATTTGATTTAAGCCTAAAAACATAAAATAAATAACTAAAACTAACTAAACGAGAAAACAGATTATGAGCAGAGATTCGTAGATTGGATTTCACTTCACCATCATTCTATGCAGAATTTTACTTATAAAACATTGACTCAACTTCTAGGGTTCATTCACTTTAGCTAGGATCGACACGGTTAGGTGGCCGGATTACAATCCTAAATACTCTTTTTAATATTGCAGTTTCTATTACGGTTCCACAATACACCAAGAATAAATTAAGCACACAAGAATTAAAGAACCTAACATTGATCCGATTCTATTACGGCACAGATCAAATTATTCAATCAATAGTGGTCAATGTATAAATTGCCCAAATTAATGGCTCGATAAATACCCAATTATTCAAAGATGAGTTCGTATCTTAACATACGTCTCGAATCCAAGAACAAGAAATTAAAATCTATTGATGAACTAGAAGGAATCAAATAGAAAGAATTAAAATATTAATGCATAGAAATTCGGTAAAGGTTCGACCAATCTACAAATCTAAAGAATTAGCTACTCATAATTAATAATAATAAAAACCTGAAATAATGATGAATAATCCTTCTTCTTCAAATTGAATTGTTAAAGAACAAAATAAAACTAATTCTAATATAATATGTGATCTGATATTGATAATATGTTATGAGATCCTCCTTTTACGTGGCTGCTATGATTTAAATAGGAAAATAGGGCAACAGTGGTCAAAAAGCTGAGAAATGACACAAATGCCCTTGAAAAATACGTAAAACTGATGCTGGAATCGAGTGGAGCGCGGCCGCTTTGGATGTTGGCGCGGCCGCTCAACTTGGCAGTAAGTTTTGGCCGTAATTTGTTTCCAGCGCCGTGCAATGCCTTGGCCCAAAATGGCCCTTCCTTCCTGGCCCCAAAATGCCCCAACTTGGCCCATGTTGGCCCCAAATAGCTTCCCAAGTGGCCGGCCACTCTTGCCTAGAATTCTTGCCGTGGCCTTGAATTGTTTTGTTTTATATAATTAGTATACTCGTTTCGTCCCGCTATCTTGCAGTCGCACTTTGACCACTTTAACGACTTTTTCTGCGCTTCGCTGTTTGGACTTTTATTTTTCATTTTATCCCAGGAATTTTTATAAATTAAATTCGTCCGAAAATTCCATATTCCCAGTTCAGTCCCTGAATTTTCCAATATTTCCAATTTAGTCCAAAAGCTTCCAAATGCCAGTTTAGTCCTTGAGCTCGTAATTTCATTTTTTTTCTTCTCTGCTCCGCTCCACTTTATTCCTTTTGCACTTTTTAGCCATAAAATGCACCTTTAATCAGCTCTATACCCTGTACTCATAAAATACTCACAAACCACATCAAATATACATAAAACTCGGGAATCAAACTCAAGGAAAGCCTAAAAGTGCATCATTTGGATGGGTAAATACACATCCATCAAGACGCTTATTGTCGAGGACAATTTTGTACTTTTCCAGGGGTTTGTCTCGCGCGGGACAGCCTTTATCGCCCGGGACAAGCACTGTCGAGGCAATAAAACATCAGTTGTATGTTTATTTCAAAACACCCATTTCAAACTTTTCTATGCAAGTCCGAGCCGAGGCACTTTTTTCTGAGATTTCTTGTGTGTCAATTGTTGATTTCTCTCTTTAATCAATCTCTCAATCTCCCCTTCTTCCATCATCCGTGGCTCGAGAGATGAAAAATCCGACTTTTAGTAGCCATTTGCTTGGGAAGGATTATCCCCGGGATATCCTCACGTTCGATCGGCCTACGCACATTTCCCATGCTATCCGTGAGGGTTTGGTAATAATCTCTTTCTCAATCTTTTTTCATGCTTAGCATTGCATCGAACCCATTATTTGAAATCCCCAAATTCATCCATTTGGTCATTTTTCTAGAACTTGGTTCTATCATTGCATGCTTCATTTTTTTTGTTGACGTCGTTGGATGTTGTTGTTGTATTGGCGTGTGAATGAGTTCCCTACATATCTTGGATTGTAGGAGGGATTGATTTGGGTATCCAAATGCATCCTTGAACATGACTTTCTAGTGTGCACGCCAAGTGTTTGATGAAATGCCTCAATGAAAATTTCCTTGAAGTTTTTTCTAGGGATGATTTCTGACATTGCTCCCTTGTCTTTTCTCTATTTTGTAGCCATACAAGTCGACCAAAAACTGGCGTGGAAGTGCCAAATTTGCCAAGACTTTGTCCAAGGTTTTGAACGGAGTCCGAACTAGGGTGGCTCAGACGGGGCTCCTTACTTATGTTGATAATATACGCGGGATGAGGTAGACTCCTCAAGTCCTCCAAGCCATTAGGGAGAGGTGGTGGGACACTACCCACATGGTCCACCTTCGCTTCGGGGAAGCTACGATGACCCCTACTGATTTTCTTGCTATTACCAGGTTGGAGTTCACCGACGTTGTTCTTTCAAAGACTGCGGGTTTCAAACCTGCGAATCCAGCTGAGTGGCGACGGTTGATTGGTTTCGCGATCAACTCGAGGCTTATGCTGACAAGCCTAATGAGGACACGGATCGGTTGGTGAGGGGTGCTCTCTGGTATATCTTATCAGAGACCATCTTTGCTAATCATTCCTCCACGGCTCGCCTTGCTCTTTTGGGGCTACTGGAGGAGCTGGACCTGGTGAGGACCTATGATTGGGGCTCAGCCGGACTGGCCTTCTGCTATCATGCCATGGATGAGGCATGTAGGCATACTAAGGATACCATGTCAGGGTATTCTTATGCTTTGGAGGTACATTTTCTGACTTTCCTTGCTGTTTATCTGTACATTTTTCCTGTGCTTTGTACTAAATTTGCCCTGTTTTCCTGTACAAACATGGGGGTATGCCATCTTTTCATTGCACAAGTTTGAGCTAGATGATCGCAATCCCAAGTTTCTGGATATCAGGAGGTGGAGCCACTCCAACCGGACCATGGACGAGGCAGCGGGGGAGGACTGGACCCTGACCGTTGAGGAGGCGCGGGCCTTACTAGATAGCTTCGAGTTTGAGCGGCTGGACCTGTATCCATGGACCTTATTGGAGCGTGAGGTTCACCGTGCGTGAGACGTCACCGATGTACAAAGGATCTTGGTGTCGCTGGAGGGGGATACCATGTATCTAGGTGAGAGAGTTTTCCCTCAGCATGGCTGAGGTTCACTTCCACGGAGAGTATCGGAGGATCCGCCTAGGGCGATGCATCCTACCTATTTTATCCCAGACCGGGATTATGCCAATTTCTTGAATGGCTATGAGGCGACGAATTGTGTGGTCCGAGGGGCTTCATATGAGGAGTTCTTGCCTCGCTTGATGGGTCCCCTTGTGGTAGGCGACAGGCGGTCACGTGCGTGAGCTTCTACTTCCGCCTCAGCCTCAGGCTCGTCAGCCCCAAGCTCTTCATCATAGTATGCGGGTCCTGTATCTCTTGTGGCGGATTATGGTCCTCCGAGCTTCACGTACATGATGGGAGGTATGCAGATGGTGGGTCATATTGCTATCCCGAATCAGATTCCGGAGGGTTATCGTCGCCCTCCCCATGCATCTTCGGTATATTTCTGTTTATACTTTTTCCCGTATCGTCCATATATGTGTATATGTTCGACTTCCTCTGAGTATCTCTCTTTGTCTAACATGTCATTATGTCCGCGAAGGATTACGACCGCAGTGCGAGCAGTATTGCCGGCTTGATGGCCATAGTGTCGAATATGTTCGAGAGACTGTTTCAAAAGGCGGCTTCGGCGGTGTCGACAATAGCCTTTGCAGTGACCCCCTCTTGTGGAGCCAAGAAATCAAGGAGGTATGGTAGCCCCGGCAGCGGTGATGATGGTGGAGGTGCTGGCAACTCGGGAAATTTGATGGCGTGATCCCCTTTTATTCCCCATTCATTTCTTGAGAACTTGTAAATATTGGCCGGGTTGGCCCAGACAATTTTCTTTTCTTGTATATGTTAGCACGTAGGGAGCAAAACAACAAAATTTTCTTAATTCCTAATTATAGGTCTAATTAATTTTTTAACTTTCTTGATTTTCGTGGTGGAATGAAACGACCAATTTAGGTCAAGGTTTTGAGCCTGGTTTTGATGCCTGGTTTTGATGCCTGTACTGCATATTAGGAACTGTATTTGCAGGTTTCGAGACTTGCTTCATCAAGTCGGGGCTAGATCATTCATTTGTGAAGGAAGGCTGCTGATTTTTCTGAATGGTTGTATCGCGCGGGACAAGGTGTCTCGCGCGAGACACGCTACTCAGGCAGAGTTCTTTTCTTCTTCGAACAGGATTCTGTCAGTTTTCCCCTTATATAAACACCCTGTAGTCCGGCCATATAACTTATTCAGGCCTCTCAGACTATAGAGACATCTTGTTAGGGTCGAATTCTTGCCTTCTTTTCCAACCATGTGATCCATGGCTTCCAAGGAGATTGTTCCAACGACTATGATTGTCGATGATTTTTCTCTGCCGCCCGATGTAGTCAAATCCTTCAAGCAAGCATCAAGGAATTTTGTGAGATCGTTTCATAATAGATCTCGCAATAAGTTTATTGCAGAATTTGGATTCAGAATCCTTTTTACTTTGAAGAACCTCCAACCGGATTGGAATCTTCTGCAGGGTGCTGTTAAATTTTGGGATCCTTATGTTCATCTCTTTAATTTCTCTCTTAATGAGATGGTTCCTACCATAGAGGAATTCGCTACTATCTTGGATATGCCCTTGACTGGTGAAATTGCTATTCCTAAGTTCGATAGGAACCATTCGAAAGCTTTGAACGAATTGCTAGGGATCCCCCTTGATACTTGCTATGATTTGGTTCATCGCAGATGGGTAGATTGATCTTCCTTTCCTGAACACTTCGGTGGGGATTTGGATGATGAGACCTTCCATGTTTTCAAACGGAATTTCTTGGCTCTTTCTCTTTTTGGAGATGTTTTGTTCACATGCAGGTGTGGCTTGGTTGACTCCCAATTGGTGGAAATCGTTCTGCAGGCTAGGAAACGTTCTAGGAACATCATTCCGTTAATACTTGGTGAGACCCTTCATGGTCTTGATGAGCTGCATAAGACCGATGCCATGACTCAAGGGAGTCCTCTTTTGTTGACTATTTGGCTCAGGGAACATCTCAAGTTGGTAGCTCCTCCATTGGGTTATCCTCTCTTTATGTATCATATGAGGAAGTTGCTGATCAAGGATCTTTCGGTAGATGAGTGGGCTAAGTTGATTGCAAAGGCCACCACTGCAGATATTATTTGGTGTCCACCTTATTGGAGGTTGAACAAGTATGTTGCCAATACCAAGCATTTTGACAGGGTTGTGCTACCAGGTCTGCGAGATTCCTCTTTTTACTTCCCCAAGCGGGTGCTTCGTCAGTTTGGCCAACAACAGGATACTTATCTTTTCGAAGGAGCCTCTCGTGAAGTGTCCTATATTGGTTTGGAGTTTGCGAAGGTGCTAGCTCAAGCATGGGGTGAAGGAACTAATCGAGATCGTTAGTCGAACCTTCGGACTTTTGATGCAAGCATCTTCTTATCTGACAAGTACTTTGATTGGTTTCTCCATAGTGGTCACCCAAGTGCGGAGAAGATTGATGATCTGCGGCTTTCACTGCTAGGAAATTCCTTCGTGACGAGCAGTATTTTGAGAAGGAACGAGGCTCAATCTGATCCTGCTAATGTACGGACTGATCCAACCCAAGATTCTTTCGATGGGGATTGGTATGGGAGACGAGGTAAGGGCCTTCTCAGAAAGATGCAAGCTTTGGATAGGCCCCATGTCTTCAAGAGGCTTTCGGAATCTGTTTTCACTCGCCTTGAGGGATGCTCGGCTTCGGAGGTTCCAAATTGCAAGAGAGATCGAGGTGATGGGGGCGATCATGTCCGCCGGCCTACCAAGTCAATGAAAGGCTTGATACTAGAGAGTACCAAGAGATTGCCTTTGATAGATCATTGGTTTTATTTATTAGCATTTTTTTCGAGATTGTTAGCTTAGCAAATTAGTCGTTGTCGTTAGAATTTCCCTTTTGTTATTAATAAAATGCATTCGATTAATAAAAGGACAAGATTTGATTTATTTATTTGATTTGACCAAACTCGAAGGCTGCCTACGTTCCTCTTTTACAGCAATAAAATAAGAGGCTCAGGTCTAATGTAGTTCTTTTTGAGAGAAAAAGACAAAAACTCGATTTCTGGCCGAAGGGTAGTCTCGCGCGAGACATGTCCTTTTTTTTCTAATGCATACCCTGGGTTTTGCCTAGACCGCCTTTTCAGGTTTTCAGTTTAGCGGGCTTCTTTTCTTGTGCAAGCTCTAATTTTTGCCTAGGCCGCCCCTTTCGGGATTTTTAACCTAGCGAGCGATTTTTATTTTTTTAAGAGGCCAAGTCACGCGAAGTACTTCTTGAGCTTGTCCATGTTGACCGACTTCGGTAGTTGATCTCCGTCTAAGTCCACCAGTTGAAGGGCTCCCCCAGAGAATATCTTCTTTATGATGTAGGGTCCTATCCATCTCGGTCCCCACTTGCCCAGAGGGTTAAAAGGTCCAGGGCGGTGTTCGCGGAGAACTAAGTCGCCGACCCTTATGTTCCTTATTTTGACCTTTTTGTTGAAAGCTCTTGCCATTCTCCTTTGGTAGGCTTGAGTGTGCTCGGGTGCTTTCAGCCTTCTTTCGTCTAGCAGGGCTAGTTCTTCATATCTGTTTTCTAACCAGTCGACTTCGTTCACTTGGTTTTCCAGAAGAACCCTAAGTGAAGGTATTTCTAGCTCTATCGGCAGGATGGCTTCCATTCCGTATGCAAGGGCATATGTGGTTTTACCTGTAGCTGTTCGGACTGAAGTGCGGTATCCCCAAAGTGCGAAGGGTAGCTTGTCGGGCCAATCCTTTCCAGTGACTGCCATTTTTCTGATGATGATTTTTATCGTTTTATTTGCAGCTTCAACTGCTCCGTTCGTTTGAGGCCTGTAGGGAGAAGACTTGTGCCTTACAATTTTATATTCTGTTAAGAGACAATTGGTTTCTTTCTCAAAGTGGGAGCCGTTATCGGAGAACATTTCTCATGGCACCCCATATCGGTAAATGATGTTGTGCTTGATAAATTCTGCTACCTTTCTGGCATTCAAGATTTTGTAAGAGGCGGCCTCGATCCATTTAGTGAAATAATTGACGGCTTCTAGAATGAAACAGTGCCCGTTGGTTCCTGCAGGTGTAACCTTTCCAATCACGTCTATGCCCCATGTTGAGAACGACCAAGGGGACGTCATGGAGTATAGCAAGGAAGGCGGTGCATGCTGAATATTGGTATGTATCTGACACTTATGGGATTTCTTGACCATATTGGTACAATCGGCTTCCATGGTTAGCCAAAAGTACCCTTGTCTAATGATCTTTTTGGCGAGCATGATTCCGCTCATATGGGTTCCGCACACTCCTTGATGAACATGGTCCATTATTTCATGGGCTTCTTCGCGGAAAGGAGGTTCCACTGGGAGTACTTTTTGAATAGACGGTCAGCAATAATGACGTAATTGGCTGCCAGTCTTTTAAGGGCAACTTGAGTTTTCTTGTCGGCCTCAGGCGGGATGGTTCCATCTAGGATGAAATGCCAAATGTCATAGTACCATGGTTTCTTTTCGGATTCCTCAATGGTGGCCCATTCAGATAACCATTGTCTTTGCAGTCATAGAGGTCTATGACGGCGCAGTAGGCAGGAGTTGCTCGCCGAGTTATTTTGAAGGGTTTTACTGCCTTCCCTGCAGGGATTTTGATTAAGGAAGCAAGTGTAGCCAATGCATCTGCAAACCGATTTTTGTCTCTAGGGAGGTAGTGTAATGAGACATCTTGGAATTGTTGCACCAACTCTTGGAGGTGGGCATTGTATTTTTGAAGGGTTGGATCTTGGATCCTCCATTTCTTCAGTGTCTGATTGATGTTCAACTGGGAGTCCCCAAATACCTCGAGTTCGGTCACGTTGCGTTCTAGGGCTACTTCGAGTCGTGCTATGCAAGCTTCGTATTCGGCAGTGTTATTAGTGGCGTCAAAGTCGAGACGTATTACTAGCGGAGTATAGATGTCATCGGGATCTACCAATAGCATTCCGATGCCATAACCTTTCTTATTGGCTGGGCCATCGAAAAATAATTGCCACTTATTTTCGTCCTCTATACTCATGATGTCCTCATCAGGGAATCGCTGGTCTTCCCCCTTCACTTCGTCGCAAGTAAATTTGGCCAACTGATCTGCGAATACACTGCCCCTGACGGATTTCTAAGTGACGTAAGTGATATCATACCCCGCGAGCACTTTGGCTAGGCGCGAAGACAAATCTGATTTGTCTAGGATATATTTCAGAGGATCCATTCGTGCGATGAGACGAACTGGGAAGGCTTCCATGTAGTGCTTTAGTCTCGGTGATACCCAGACGAGCGCAACGCAAGACTTGTCGAGTGGAGAGTAGTTGACTTCACTGCCTTGGAATCGACGGGTGACAAAGTATATTGAATTTTCTGTGTGCGAAGCTGGCTGTTCTTGAGCAAGCATAGCCCCTAGTGCATTGTCAGTAACCGTGAGGTAGAGTTTCAAGGGTTTCTCCTTGTGCGGTGGAACCAAAATAGGTGGGGAAGTTAAGTAGCGCTTAACTTCCTCGAATGCCTCTTGACATTCCTCGGTCCATTCTTGAGGTGCGTTTTTCTTGAGTAGCTTGAAGATGGATCGCACATTGTAGTCAGCTGATTGATGAATCGACTGATGTACTGGAGTTTTCCCATGAATCCTTTTACTTCTTTCTGTGCTCTTGGCGTGGCATGTCTATGATGGCCTTTATCCTGGCGGGATTTGCTTCTATGCCACGTTCGGTGACCATGTATCCCAGGACTTTTCCTTTGACAACCCCAAATGAGCATTTTGCGGGGTTGAGCCTCATCTTGTGTTGTCTCAGTCGATTGAGAATTTTCTGAGATCTCTGAAGTGCTGATCATCTGTCCCTTTGGAGTGAATAATCATGTCATCCAGTACACTTCTATTTCCTTGTGGATCATGTCGTGGAAGAGTGTCATGAATGCCCTCTGATAAGTAGCCCCAGCGTTCTTCAGAACAAACGACATGACCGTATAACAGAACGTCCCCCAAGGTATGGTGAACGCTGTTTTGTGTTGGTCTTCCTCTGCCATGAGAATTTGATTATACCCTGCGAACCCATCCACAAATGAGCGAACTTCAAAAGTCGCTGTAGCATCGGCCAACATGTCTATGTTTGGTAGCGGAAAGTCATCTTTAGGGGATGCCTTATTCAAGTCTCTGAAGTCGACACAGACTCGTATTTTTTCATTTGATTTGGCCACTTGCACTTGAATGTGCGCTCGCCGAAATTTTAAAAGTTTTTGGGAGTCGCCACGTCATGTTTAAGGTACACTTTGAAAAACCTTTAAAAATAGAGAAAAGGGTTCGGGGGTCAGATTACGTGTTGGGAAGAACTTGAGAGTTGACCCAACACGCCTCGTTCGCAAACGAGTCTTTCGAAATCAAACATCCAAAGCATTCATGGTGTCTGCATACATTAATGCCAATAAATGTGATAAATGGATTTTATTAATGAAATGAGATAGCTACAGCTTGTGAGCCACTTGGTACAATGGGGGGCCACATCCCAGATTAGAAGTCTAAGAACAAATTACAACTGAAAGGGAGCTTCTACAGAATAGCAAGATGTGTCGCGTGACATAGGATCTGCCTGGCGAGTTGTGTCGTGTGACACAGGACTCATCCTGGCAGATTGTGTCGCGTGACACAAGATGCCTATCTGCAGAAACTTTACATAATGAAATCAGAATTAACAGAGATCAAATCAGATTGAATTACAACATTAGATCAACTCAGAAGACCACGAACCAGCAACGAATTGACCAAGGGGGTGTGGATATGGGAGATCCACACTCCCTTGGCAAACAAGCCACAAATACTAAGAGAATAAACCATGAACAAGCAATTAAACCAAACAAATCAATTAAACAGAGAGATGGCTATTGTGATTCAACAATTAGGAACAGATGGAGTATAATTATTGAATCAGATGAAGATGGATGGCATGAATTATGAAGATGACAAAGTATATGAGAGAGAGAAGAGAGGGATGAAGTGATTACCCTTATAGATCCATAAATTCTATACCCAAGTCAGGTATAGAATCCTTCTACACAGCTTCTGGACTGGATTCAGCTTGGGAGGAGTGGTGAATTGGAGATCTAGTGGTGGTGTGTGGGTTGGATTGGATTGAGGGAGAGGAGGAGGGAGATGGGTGTGAGTGAGAGAGGGTTGTGTGTGTTTTGGAGTGTGTGTTACGCAGGAAATTGGGCAGAGTAACAGTATGTCAAAATGGGTGAAAAATGGATCCAGATATGAGAGGGGTAGGGTCTTATTTATAGGCTGCTGATGATGGGCAAGTTATGTCGCACAACCCAACGGTTGTGTTTTCCATGGCTCATGATGTCGCACGACTAAGAAAGCCAATAGCCGTTTTTGGCGCCAAAGACCTGGTTCTGGAACATTCCAAGCTAATTCCCAACAAGTACAAACTGAATAATACCTTATAGGTCCTTTTGCCTGAGAAAAATACTTAAAAGTACTTCCTTCGCAAGAAACTTACAAAAATTTCCGAAAGTCTCGGAATGGACCAAGAATTTACCAAAACGCCCCTTAGTGCAATTTTATCATATTAAAATGCACCTGTAAAGGGTCACAAATTGGATTGGCGTACTCACAGAGCCCCTCGACAACATCACTTATGAAAGAAGTGAGGTTGTCGATAAGAAGGACCCCAATCCCAATGAGCGGCTGGGGATATGGCTGATGGTGGAAGATGATTGATGAGATCGGATGGCTGGACCTTTTGAGAAAGGATTCCTACGTATCTCTGGTGGGAATCAAGCCGGTCGTAGTTCAGACTATTCGGAGGTGTCTGACCCAAAGTGACTTTCTGAGGCGTCTTGACCCAGATAGACTATTTGGAGGCGTCTGAATCCAGAGAGACTATTTGGAGGCATCTGAACCCGATGAGAGACTGTTTCGAGGCGTCTGAACCCAGAAAGACTATTTGGAGGCGTCTGAACCCAGAGAGACTATTTGGAGGCGTTTGAACCCGATGAGAGACTGTTTGGAGGCGTCTGAACCCGATGAGAGACTGTTTGGAGGCGTCTGAACCCGATGAGAGACTGTTTGGAGGCGTCTGAACCCGATGAGAGACTGTTTGGAGGCGTCTGAAGCCGATGAGAGACTGTTTGGAGGCGTCTGAACCCGAAGAGAGACTATTTGGAGGCATCTGGACCCAATGAGAGACTATTTGGAGGCGTCTGAACCCGATGAGAGACTGTTTGGAGGCGTCTGAACCCGATGAGAGACTGTTTGGAGGCATCTGAACCCGATGAGAGACTATTTGGAGGCGTCTGAACCCGATGAGAGACTATTTGGAGGCGTCTGAACCCGATGAGAGACTGTTTGGAGGCATATGAACCCGAATGCGCGAGATGAACTAAAAAAATGATTTTTTCGAGAATACAAGAAATGATGATTTGCAATTTGAATGATATATGACTTTATACCTGTGCTGTGCTTACCTGTAGCTGCCAGAGGGACTGAGGCTACGACTGATGATGATGAAGAGCTGTTGGATTGCCGTTCAGGGGATGGTCTTTGTTGGCGATTGACTGACTTTGGAAGCATTTGTTGGGTAAGACATGAACTTTGCTTGTTAGATTACCATGAAAAGCGGATTCTGCTGATGATTTGGCGATGAGACTGATGATCTTGACGAGCATTGCTGGGAGACTGCTAGATTTGAATTCTTTGTCTCGATTTTTGGTTGAGGGAGAGTCCTCATGATTCAATGGTGCTCGGTTGATTATTGTACCCTGCGGGGGGAAAACAACACTCCAGACACTATATTTGACCACGCTACACTATTAGCACATTTTGCACAAGATTAAACTAAGTTATTTGTTAGTTTGATTGAACGAGTCCATCCACTTTGAAAATGGGATGATGATTGAGTGAAGGAAAAGGAAAGAAAATGATTGTATTGAATGATCGGCTTTGCCAGATTTGTACATGAGATGATGTATGGAATCTGTATCAAGTGAGTGTATATAGGGACACATGTGGTGGAGTGAACCCTCTCCCGTGCATTTACATGGGGGTGCATATATGTGAGTATGTGTGTATGGGAAGTGTATCGCAGCAACAGCGAGTCGGAGAGTGTCCTGGGAAGGTAGGCTTGCAGCAACTCTGCTAGTGTCTGATATTGGCCAGATGTGTCGCCCGACATACCATGCCAGCCTGGCATGTTGTGTTGCACGACTAGAAGATGCTCGTAACAGGCCTTTTCAACTCAGCTCTGAATTCATTTGCAGACATTGTCCTTTCAGGAGGAGAAACCCAGCAGCCCCAGTTTGAGAGACAAGCGATTTCTTTGATCAAGATTGAAACTTTCAACCACAATGGAGCATTATAACAAAGAAGTAACTTCCCGGGAGCATCAATTTCACCAAGACTTCATTGAAATTTCACATTTTCATCAGAAGTTACATAGGAAACTTGTTGATAAGAGGTACATCATGCCATGCATTTGGTCTTTGAAAGACTGGAGGATTGATTGGGATTTGCTCCGAGCTGCTTCCTTCTTTTGGGATTCGAAGAGACATGTTTTCACTTTGTCGTACAATGATTTGACGCCAACCATGGAGGATTTCAGAGCATTGACAGGCCTGAGTGAGACAAAGACTGTAGCATTTCCTCGGGGCGGACAGTAGGTTATGGAGCAGTTATCAGCCTTTCTGAGCTTACCAGCAGATCAGGTAGCACCCATGATCCTTGATAATAGGGCTATAGACTTGACCCGGATGGCCAGATTACGTCTGTCCAGTCCAAAACTGTTCGACCTTTCCACATCTCTGGATATATTTATACTGGTTGCCCTTTCGGCCCATTATTTCTGTGGGTACATCGGAGTCTGCCCGGGTACCTTGCTGGAAATTGTTAGACAACTCAGGGGTGATCGAGGTGTGGACCTTCACCAAATCCAGTCTGGGCAGGGAGAGATGGATATAGTACCGCTACTGCTAGCTGAGACATATCATGGCATCGACAGGCTGGCCGAAGGATCTAATTTTATGGGTGCAGGCAGCCCCAGTTTATTATCTCTATGGCTTTCTGAGAGGTTGCGCTTGATCCTGCCATTACCAGAGGGGAAGACGGCGATGCCTTGGGTGACAGGGAAACGCAGGATGCTGAGAGATGTAGCTGCTGATAACTGGCAGATGAGATTGACGCGATATGGGACTGCTGATCTAAGCTTTTGGATTCTGACATGGGGGCTACAGACCATGAGAGACATTCAGGATGGGTCGGTGGTAGTCAGGCTGCCAGGGTTGCATGTATCTTCCTTCTGTATCCCATCATTAGT
Source organism: Adenophora triphylla var. japonica (assembly GCA_022495995.1). NCBI lineage: Eukaryota > Viridiplantae > Streptophyta > Magnoliopsida > Asterales > Campanulaceae > Adenophora > Adenophora triphylla. The sequence goes on from JAFEMH010001980.1 coordinate 193,612, forward strand.
GAGTAGGCAGTACAGGTACCCGCAGCAGATTGTACGGGCTTTGAGAGAGAGACTGATGACTGATACTGCTCCGCTGAGTATGGCTGACCCCCGAACTATACAGTTCTTCAGCAGATCCTTTCTGGAGGGCTTTCTGCCTACACGGACACTCCTTCGATAGGCCTGAGGGATTACGTTCTTGACCACAGAGTATTTGATTTGGTATGAAGAGCAACGGGGTCCCGTGCAGTTGATGATAGAGGCTCGTGATAAGTGACTATTTTATAGTCATTTATCCTAAGTTTTTATATCAATTTCCTTAGTTTATTATCATTTAGATTATATTTTGATCTATTTTTAGCTTCTTTTATATATATCTTGGATTTTACGCTTTCGATATATTTTATGAACATTTTTGAAGTCTATTATGATAAAAAAAAGAATGCTTGGACATCTTGGTGCAAAGGCATAGAAGAGCAACAAACAATCCAAACACACCAGCCAAAATCTAGCCGGAGCGGCCGTGGAGCCATCAACCGAGCGGCCGTTCATTCGTCCATGAAAGGCCATTTTGGCCCCAAATTGAAGAGTGGCCGTGTCTTGGAAATTGCTTGGCCGTACAACCTTAAGAGCGGCCATGCAAGTTGCCTAAATTCAAATCCAAATCTGGCGCCAAGGAGGCACGGCCGTGCAAATACCTTGACACGGCCGTGCAATTCGTGAGTGCAGAATTAAAAGGCACCTTTAGAAGGCACCTTCTTGAAGAGTTTCCTCCCTATTATAAATAGACCCCTTGTAATCAGTCTTAGATATCGAATTGTCATCAGAAATTGTTAGAGATTAGTATAGCAAAATTACAAGTACTTTATACATTGATTTCCGAAGATCTTTGAAGATTCAAGTCTATATTTGTTCTTGAAGTACCTTTGGAAAAGAAGCAATAAAAGTTTGTAGCATTATTCCAGCCATTTTATCATAAGTTTCTCTTACTCTATCCTTTATATTATTGCTTATTTACTTTTACATGGCTAGGTTCCATTGATCACGAAAGTAGTTCAACGGCCTAGGGATGTTCCTTTAATGGAAAGTATGTCAACTCTCGTTCTTAATGGATTCTTACTAATTATGGTCAACTAGAGATAAGTCGGAATGCCCGTTTGTGACAGGGCAGGAGTATCATAAACGGAAATCTCAAACAGTTAGGACATAATTAGTGAAGAATACAACGCTACTGTCTTGACCGTGAGAAGTAGTGTAAGCCTAACGTACCATCCTTGATTTTTATGAAAATCTATATTTCTTAAGACAATGACTATTTGATGAACCAATTATGTATATGATTTCCAATCCCGAGAATGCTTCGTTTATAAAATATTATTTAAAGTATTTTCTGTGTATGCTTCTTTCTCTTTCCAAAACAAATCTTTACTTCCCCCCCAATTATCTTTATAGAATTATAGTAAAAGCAAATTCATTCTAAAGTAAATCATGTGTCTGTGGGATCGACCCGTACTTGCACCCGCTATATTTCAATAGCCCGTACGCTTGCGGATTTTAAATAAACCGTTAGGTTTCGACCGAACTAGTTTTTGGCGCCGTTGCCGGGGACAACAGTTTACTTTTTGTTTTTGTCTTTATACATAAAATTTTTGTTTTATTTTATTTTATTTTGTTTTTATATTGTTTTGTCTTTACTTCCGATAATTTGTTACGTTTAATCTCTTTTTGAGTGTTTTTCTTATAGTGTATGAAACGGGCTCGGACGTTCTTTGGCAATTTTGATTCAGAACCCGAACGAAGCTTTCACGAAAGACTAAGGAAACTCAAAGAGACACTAAATAAACATATGGCGGAAGGAGAGCCACAAACACCAGCTAGGACCCTACGGGACTTTGTGAATCCAAGTACCCCGGGAACTAGATTCCCTATAGTTGTGCCCAATGCCGGAGCGGCACACTTTGAGATAAAGCTGCAACTTTTGCATATGGTTATGAATAAAAAATATAGCGGTACTGCTTTCGAAGATCCTCATCTCCACATCCAAATATTCTTGGAATACTATGATACCACACGTATTCAGAATATCACCCCGAATGCAATTCAGATGCGCCTTTTTCCTTTCTCTCTTAAGGATAGGGCGAAGCAATGGTTAAACTCGATCCCCCAAAATTCACTAACAACATGAGACCAAATTCAAGAAGCATTTCTTGGGCGTTTTTTCCCACCAAGCAAAACAGCCCAAATCCGCACAAAGATCACTAACTTCTATCAAACAGATAGTGAAACTTTGTATGATGCATGGGAGCGGTTCAAGGAACTTCTCAGAATGTGCCCCCACCACGGGCTCAAAAAGTGGTTGATTGTTCACACCTTCTACAACGGTCTCATATTCAAGACAAGAGAGACCATTGATGCCGCTGCAGGAGGAGCATTGATGAATAAAGGAGTCAATGAGGCTTATGACCTTATTGAAAATATTGCATTGAACCATTACCAATGGTCAAATGAGAGGGAACAACAACAAGGTACGCCTGGTAAATATAATGTTGATGCGGTTACTCTTCTAAGGTTGACATGCTTTTGAAAAAATTTGAAAATCTTAATGTCAATCCCGCGCAAATGTAAATGTTTTATGTGAACTATGTGGGTCTAACTCACATAGTACAGATAATTGCGAGTTGCTTGACATTAGTTCTAATGATCAAGTGAACTTTGTGAATTCTTTTGGACAGAAGGGGGGGATGTATTCTAATACATACAATCCCGAATGGAGGAATCACCCCAACTTCTCCTATAAGAATAACAATGTTCTAAACCCACAACCTCCGAGATTTGCACCTAAGAATTTCAATAACAATGCAAGTACCTTCCCCCTTAAATCAAAATTGGATCTTTTAATGGATTTTGTGGTTGAAAATAAAAATTCTCAAGAAAAGATCAATAATGAATTTAGGGAATGTTTTAAACTTCTAAATGCTAGGTTTGAAAACTTAGCAGCGCATAATAAGATGCTAGAAAATCAACAAGCTCAACAGGCTATCCCAACGAGTAGGCCACAAGGGAGTCTTCCCGGTCAACCCCAAAGGCCAAATGAGCATGTGAACATGGTAAAAACTAGGGATGAGCGTGAAATGCTAAATGAATGCCCTAGAAATATTGATTATAGTCCAATCCCACCGATGATTGAGACTAGTTTGGGGACGGAATCCCCTAGGAAAGAAGACAAGGATTATGATGAACTTCTTGAGAACCTAGATGCCATTAATATTAACATTCCACATTTCAAAAAAATTTGAAGATATGCCTTTATCTGTTAAACCTTTAAAGAAATTGATTTTTGAAAAAGAAAGGCTAGAAGAATATGAAAATGTTATGTTGACGGAGGGAGTAAGCACTGTCTTACAAAATAAAAATCCTCCAAAATTAAAGGATCCGGGTACTTTTACAATTCCTTGTTGTATTGGCAGAATTAATATTGATAATGCTGTGCTTGACTTAGGAGCTAGCGTAAGTTTAATGCCATTATCGATAAGTGAGAGACTTGGTATAGGAGAACTCAAATTCACTACCATAACTCTCCAATTGGCAGACCGTTCCATTCAATACCCTGTTGGTATTATGGAAAACATGCCATGTCGAGTAGGGAATTTGATCATCCCTGTCGACTTTGTGATCCTTGATATGGCGGAAGATCACCAAATTCCCGTCATTTTAGGAAGGCCATTTCTTGACACAGCTGGGGCAATTATCGATGTAAAAAATGGCACCTTTTTCCTTAATGTGGGGAAAGAAAAAGTCGAATTTAATATGAAAAGATCAGATCTCGAGGATCCCTATTTTGAGACCTACACCCCAAGTGAAGAATATGAGATGGGTGAGGAATCGCAATCAAAGGAAGAAATAGAAAATGATCCCGTAAATGATGAACCTTTGATTTGCAATAATAATATGGATGTAATAGATATTTCTGCTTGTCCCGAAACTAACAATGTAGTGATAAAATCAAAAAGAACAAAGAAGAAGGGCACTTCGAATTTTCGAAGGTGCAAAGACTATCGGTCACTTGTTCTACCAAAGAAGTCGGGATGGAAAAAATGTCTACCGCAGAAAATATTGATTACTCCGAAAAGGATGCACTGGAAAATTGTCAATGACAAAAGGCCATCAAAATATCACACATCTCCTACTACGGGAAAGGGGTCGAGCTAAAGACCTAAAACAAACATCCTCGGGATAGTAACCGATGTATTACTTTTTGTTTAATTTTATTTTATAATATTTCATTTTATTTTTGTAATTATTACTATCTTGTGCTAACTTTATTTTTTAGGTATACAAAAATAAATGAAAACGAAAAAAAATAAAATGGTGAACAGTGGTTAGCACGGCCGTGCTATATGACTTGGAGCGGCCGTGCAGTTCATATCGAGTCAGGATGAGTTAACTCAGCAAGGGGGAGCGGCCGTGCAAATCCCTTGACACGGCCGTGCATATCGTCTGGGAATATGCGTTGTTCCAGTCAAAAGACGCGTCTCTCTCCCTCTACTCCCTCATTCACTTCATCTCCTTCATTTCTCTCTCTATACCCCCGACCCAACCCAATTGCCACCGGATTTTAATGACATGTTTGATCGAATCGAGCTCCAAAATAACCAAATAATCACTCGGTTCGACACTTTCAACCAAGAATTCCTTTACTTTCGGAATGGTATCCAAGATCGTGTAAATACAATTCAAAGACAAGTAAACAAGATCTACAATTATGTGGTCAACAATTGGGACAACTTTCCACCACCACCATTTCTGTAAGTTTCTCTTTACTCCCCCGAGATTGACATTGTTCCTTAAAACATTGAGGACAATGTTCGTTTCAAGTGTGGGGGGAGGGTATGTCTATCTTTCTTAAATTTACATGCTTTATTTTACTTGTTTTTCTAGTTTTAAAATTTACTTGCTTTCTAGTTTAGATTTACATGCTTTCTAGTTTAAATTTTCTTTTCTTTTCTTTTCATAGTTGCATTTTCTTTTCTTTTTATGCATGTCTAGTATATATAAAAAAATAAAAAAAATAAAAAAAAATAATAATCCCTATGATGATCTATATTGTTATTCTTCATGCTTGCCATTTGCCTCATAATAATGCCTTTTATTTTTCTCTCATATTTTCTATAAACTTAGAAATTTATAAGAAGAAAAATATAGGGATATTTTTAGGAAATAAATTGAAAGCCTCATAAGTTAATATAGCAAAATATAGGGTTTTGTCAAGAAAAATCATTTGATTAGATTAAATCTTTATTGATCATCTTTATACACTTGGTTGTTCTTATGATTTTTTTTTTGAAAATATTTCTTTAAATGTACATTTCAAATTTTATTAATGCTTATTCCCTTATTAGAAGCATTTACTTTGTTTTGCATCCCTTGAATCACACCTCTTCATCCCATCTTTCCATTTCCACTAATCGAATCAAGGTTAGGCATTTTATCTTATTGCTAAAAGAGTGACTTAGTCACCAAATCTTAAAAGCAAAAAGAAATCTATTACTTCCTAAGTAACTCGGGGCACGGCGTTCGCTGCGACAATGCTTCCTTGCCAAATAAAAATAATATCCGAAGTATTCTTGATCTAAGTATTATGAACATGGGGTTCGCAGCCACAATGTCTCCTACTTGAAAAGATAAAAAATAACTAAGGTCTTTTGCAAAAATTTAACACGTGCAAAAATAAGATAAAATTGTTGAAGCATCGATAAGATTTTTCCACTATCATCATCCATTTTTCACCCTTGTGATTCAAAAATGCAATCCAATTCTATGAAAGCTTCTAGTTTGTGAATGAATATTTATACTTCCATTTGTACATTTTAAAACAATAAATTCATTTTCTCAAAAATCACTCTAAAGAGTGAAAGCTTCTCTTTATACCAAGTTATCGATCTAAGATTTATCCTTCTAGCATGCTTTACTTGATCAAATTCTATATATGCTATATTAGGTTATTGTCTTAAAATTATTTCTTCAAAATATCCCCAAAATGTTTCTTTCTAATAATTTTTAAGGGTATGAAAAATATGACTAGAAAGATAAACGCAATATCCAAAAGGCAATTAGGGCTTGCTACTATAAATTTCTGAGGGATCAATCTTATTTTCTTTTTCTTTCTTTTCTCCCTCTCCATGTTTTCATCCTAAACTTGCTTGGGGACAAGAAAGAGCTTAGTGTGGGGGAGTTTGATAAGTGACTATTTTATACTCATTTATCCTAAGTTTTTATATCAATTTCCTTAGTTTATTATCATTTAGATTATATTTTGATCTATTTTTAGCTTCTTTTATATATATCTTGGATTTTACGCTTTTGATATATTCTATGCACTTTAGACAGGTTTTTGGAGTCTATTATGATAAAAAAGAATGCTTGGACATCTTGGTGCAAAGGCATGGAAGAGAAACAAACAAACCAAACACACCAGCCAAAATCCAGCCGGAGCGGCCGTGCAGCCTTCAGCGGAGCGGCCGTGCATTCGGCCATGAAAGGCCATTTTTGGCCCCAAATTGGAGAGTGGCCGTGTCTTGGAAATTGCTTGGCCGTGCAACCTTTAGAGCGGCTGTGCAGCAAGAAGTGGAGCGGCCATGCAAGTTGCCCAAATTCAAATCCAAATCTGGTGCCAAGGAGGCACGACCGTGCAAATCCCTTGACACGGTCGTGCAATTCGTGACTGCAGAATTAAAAGGCACCTTTAGAAGGCACCTTCTTGAAGAGTTTCCTCCCCATTATAAATAAACCCCTTGTAATCAGTCTTAGATATCGAATTTTCATCTGAAATTGTTAGAGATTAGTATAGCAAAGTTACAAGTACTTTATACATTGATTTCTGAAGATCTTTGAAGATTCAAGTCTATATTTATTCTTGAAGTACCTTTGGAAAAGAAGCAATAAAAGTTTGAAGCATTATTCCAGCCATTTAATCATAAGTTTCTCTTACTCTATCCTTTATATTATTGCTTATTTATTTTTACATGGCTAACGAGTAATCCCCCTTGTTTTTGGGGTTGGAAACTCAAAGCATAAATCGTTCATCATCTTAAAATATGAAAGTCTTGTCTTCTATCTTCATCTAAACAATTTCTTTATATCAATCTCTAAATGACTTACATTTTGGAGACGTCCAACTTGTATGATTCAGTCGATCGAGAGAAGGACCTAGCGGAGAATCTCGATTGACGGAACCATATAAAGAAACTAGGTTCCATTGATCACGAAAGTAGTTCAACGACCTATGGATGTTCCTTTAATGAAAAGTATGTCGACTCTCGTTCTTAATGGATTCTTACTAATTATGGTCAGCTAGAGATAAGCCGGAATGCCCGTTTGTGACAGGGCGGGAGTACCATAAACGGAAATCTCAAACAGTTAGGACATAATTAGTGAAGAATACAACGCTAATGTCTTGACCGTGAGCGTCCCTTATTTTTGCAACCCTGTTTTTTACCTAGACTGCCCATTCTTAGGATTTTCAGTCTAGTTGGGTATATTCTTTTAGCACCGGGCGCGTCCCTTATTTTTGCATGGACTGCCTTTTGAGAGGTTTTCAGTCTCATCTGGGACAATTTTATTGCGCCTTTTTTCTATTTTTTTATACAGAGGGGAAGACTCAATCAGATATAATACCGCCGCAACTTGTCGCCGTTGACTGGGTGCATGAACGGATTGCCATCCAAATCTGTCAGCTGCATAGCTCCTCCGGAGAAGATTTTCTTTACGAAAAATGGCCCAACCCAGACAGGAGCCCATTTGCCCAATGCACTGCTCTGATTTAATGGCTTCATCTTGAGGACTAGGTCACCAACCTTGATATCCCAAGGTTTCACCTTTTTGTCAAAAGCACGAGCCATTCTCTTCTGATACGCCAGATTATGCTCCATAGCCTTTAATCTGCGCTCATCCAATAGTACCAAATCATTGAATCGGCTTTGGAGCCAGTCGATCTCATTGACTTCATTCTCAAGCAATACCCTGAGGGATGGAATCTCTAGCTCAATGGGCATGACAGCCTCCATTCTGTAAGTTAAGGCATATGGAGTTGCACCGGTAGCAGTCCGGATTGAAGTGCGGTAGCCCCACAAACGAACATCTCACCATTCTCCTTGACAAAATGCTTATTGAGAGACCAGCTGTAAGGACATACATCAGGCTTCTTATATCTCTTCCTGGCAGCGAGAGTCATCCGCTCCTTGAGTGCCTCAGCTTTATCATATGCTTTATCTTCTTCGGTCACAACATACCCCAAAACTCGCTTGTTTCTCTTAGGCTCAGGCATTTCAATCTTATACTGTCCTTGCTGGCGCTTCCCTAATCCCAGGCCAGGAATGTAATTCATGCTTAGCATCATCTTTAATACAGAAGGAATCTTATCTGAGGAAGTTGTCAGATCAATAGCACAGACCTGCCCCTTTGGCTTTTCAATTGTGAACCCGCTAAGCATTAGACTCTCTTGATCAATCTTGATCTCCATTACAGGCATAGTACTAGTGCTAGCCTCTCCAATGGTGACACTGTCTCCATAAATGGTTGTCAATATGCCATCCTGGACAAACTTCAAGCATTGGTGTAGTGTAGAGGCTACTGCTCCAATCTCGTGTATCCAAGGCCTCCCCAACAATGCTGAAAACGTAACAGGGATATTAATTACTTGGAACTCTACCGCCATTTCCTTACCTCCAAATAACAAATTCAAAGAAATAATTCCTAAAACTGCTCTAGAAGTAGAATCATAGGCTTTGATGGTTTGGTTAGACGGTTTGAGACTCGTTGCATCAATATCCAGCATGCTCATCATTTTCGCTGGAAGCACATTCATGACTGAGCCATTATCCACCAACACGTGAGGGATTCGGCGCCCCTCCAAAGGCACGATAATATGCAAAGACTCATTGTGTTTTGATCCATAGGACGGCAAATCAAGCTCTGTGAAAGTGATAATATTTCCGTACTGGGCTGTCCCAATCAGCTGACATGCTTCATCCGGGGTTGCATTGACGGATACCCTAGTCTTGGATAGAGCTTCGTCCAGCTTCAGTTTATGGGGATACGATGAGGTAAGCAACGACCACAAGGAAATGTCGGCTTGAGTTCTCTTTAGCTGAGTTAAAATTGGATCATCCTGGACTACCTCCTCTCCAGCTAGCCTATAAGGATCTCGCGAAGCTTGGGAATTTGGAACTGCAATTCCCTTGCCCTTTACAGATGGTCCAACTCTATCTGTTCCCATCATTATGCCTGACAGTGTTAGCAAATTAACTTCCTGATCATCTTCAACCACAAAACTTCTGCTGGCTTCTTTAAGTTCAGCCAATGTCAGCGGTGCTGAACGAGTGCTGTACGGCCATGCTGCTTGCTTTATCTCATTTATTGACAACGGTGTCTCCAAACTAGCTGCTATTTTAAGCTCTTCCAAAGAGAGTGGAGACTCTTTTGGAACCATAGAAGAGATAGCATTGATAACCAACTGCTCCTCGAATTCATCATAATCAACAGAATTATTTAAATCACATAAATCATCGAGATACAAAACATAACAGAAATTGTCTTTCATTTCATCAAAACAACGAGTTACATCAGCAATGACTTCCTTACAATTATTATTAGCATTGCCACCTACAGACTCATCGAATTCTATCACATTCACAAAGTAGTCCTGACCAAAATTAATTAGATTCACACTGTTGCCTGGTAGAGGGTTCTTGATGATGTTGGGACGGGGAGACTTCTCAATCTTCTTCTCGTCAACTAATCCCTGAATGATTTTCTTGAGCGTGAAACAGGTGTTGGTAGTATGCCCGGGGTACTGGTGGAATCTGCAGTACTTGCTCGTATCAAGGTTGGGGTTAGGGTTGAGAGGACTGTAGTTATCCAGTGGCTTAATCATCCCAGTTTTAAGTAAACCATTGTAGACCTCCTCGATGGTCATACCCAGATCATCAAACCTTTGCTGCTGTCGAGGCTGGAATCTTCCACCGTTCTGCCCATTGTTATTTCCTCCTTGTAAATTGTTGACACTGTTATCCTTGGTCACCTCCTTCCCCTTCGGAGCCATTGAAGAGACTGGGTTAGATGTTCGATAACGAAATCCTCCGCCTCTACTATTACCACTAGCATTTTTACTCGGGGCGAGTTTGAAAAGTCTGCTCTCGCTTCGGGTACCCATCCCGACCATTTCTCTTAAGTCAGGGTACCATCCTCTTCCAATAGCTTCACGCAACATGGGCTTCACACAGGACAAGAAAATGTCCTTCTGGTCTTGCAGAGGAATCGGTTCAGACAACTCATTGAGCTTGGCGTTCCATCTTTTGTAAAATTCTGTTATTGATTCATCATTCTTCTGAATAGTACCCACTAAATCATCTCTAGTTATGCGCCACTCGAGATTTCCCTTGTATTTCTCGAGAAAGGTTTCAGTAATCTAGCTCCAAGTGGAGCGACCCTCTTGTTTTAGGGCAAGAAACCATGTAAGCGCTGGGCCTTTAAGGGTCAGATGGAAGTGCGAAGCCATGAACTCGGGCGTATAACCCATTGCTCCCATTATCATCACGTAAATATCAATATGGGTCTTCGGGCACGCTGTACCATCAAATTCCATTTTAGGCATCTTGAATTTGTGGGGGAGGGGTGTCACTTGGCCTGGATGGACTACTTTGAGACCGCTGGAACCCACTGTCAACTTGTCAATCTGTTGCTGCATTTGTTTTAACAATGCCGTCACCTCTGGAGTCATTCCTGGGAGCTGAGGAATAGAAGGAGCAATAGTCGAGGAAGGTATTGGAAAAGGGGATGGAACTTCTGGAGTAGGTCTGATAGGCAAAGCGGCAGGAGGAAGGCCGAAGGTACTGGGCACATTAATGCTGCTGTCCAACAAACTTACTAAACTCGGAACCCTATTCCCATACATATCATGCCCGTTGAACTGAACATTCGGCTGTTGCGGACCAAAATGAGCTGACTGGTATCCAAACTGACCTTGAGCTGAAAATCCGGCACTCACACAAGGAGCCGAATAAGGGGTGGAACCGTGAAAATGCCGAGTAAGAGGAGAACAAACTACAGGCTGGGAGAAACTGCTTTGAAACTGAGACTGGCTCTGAGTATACTGCGGAAATCCGTCTTGACAAACTTGGCTACGCGATAAGCGATAATGGCTACTCTGATACTGCGGAGCCTGGAAAGCACCATTCAAACTCTGTTGCTGACTAAACTGCCCATACTGATACCCATCCTGATACACATTGACTTGAGGCCGAGAATAACCCCCTTGAAACTGAAACACATACTGACCCGGAGGCATTGAGGCATTGGGAGCTGGAGAAGAAGTTAAGTCAAAGAAATTCGACGGCTGGCTACCACTCTTTCCGAATCCACTCTGAGCACCTTGATTCTGGACTTGAGAGACCGGGGAAGGAACCCTTCCTTTCACATTCATGCCTGTGTCCTGCACTGACATATGGTCAGTGTGAGGAACGTAATTAAGAGGAGGAGGCATGGCATGGTAAGTAGGTTGAGGCGAGGAGTGATAAACAGGTTGCATAGGGGAGGCAGATCCAATCCCATTGTTACTCTCTTTGGTAATCTCTTCATAAGAGCCGTCGTCCCGGCGGAGCACCGCAATCCCACGGGCACGCATGGATTCAAAAAAACGAGCATGGGCTTCTTCTTCCCGAGCTTTGGCATTCTGGGCAAGCAAATGAGACTTACGCTCCCGAGCTAGAGTGGCCTCCAAGGTAGCCCTCATCTCCTCCATAGACATGTCGTTCAGACCTGACTGACCCAAAGTAGCAGAACCACCAACAGATTGGGTAGAGAAAACATCACCAATTCCTGATATTTCTAAATCTGAATCGACTGAAACCCCAGAAACTTCTTGGACTGCCTCGACAATACGGACTAAACGGGCACCCGGGACGGAAGCACGAATCCAACTCTCCGTAACTGCAGGGTGAAAATAGGGTTGAGAAGGGGATGAAGGAAGAGACTCTTTAGGAGGTACGGGAGAGGGAGAAGGAAGGAAAGGACTCGTGTAAACATCTTATTTATGTTCAAGTAGAAATTGATGTCTTTTAAGTCCTAAGCAAGGTTGGAAAAGGATAAGCCTTTATTTTCGCCTTCTAAAACCTTGGGGGAACCTAGAGACGCAACATTCAAATTATACCAAATGTTTTTCATAGAAATTAATAATAGGTAATAACACCTAAACAAGACCCAAGCACAATGTGAGACGGACGAGTGGTCCAAATTTCTGGGGAAATTTGGGCAGCATAACGGGTATTCTCGGAGAATTTCAAAGAAAAATCTGGCATGACCTCTCATCGGTGCACGGTGACAATGCGATATGACCTCTCATTAGAACATGTCACGAGAGCGACATGTCCACACGTGGAACCATGTTGCATTGGCAACATGCCCACAAGTGCTAGGTTTTGGGATAGGTATGAAGGCCTATTACAAATTTCAAAATAACTCATTTTAGTATAATTAAAAATGTTGTATCCAAAAACCAACCATCGGGTAAGCTTTAAAGTGTGGCTCCACCTATGATGCGCTAGGAGGATAGGTTTGATATTAGGCGCTCAAGCGTAGGCGACATACATCACCGTCTGCGATGCCGTCAATCGCACCAAATGGGTTCTAAATCTATGTGACGTAGTGTGAGGGTGACTATATTCCTTTATTTATGAAAAATAAATTTTGAATCCATTTTTTTATTTTCTTTTTATTTGAAAAGGAAAAACAAATGGAAAATAACTCACACACACACGATTAACAAGGCACAATAATCAGCTTCGCATTCTGATCCAAGGGACTGCCCTTAGCCAAAACCTGAAAAACTGCTCAGTGGCCAGTTCTATCGCGTGACACAGGACATAATGGGCCAACACTGTCGCACGACTTGGCTGGCCACTGAACCAGAACCTGAAACAGGAATCCAGCCCCTGCCTCCTCATGGCAAGGAGCAACTCATAGCACCAAAGCACAGCAACACAAAAATATGAGGCAAGCAAAGGCACACAAATCTCACAACACATAAAATGCATATATCACACAAAGTCATTAATGATGCACACAAGAGTGAACACATTGGATGTTTAAAGGAATGAAAGTTTGACCCTCTCTTGAAAACCAGTTTCATATCCCCAGTGGAGTCGCCACTGAATGTGCGCTCACCGAAATTTTAAAAGTTTTTGGGAGTCGCCACGCCATGTTTAAGGTACATTTGAAAAAACTTTGAAAATAGAGAAAAGGGTTCGGGGGTCAGATTACGTGTTGGGAAGAACTTGAGAGTTCACCCAACACGCCTCGTTCGCAAATGAGTCTTTCGAAATCAAACATCCAAAGCATTCATGGTGTGTGCATACATTAATGACAATAAATGTGATAAATGGATTTTATTAATGAAATGAGATAGCTACAGCTTGTCAGCCACTTGGTACAATGGGGGACACATCCCAGATTACAAGTCTAAGACAAATTACAACTGAAAGGGAGCTTCTGCATATGGCAAGATGTGTTGCGTGACACAGGATCTGCCTGGCGAGTTGTGTCGCGTGACACAAGATGCAGCCTGGAGCAATTCCCAATCGATCCTCCATTCCTTCAGAGACCAGATGCTGGGCATGCCATACCTTGTATCAATAAGCTTTCTATGTTGTTTTTGGTGAAGATGAGTAATTTCAATGAAATCTTGACGAAATTGATGTTCCCGGGAAGCAATTTCTTCATTATAATGTTCCATTGCAGTCAAAAGTTCCAATCTTGTCTAGAGAAATCGATTAACTTTCAAACTGGGTTGTTGAAGAGACAGTTTTCTTGCAAAATGAACTCGAAGCTGGCTTAAAAGGGGTTCTGTTACGGACTTCCTCAAGCCGTGCGACACAACTTGCCATGCTTGTCTGGGATGTCGGGCGACACTTCTGGCCCCCACCAAGCACCAGCCATAAAATTCCCAACTCGCCGGCGCTGTCATACATCTACCCATTCATGTTCTATCCTAAAATACATAACGCTCGGGGGAGGTCCCATTTCATCACATATACCGTTATACACGCCCTAGCCGATGCAATTTCATCACCTCATGAGCAAGTCCGGCATAGCCTAACCATCGTCCTGTCCCTTGAGCAGATAGACTTGCGCAAATAAACTAACATAGTTTAATTTTTACTAACAAGGAGTATCATAATCAAAGTTTATTGCTTAGAAGTGTTGTGTTTCCCGCAGAGTACAATTAAGCACAATTAGATCTTGAGGACTGTACCTCAACCAAAATTTGAGACAAAAGAAGTGCAAATCCAGCGATCTTAAAAAAAAAAAAAAAGAAGAAAAATATTCATCAAAATTATCAGCCCGTTGCCAATTGCCAGCAAAGTTCATTTTTTCTGATAAATCAACAAGCAGGATTCTTGCCCTACCAAGTAAAGATTGGTGATTCCAAAGTCATTCAAGAGTCAATGAAGGTCGTCCCCTGACAAAATAGCAATCATCAACAACAGCAGCGCGAATCCCCGAATACATCTATCCTCAAAGAAGAACAATAATAGCATCAGTCCCTCCGGCAGCTACAGGTAAGCACAGCACAGGTATGAAAACACGTCTCGTCCAAACTGTCAAATCATTATCACTCCCTTCAGTTCATTTCATTCTATCGGGTTAATACGCCTCCTAACAGTCTTCTATCGGGTCAGACACCTCCTAATGGTCTATTCGGATCAAGACGCCTCCTAATAGTCTTCTATCGGGTTAAGACGCCTCCTAACAGTTTTCTATCGGGTCAGACACCTCCTAACAGTCTTCTATCGGATCAGACACCTCCTAATGGTCTTTTTCGGGTCAAGACGCCTCCTAACAGTATTCTATCGGGTCAGACACCTCCTAATGGTCTTTTTCGGGTTAAGATGCCTCCTAACAGTCTTCTATCAGGTCAAACACCTCCTAATGGTCTATTCGGGTCAGACACCTCCTAATGGTCTATTCCGAATTCTCTGAACTACAATTTGGCTTGATTCCCTCCCAGGGATACGTAGGAATCCTTTCTTAAAAAAAGCTCCAGCCATCTGATCCACCAAGTCATCGTCTAGCCATCCGCCTTATCCCCCAGCTGCTCATTGGGATTGGGTCCTGTTTATCGACAACCTCACTTCTTCCATAAGTGACGTTGCCGAGGGGCTCTGTGAGTACGCCAATCCAATTCGCGACCCTTTTAAAGTGCTTTTTAATGTAATAAAATGACACTAGGGGCGTTTTGGTAAATTCTCGGTCAGTTCCAAGTCTTCCGGAAACTTATCTTAAAGTTCTTATGAAGGAAGTACTTGTGAATGATTTTTTCCACACAAAAGGACCTATCAGGAATTATCAGCTTTGGACCTATTGGGAATTATCACAGAAGGTTCCAGAATCAATTATTTATGCCAAAAACGGTTACATGGCTAGATAGGTCGTGCGGCACAATTGACCATGGAAAAGCGAAGCGAAAGGCCGTGCGACACAAGTGACCTCATCCATGCAGCCTATAAATTGGACCCTCCCCCTCTCATATCAGGATCCTTTTCCAATACCCTAGAGTCACTCTGCCCAATTTCCGACAGAAAACCCTCTCTCTCCTCAAACCACACCAAACCTCTCCAATTCCATCCTTTCTTCACCCAAACCATTGGTGTTCATTTGCATCCCCTAGCAGCTGAATTGAAGGCTTCCACACCTAACTTGGTGTAGAAGTAGAGGACTACAAGGGTAACGAGTTTCTCCACCTTTTCTCTCTCATTTTACTTGTTTATTTGTAATTGTTCTTCCTCCACTTGATAATCCAGTTCCATCTGCTTTAGATTATCAAGTGGCAACTGCCATATCTCTGTTTAATTGGTTTTGTTTGGTTTAATTGCATATTGATATTGTGATCGTATCTCCCTTGGTTGCATGGTGCTCAAGGGAGTGTGGATCTCCCATATCCATGCTCCCTTGGGTGATTCGTTGCTAATTTGTGTTAATCCAAGTTGATTTAATGTGCTTAATAGATCTGAATTGATCCCTGTTAATTTCTGGTTTTAAATTGTGAGATTCCTACAGATAGTCAACTTATGTCACACGACACAAGTGACTTGTCAAGTCCTGTGTCATGCGACACAAGTGACCTGTCTGCAGAGAGTCATCTTTCAGTTGTAAGCTTGTTCCTCCTTTCCCTCCTTTTGTTTGTCACTCAAATTAGGGTGTGGATCTTCCATATCCACATTCATTTTGAAGTGATTAGGTAGCTTTACCTCCCCTTTGTTCAATAATGTTAAAGCTCTGCAAAGTGTCTGTAGTGTCATGCGACACAAGTGACCTCTCAGGTCCTGTGTCACGCGACACAACTAGCCTCTGCAGTAGGTTCATTTTAGTTGTAAGTTTTGTCAATCCTCTTTGTAATATGGGATGTAGCCTCCCATGGTCAGTGGCTTACAAGTTGTTTCTTCCTCCCTTTGATGCAATAAAATAAAGCACTTTTATGCATTCCATACATATCTTGTCATACACACTAGCACACACATTTGAAGGAATTAAATGTTGAACGTTAGAAAGACTCGTCTACGGACGAGGCGTGTATGGTGAACTCTCAGTTTTTCCAACACGTAACTTGACCCCCTAACCCAAAAATCTCTTTCAAAACGTTTTCAATGTTTCCTCTTAAAAACGGCGTGGCGACTCCCTTTATTTTCTATTCCCAATTTTCGGGCGAGCGCACATTCAGTGGCGACTCCGCTGGGGACTTGAAACCTGTTTTCAAAAGTGGGTCAAACTTTCGTGTACGTTCAACGTCCAATTCATTCACTTGCATGTGCTTTGTTTGTGACATTATATGTATTGTTCGCATCTTATGTGCTTTGTTTGATTGTCCCCGTGTTCTGTTTTTGTTGTTCTTTTGCTTGGGTTTGAGTTGTGCTGTTAAGCTTCGAGGCTGGGGCTGTTCCTAGGTGTAATTTTCAGAGTTCTGGAATTGGACCCATCATTCACGCGACAGAACTTGCATTATCTGTCCTGTGTCACGCGACAGAAGTGGTCAGTTTGCAGGATCTTGGTTTTCCTTGGTTCAGTTTATGATTTTGGGCAATCCCTGTGATCGATTTATTGGCTTTTCGCTTATTGTACTCTGTGGGGTGTGTGTGTAGTTTCCCTTTTCTTCCTTCTTTTTTTAAAATAAAAAAAATAATAAAAAAATGTATAAAAAATCATTTTTCGCAAAATAAAAGAACATAGTCATCCCACAAACTACTTCACGTAGATTTTAGAACCCTCGGGTGCAATTGACGGCATCGCAGACAGTGATGTATGTCGCTTATGCTTGAGCGCCTAATGTCAAACCCATTCCCCTAGCGCATTATAGGTGGCACCACACTTAAACCTCACCCAAAACGGTTGGTTTTTGACACGACATTTTTCAAATACATTAAAATGAATTGCTTCAAGAAATTTAATGGACCATCGTACCTATTCCCCAAAACCTAGCACGTGTGGGCTTGTTGCCATCGCAACACGGTTTCGCGAGAGGACATGTCGTTCCCACGGCATGTTCTAACGAGAGATCATGTCGCTTTGTCAATGTGCACCGACGAGAGGTCATGCCGGATTTTTCCTTGGAATTCTTCAGGAAATACCCGTTATGCTGCCTAAATTTTTCCAAAAATTGGGGCTGCTCGTTCGTCCCATAAATACTTTGGTTTTGTTTAGGTATTATCGCCTGTTATTAATTCTGAATCAATGCATTTGGTGTATTTGTGGATGATGTGTCCCTAGGGTTCCCCAAGGTGTAGTGTGCATAAATAAAGGGTTAGCCTTTCCCAACCGTTCCTAGGATTTAAACCACTGATTTTTACTTGGAGATAAATAATTTGTTTGCGCGAGTCTGTTCTCCTTTTTTTTCTCCCTCTCCCGTATGTCCTCCTCTTTTCCTACCTTATAAACCCGTATATACCCCCGCAGCTACGGCGAGTTGGAGTCGATCATCCGTACCGGGAGCTCGTTTAGTTCGGGTTGTCAAAGAAGTTCAAGTAGTTTCCGAAGCTTTAGTCAGTACAGAATCAAGCATGTCAGGAAATGGAGATGTGTTTTCCGCTCAGTCTGCTGGAGGGTCGGGTCCGTTGAGTCAACCAAGCTTGAATGATCTCGTCTGGCGATGAGTTAAGGATGAATCTGAAGCCGCTTGACTAGGGAGCGTGAGGCCCGCCCGTCGCCCGTAATGCTAAAATCCGAGAAGAAGAGGCTCATAACCGCTTTGTTGAGGCCATGAGAGCCCGGGGAATAGCAGTGCTCCGTAAAGAAGATGGTTCCTATGAAGAAGTTACTGAAGAGGGCAATAACGAAATTGGATCCGTTTCTCCTATCCAGCCCGCTCCACTCAGTTACAATGCTATGCCTCCTCCCACAAGCTATGTCCCGCGCCCCGAGCAAATGCAATCACCAGGAGTGATCATGAGTGTCCAAGGAAAGTTTTCTTCCCCTTCTTCCCAAGAATATAACCATGTGGCTCAGCAAGGTCCTAGCAAGACTGGTGGTCATCCAGTGAACTTCCTTGATCTCACTTCCTCTCCGACTCCCAGTGCCCCGATGCCACAGGTTCAGTACGGGTCTCAGTTCCAAGCCAGTTACTCCCAACCTCAGTTCAGTGTGTATCCCGACGGCTATCGTGGTGGCCGCATAATGTGCACCGAATGGTCGCACTGCCTCTCAGGGAACCAGATTTGCCAAGATAGTATTCCGAGGTATCAGCAGTTTCAGGCCCAAGGCAGTTTTTCTCAACCCGTAGTGTGTTCTCCCCTTACTCAACATCTTTATGGTTCTACCCCCTATTCAGCTCCGTGTGTCAGTACAGGATTCTCTTCTTTTGGTCAAATCAGAGGTCAATCAGCGCAATACAGTTCCCAGAATCCCATCATGCAGTTTAATGGCTATGATATGTACGGGAACAGAATTCCCAGCTCTATTAGTTTGTTGGACAGTAATCTTGGTATCCCCAGTACCCTCGGTCTCCCACCAGCCGATTTGCCCGTTGGGTCCAAATCAGATTTCCCCATACCGTCTTCAACAGTAGCTCCCGCTATCCCCGGATTCCGTGTTTAACCCCGAGTAACGGCCTTATTGAAGCAAATGCAACAGCAAATAGACAGACTGACTGTGGGTTCTAGCGGTCTCAGAGTGGTGGATCCAACCCAGGTAACGCCTTTGCCTCACAAATTCAAGATGCCGAAAATGAAATTCGATGGTACTGCTTGTCCGAAAATGCATGTGGATACTTATGTAATGACTATGGGAGC
Source organism: Adenophora triphylla var. japonica (assembly GCA_022495995.1). Taxonomy (NCBI): domain Eukaryota; kingdom Viridiplantae; phylum Streptophyta; class Magnoliopsida; order Asterales; family Campanulaceae; genus Adenophora; species Adenophora triphylla. Next base: position 212,922 of record JAFEMH010001980.1, read on the forward strand.
GATGGGCTGCACGCCCGAGTTTATGGCATCCCACTTTCATTTGACTTTGAAAGGACCAGCTCTCACATGGTTTTTGGCCCTGAAACAAGAATGTCGCTCTACTTGGAGCCAGATTACGAAAACCTTTTTGGAGAAGTGCAGAGGCAACTTAGAATGGCGTACTACTCGGGATGATTTAGTGGGGACTATCCAGAAGGCTGATGAATCAATTACAGAATTTTATAAGCGTTGGAATGCTAAGCTTAACGAGCCGTCGGAGCCCATTCCCCTTCAGGACCAAAAGGATATCTTCTTGTCATGTGTGAAGCCAGTACTCAGGGAAGCCATCGGGAAAGGTTGGTATCCGGATTTGCGAGAGATGGTCGGAATGGGAGCTAGAAGTGAGAATAGATTGTTCAATCAAACCCCGAACGCGAATGCTAGTGGAAAAAGTGGTAGTGGAGGTTTCAGATACCGGAAAACAAACCCAGTCTCCGCCATGGCACCAAAAGGAAGAGAAATAGTTAAAGATAACATTTTCAACAATCTGCAAGGAGGGGTAAATAGTGGTTCTAATGGCGGAAGATTCCAGCCAAGGCAACAGAGAAAGTTTGATGATTTGGGTATGACTACAGAGGAGGTCTACAATGGATTACTCAAGACTGGGATGATAAATCCGTTGGAGAACTAGAGACCTACCAATCCTAATCCCAATCTGGATACAAGCAAATATTGCCGGTTCCACCAGTTTCCGGGGCACACCACCAATACTTGCTTCTCGCTCAAAAAGATTATCCAAGGGTTTGTAGATGAAAAGAAGATTGAAACGTCCCCTCATCCTAATGTCGTCAGCAACCCCTTGCCTAACAACACTGTGAATCTCATGGATTTTGGCCAAGACTATTTTGTTAATGTAATAGAATTTGGAGAACCCATGGATAGAAAGGTTAGTGATGATTGTAGTAAGGATGTGACTGATGTAATCTCTTGTTCTGATGAAATGAAAGGTAATTTCTGCTATGTTTTGTATCTTGACAATCTGTATGATTTGAATAATACTGTTGATTACGACGATTACGAAGAGAGTTTGATTGCCAACACCATATCTTCCATGGTTCCTAGGGATTCCCCAATCTCTCTAGAGGAACTCAGGATAGCGGCTAATGTAGAGGCTCCATTGTCTATAAATGAGATAAGGCAGGCGGCATGGCCATATAGAACTTGTCCTGTCCCGATTTCGCTAGCAGAGCTCAAGGAGGCCAGTAAAGATTTTGTGGTTGAGAAAGATCAAGAAGTTAATTTGTTGACTCGGTCAGGGAGGATGTTGGGAGTAAATGACATAGGTCCGTCCGGAAAAGGTAAAGCAGTTGCGCATCCCCAGTCCTCTCAGAATCCATACAAACCGGCAGGAGATGAAGAAGTTCAGGAAGATCCAATCTTGACGCAGCTGAAGAGAACACAAGCCGATATCTCCTTATGGTCTTTACTTACATCCTCCTACCATCATAAACTGAAGTTAGAAGAGGCCCTGGCCAAAACGAAAGTGTCTGTCAATGCCACCCCAGACGAAGCCTGTCGGTTAATCGGGACTGCCCAGTATGGGAATATCATTACTTTTACGGATCTTGACCTGCCTGTTTTTGGTGCGAAGCATAACGAATCTCTACACATCACGGTACCCCTGGAAGGACGGTGGATTCCCCACGTGTTGGTAGATAATGGGTCGGCTTTGAATGTGCTCCCTGCTAAAATGATGAGTATGTTGGACATTAATGCACAAAACCTTAAACCATCCAATCAAACCATAAAGGCTTACGATTCCACATCCCGGGCAGTGTTGGGAATAGTCTCTCTGAATTTGATGTTTGGGGTCAAAGAAATGGTGGTAGACTTTCAAGTTATCGATATTTCGGTCACATTCTCAGCGTTATTGGGCAGACCGTGGATTCATGAGATTGGAGCGGTAGCCTCCACTCTTCACCAGTGTTTAAAATTTGTGCAAGATGGAGTGCTAACAACCATCTATGGTGATAGCGTTATGATCGGGGAAACCAGTACCAACACCGTACCAGTGATGGAAATCAAGCTCGACCAGGAAAACCCTATGCTCAGTGGATTCACAATTGAGAAGCCTAAAGGACAGGTCTGCACTATAGATTTGAAGACGTCTTCAGACAAGATTCCCCCTGTGTTGAAAATGCTGAGGGGTATGAGCTATATCCCTGGCTGGGGTTGGGAAAACGTCAACAGGGACCGTGTCAGCTTGTGGTGCCAGAAGCCAAGAGGAATAGGCGAGGCCTAGGGTACGTAATGATGAAGGAAGACAAAGCGTACGATAAGACTGAAGCGTTTAAAGAAAAGATGGCCTCGAGAGTTTCTTTGGAAAGAGGTACAAAAGGCCTGAGATGCACCCGTACAGTTGGTCTTTGAACCAACAATTTGTCAAGGATGATGGAGAAATGTTTGTTTGCCCAGAGCCGAAGCTGAGCCAAATGGAAGAAAGAGTGAGAACAACTTGGAGGCTTGCCCGATAGCCGTAGTCCTAAGTGAAGGAAATGTTAGATAACTTGCCCAAAAGGCCAGGTGTGACCGCCACCTACGAGAACCGCACCATCTCTGGGACTGACATTATGTGAACCGGGCACTTGAGAAGCTTGCTTTGGATGAATCTGCCGTGCACAAAATCCGTGGGTGGACCCTTTAGATATTGACGGTGAGTTGGCAGAATTGTTTGAGAATCAGGGGTTGGCCGAACCCGAAGGTGGTGTATCTACAGAGAAGTTGCCTGTAGAAGGGATTGTTGAAGATCTCGAAGATTTGATTGACCTTTCCTCTGATAGTGAGGTGATAGCTGTGTTGGATTTTGAGAAGGGACCAGTTGCAGACCTGAATAGTTTGAAGACCATCACAGAGGGGCCGCTACAGAACTGGACTTCATTCCGGGGGCCGGTTGCAGACATGGAGACTATGATTGGAAAGCTTGGGCTCAAACCTCGTCCTTGTCCACCCGAGTCTAAATTTGTTCCCCGTGTCCTCAGTCAATCCCCAGAGTCCCTTGTGATTGAATTTGAGTCCTCTGATCGGTCCGATGTCCTCACAACAGAAGACCATCTTCGAGTTGTAAACACTGTTTTTCCCTACGCCTTGAATAAAATGGTCGATCTTTCTGAGTATCCTGTGATTGCCAATCTAACAATTGAACGCTTAACTAAAATTAATCATCAAGATTTAAAAATAATTAAGCCAGATTCAATTGAAGATAATTCAGACTCAATAAATGATCAATTTTTAGAAAATAATTCAAAGCAGGTTCGCGAGCAAAAGGAAAGCCGGGCCCAAGCTGCCGATGAGGTATTGACGATAGTGAACCTGGGAACAGCCGAAGAACCCAAAGAAACGCAGATTGGTAGCTTCTTCTCCGAAGATGAACGGGTTGCTTTGATTGAGTTGCTTAAAGAATTTATGGACGTTTTTGCTTGCTCCTACAAGGATATGTCCGGTCTGGATTCATCTATCGTAGAGCATCGGATACCACTAAACCCAGAAATTAAGCCGATCAAGCAGAAGTTGAGGCGGATAAAACCCGAGTGGTCCTTGCAGGTGAAAGAAGAGATTGAGAAACTCTTACGGGTAGGCTTCATCAAAGTAATTGAATATCCGACCTGGTTGGCAAACATAGTCACGGTTACGAAAGCGAATGGAAAGGTTCGAGTTTGTGTAGACTTCTGGGACCTTAATAAGGCTAGTCCCAAAGATGACTTCCCTTTGCCCAACATTGATATGCTGGTAGATGCAACCACGAACTACGAGGTCAAATCTTTCATCGATGGTTTTGCGGGTTATAACCAGATTAAAATGGCTGAGGAAGATCAAGACAAAACAGCATTTACAACTCCATGGGGTACTTATTGTTACACTGTGATGCCATTTGGGTTGAAAAATGCTGGGGCTACCTATCAGAGAGCCGTCACTACCCTGTTTCACGATATGATCCACATGGAGATTGAAGTGTATGTGGATGATATGATTATTCACTCAAAAGGTTCGGACGGGCAGCACTTCAAGGATTTAAGGAAGTTCTTCAACAGACTCCGGGAACATTCTATGAGGCTAAATCCCGCCAAGTGTACTTTTGGGGTTATCCGGGGTAATGTTTTGGGCTACATGGTCACAGAGAGAGGCATCGAAGTAGATCCCAGAAAAGTCAAAGCGATTATCGAGATGAAGCCACCCAGAACTGTCTTCGAAATGAAAGGTTTCATGGGCCGTCTGCAGTACATCAGCAGATTCATCAACCAGCTGACCTCCATATGTGAACCAATCTTTAAGTTATTGAAGAAGAATCAGGAAGTGGTTTGGAACGAGGAATGCCAACTGGCTTTCGAAAGGATCAAAGCTTACCTCGTCAATCCTCCTATCCTTTGCCCACCTCACGGGATCAAGCCTTTACTTCTATATCTGACGGTCACAGATACAGCTATTGGAGCCATGCTAGCGCAAGAGAAGAAGGACTCCAAAGTTGAAAATGCCATATACTTTGTCAGTCGTAAATTCCAAGGTAGCGAGTTGAATTACTCTGCCCTTGAGAAGACATCTTGTGACTTTGAGTGCAGGTGGTCGGAGAAAATTGAAGCATTATATGTTATCCCACACAGTGCACCTGGTCTCCAAGATGGACCCAATCAGATACCTGTTCCAAGGTGATAGAGGCAACATTTCTACCAGATTGGCAAAATGGACTTTCTTCTTAGCTGAGTTTGATATCAAATATGTGATTCGGAAGTCAATCAAGGGACAAGCTCTGGCAGATCAGTTGGCCGATTTCCCCAGTGCAGAACCCCGAGGACCGGATCTCCAGTTTCCAGATGAAGAGATTCTTGTTATAGAAAATGGCAATAGATGGCAATTATTCTTCGAAGGCGCAGCAAAAAAAAAGAGGTAATGGCATCGGGATGGTACTGGTAGACCCGAATGATATGCATACCCCCATTGCTATCAAGCTGAATTTTTCGGTCACCAACAATGCGGCCGAGTATGAAGCCTGCATAGCTGGTCTTGAGGCTGCCCTAGAACAACATGCGGATGAGTTAGAAGTGTTCGGTGATTCCAAATTGATAATCAATCAGGCCGCTAACAGATGGAAAACCTCAGATCCATGTCTCCAGAAGTATCACACTTACATTGTAGAGCTCGTCGGCCAGTTCAAGGAAGTGTCATTCCAATTCCTGCCACGAGATAAGAACAGATTTGCCGATGCCCTAGCTAATCTGGCCTCCTTGGTAGAGATCCCAGAAGGAAAGTCAATTAAACCGTTCAGGGTTGGTAGGCGAGAGAATCCTGCATACTGCTGTGAAATAGAGATCAAAACTGTCAACGAGCCGTGGTATAGTTAGATTTTCCAATACCTCAAGCATGGTGAGGCATCTTTCCCTGTCAATAAAGAAGGAGATCTAAAAGGTATTCATGCCAAGAGTCTGCAAGCTTTGAAAAGGCTATCGACTCAGTACGTCATACTTGGCAATGAGTTGTGGAAGAAAAGAGAAGGTTCCCCTCTCCTCTGCTCCGTCAGCGTATGAAAGAAAAGGCTCAAAAAGTAATGGAAGATGTTCACAATGGCGCCTGCGGACCTCATATGAACGCTCGATCTCTCATGCATAGCATCATCAGACTGGGTTACTTCTGGATTACTATAGAAACTGATTGTATTCAATTTGTGCGAACCTGTGACAAATGCCAGCGATTCTCCAATCTGAACCATATCCCTCCTCATGATCTCTACTGCATGACAACTCCTTGGCCCTTCGCAACATGGGGAATTGACGTCATTGGGAAGATAACTCCATCTGGGAGTAATGGGCACTCATTCGTATTGGTTGCTGTGGATTACTTCACAAAGTGGGTAGAAGCTGCATCTTACAAAGTGCTCACGGCTAAGAAAGTGGCTCTCTTCATAAAGGAACAGATTTTCTGCCGCTACGGATTCCCTAATGAGATTATTTCTGACAATGGAACCCACTTCGAAGGAGAAACTGATCGGTTACTCACTGAATACAGGGTCAAGCGTCACAAGTCTTCACCGTACAGACCGCAGACAAATGGTGCTGTTGAAGCTGCCAATAAGAGCTTGGAAAGGATCATAAAGAAGATGGTTGAGCGAGGAAGGGATTGGCCGAAAAAGCTACATTTAGCATTGTGGGACTATCGCACTTCAATTCAGACCGCTACTGGTGCAACCCCATACGCCTTAACCTATGGAATGGAGGCTGTTATGCCCATTGAGCTAGAGATTCCATCCCTCAGGGTGTTGCTTGAGAATGAGATAAATGAGATCGATTGGCTCCAAAGTCGATACAACGAGTTGGCACTGTTGGATGAACGCAGATTAAAAGCCATGGAGCACAATCGGGCATACCAGAAAAGAATGGCCCGTGCCTTTGACAAGAAAGTGAAGCCCAGAGACATCAAGGTTGGTGATTTAGTTCTCAAGATGAAGCCTGCAAATCAAAGCAGTGCATTGGGTAAGTGGGCACCTGTTTGGGTTGGACCGTTCCTAGTCAAGAAGATATTCTCCGGAGGAGCAATGCAGCTAGCGGATCTGGATGGTAACCCATTTTTGCACCCCGTCAATGGAGACAAGTTGCGGCGGTATTATGTGTAATTGAGTCTTTCTCCCTTCTGTAAATAAAATAAAAAAAAAAAGAAAAGAAATAAAAATAAAGGCGCAACAAAATTGTCCCAGATGAGACTGAAAACCTCTCAAAGGCAGTCCATGCAAAAATAAGGGACGTGCCCAGTGCTAAAAGAATATACCCAGCTAGGCCGAAAACCCTAAAAAGGGCGGTCTAGGTAAAAAATAGGGTTGCACTAAGTCCCCCTTCTGTCTTCCCCTTTCTTTAAACACAAAGTGGATTGAGTCGAACTACGGAGACCTGATCCCCTTAGTTCTCTTACAAAAGGGGAACCTAGGCAACCACTTGTGGTTCGGTCTAAAAATGCTGCAAAATCTTATGTCTTGCCAAGACGTGTTTTGATTATAGTCCTAAGGTTTTTCAAAGGTTCATTCGGAGTTAATACTCTTTTTGATGAGTTCAAGCACGGCCTACTTTTACTCAAATAACTTGCTGCGAATAAAAGAGAAATAAAATTTCAAACATCCATTTTGTCTGCATTAAGGTAATCAAGGGATACTCAAATTCTGTTCAAATAAATCTCTCTCCCAAAGTACAAGCAAAAGGAAAATAAGGAGTCTTCTATCTTTCAGAAAGGTGTCTAGATGCTCATCCCCGCTCCTGAACTCGTACCTCTGTTTTTCCTTTTCCTTGGTCACCGGGAGGTCTTTGGCTTAGGAAGGTCGAATAAGTCAGTTTGAGCCCGTCCTAACTCAGGAATAACACGCATCGGTGGTTCAATCAGACCAGTCTCCCTCAAAGCAGCCCTGGCAGCTCTCTCTTGCCGCAAGGCCTCTCTGCGTGCACTCACCTCTGGATCATCCCTCAGAGTAGCTCTCTGAATTTCTTGCCTCCGATAATCCTCAGCAACATCGCCAGTGACATTATCTGGATTCCCTCGGGCCTCTGTATCTCGGAAAGATCGGATGGATGAGTAGTCAGCTCCTAAGTATCCCTGACGGCGAGCCTCTATAGCCAGCTGTACGGGACCCTGCTGCTCTTTATACCAAATCAGGTACTCAGTGGTCAAGAATTGTTAGTACCCGGTCCGAAAAAAGGTATTCTAAATACCTGGCCCGGTGTAATTAAATAGAAACCCTAAAATCCCTTAAAACCAATCGGTCAAACCCCGCCGTCATTTGCCTGCGTGGAAAGCACGCCAGGTCAAAGTGCCGATCGGCCCTTTACTCGCTGTATGGCCGATCGACCCTTTTATTTGGTGCCGATCGAACCTTCAATCATTGTGCCGATCGTCCCTCTAGTCAGTGCCGATCGACCCTTATATTTAGGGCCGATCGACCCTTCAGCCCGGCCAGTGCCCAGTCTTGAAGCACTATAAATAAGTGTGCCCGGCTCCCCAATTTCAACACACAATTTACACGGGAGAAACGAGACTACTCTTGTTTTACCCATAGTTCTTCCTATTCTCTTCGAATCGCCCTAGATTCGACCCCAAAATCTTGCTACAATTGGTAAGACTCTTTTTAATATTTTTTGTTCCCTATTATTACTATTGTCTTATTATATTTGCATGCTTATATATTTTAATTGTTCCTTTATGCTAGATTTAGGACTGTTTTAATATATTTAAATATGCAATAGCCGAGGATGATCTAAGGTTTCGCCCAAGGAACCCAATGGATCTAGGAACTATTTCTTACCTTCCACCTTAGTTATAATTATCCCATGATCAACAATCCCCCAAGGATGAACGTTGATTAGTGCACCTTCCGAGGGCCTAACTCAAAGGTTCTAGGGTGTGATCATCAATTAATTCTTTCTCTCCCCTCCTCCTTATGCATGATCCCGTTTCTTCTATCTATTCCTGTAAACACCGCACACAACCAACACCCCACATGCTAGAAAGACCGATTCGTCGGGCAATAGGAGTGATAACGTTTCTTCTTACATGTAACTTGACCCCCGAACCCAATTAACTGTTTAGCCTTTTTTCAAAGCTTTGGGCTATATCAAAGTGGCGTGGCGACTCTCAAAAATTAAACTAATATTTTAATATGGTTTAAAAGCGAGTGTCACTAAATGAATATCCCATTTCGATCCGACATTATATGATTATTAATTTCAAACTTTCGAATGCGAGTTGCATCGGGACGGGGTATTCACAGTGGCGACTCTGCTGGGGAGACTGTTTTGAAATCTTTTTCAAATTAAGTGGGTCAGACTTTCGTTTTCCTTAGTGGTGTTGTATTTTGCTTTCTTTTTATTTTCTTTACTCTTAACTGTTGCATTGCATGCATGCATTTCATATAAATAAAAAATCTTTCTTTTTTTTTCTTTAAAAAGAATTAGACTTCTTTACCTCACACTACCACTAGAGTCCGTGTCACACTGCACAGACACCCTTGTACCCTTCGGAGAAGCCAAAGTGCGGGAAGTGTGGTGATCATGTCGCCTCCCTTCCGAGTCTCACTTGGCCATCCACTCATCAGTGCGCTTCGGCTGCACGGTGGGAGCCTAAAACCTAACCCTTGCGTCACCCACTTTTCTAGGAATACACTCCATATGATCGGTTGGTTTGACTAGCTTTTTTATGTAGACAATTAATAAAGGTCTTTATGTTAAGCCACTACGAATCAATGATAAGTCAAGATCTATAGAGAGAAAAAGAGCACTAAAAAATTGATTTCCTTTTAAAAAGGACGTGCTATGTAAGGTTGAGTGCTTGTCAAAAGATCTTGGCCTATCATAGGTTTGCAGTACTTTTCATAAAAATCATATTAAGTGTCTATACGAGAAGGTTATTCGTTAGGATCCACCACTTTAGGATATTTAGTTAGTTACGAAAAAGGGGTATCCCTTCCAACCTTAGTAGGACTAAAATGTACAAAGCTTTTGTAAATAAAAAAAATTCAAACTAGTACACTGCATTGAGTCAACCCCTCTCCTAAAGCCGAGTCTTTTCTGATACTTCCGCAGAGCTAAGGTCGGGCCGCGTTCTTCATTCAATAATGACAACCTTGCCTCCATCAACTACTCCAAGCACGCCTGCTGCCTCTGCAACCGGCTCTACACCAGTCACTTCAATGGAAGGTCCAGTCAACCCCAACTTCAATGATATTCCGCCTGCTCTGCACGCCTACTTTGCCGGTTTGACCATGAGGGTTGAGAAACTTGAAGAGCAGAATCGCACTTTGAAGAATCACAATCAAGAGTTGAAGGATCATTTTGTTGAGGAGCTCAGTAAAAGGGGACACAAGGTTATTTTGATGGGGAATGAAGTTGTCGATGTTGAAGATGAAACTGTCAATGCTCCTAATCCCGCCAACCCTAAAGCACCTACTCTCCCTCTACCCAACTATGTTCCAACCAGCTACAAAAATGTTCCATTCACATATGGGAGCTCGAGCAACTCTAGGAGACCCTATCAGCCTGCTGCCGACACACCCAAAGACCACTTTGCTAACCTACCTCCTCCCACTTTACCCTTCAATTATTCTGGCCACCATATTCCCACCTACTCTACCTCCCCTACCACTATCCAACCCCCAGTCATCCAGAATCCCAACATTGCCGCGGACCCAACTGTGTTAGACTTGGTTGAGCAAGTGAAGTTGTTAACCGAACAAATGGGAAAGCAAGGTGTGTCCCCCATTAAGATGCTTAATCCAAGCAAGGTTGCACCCCTACCTCAAGATTTCAAGATGCCCAAGATGGCCATGTTTGGAGGAGTTACTTGCCCAAAGACACATTTAGACAGCTATACGTTGGCGATGAGGGCTAAAGATTGTACACCGAGCAAATGGCAAGAATGTTCCATAGCACATTGGAAGGGCTGCTCTCCGTTGGTTTTGAAGTTGAACGAAGAGGAAAGGGATACTTGGGACAAGGTTAGTAGGGTGTTCTCGAAAAGTATCAAGCAAACATGGATTGGCAAGTTAATCGGCGATTTGGAACACACGCTCCAAAAAGAATGGGGAGTCAATTTATGATTTTTATAAGCGTTGGAATGATAAGTTGAGCGAAATTCAATATCCGCCCAAGGAGAATGAACAGAAACAGATTTTTTACAAGTGCTTGTTGCCCGGACACAAGTTAGCAGTTGGTAATGGGTATTTCCCCAATCTTAGGGAAATGGTGGATTCGGGAGTACGATACGAAAGTGGCATCACCGGAATCACTCCACCGAAGGACAGAGTACATTAATAATTCGTTCCGCTATAGAGCTCCCGCCAATACCGCAGCAAAGAAAGAGCCGGTGGGGCAAGTCAACTATGTACAAGGGGGAGCTGCTTTGGATGTTCAAGCTGTAATGAGGGGGAATAACAATGTTCACCGCGAAAGGGAAGTGTTTGACGATTTTGGAATGCCAATGGGCAAGGTTTTTGAAGTACTAGTAAAGAAGGGCTTGGTCAAGCCGCTTGAGAATTATGAACCGGTAAACCCAAGGGAAGGCTTAGACGCTTCTAAGTATTGCCACTACCACAAATACAAGGGTCACACTACTGATTACTGCCTTCAGTTCAAACGGTTAGTGCAAGACTTGATTCGGCAAGGCAAAGTAGAGAAGCCGAAGTCTCCAAATGTTGTGGGGAATCCTCTCCCTAACAATAGGATCCACATGGTGGAAGGTAATTTTATCAGTTTGGTAGAGATGGAAGATGCTTTTGAGAAGCTGGGGTGTCAACGAGAGGAGGTGTTCTCGGCTATTGTCGAGAAAAAAAGGGATTGTTTGTGCCAGTTGTCCGAGTATCTTTGGTTTTGCTTTGAAGAGGGCCGTGCGAAGCTCATCATTGAAGGGAAGATAGAGAATCCTAGTAAGATAGTTGGTAGTGATATTGCCATGGTAGAGAAAGACCTCGGCGATCCGATCAGTGCATTTGTGACAGACAGTGAGGCGGTTGTGTCGGTTTGTAATTTGAGTTCAATTTATAAAGAATTTTCTTGTTATATCTTTGTCTTTTGAGGAGCTGTCGAGAGAAGTTGCCTCGTTAAATGATGATTATGTGGAAGAGAGTCCTAAACCTCTCTCGTTGGCCGAAATTCACGCGAAGTATCCGACATGGAAAAGCATGGGGTTAATCTACTCACGAGGTCCGGAAGGGTGTATCAGCGAGAAGATAAAGGGCGAAGAAAGTCTTTGGTCCGAAAGCGAAGTAGTGAATCCCGATAAAGAAGGCCCTATTCTCACTCAAGCTGAAGCTAACCCAAGCCAATATATCCTTATGGTCCTTGCTAACGTCCTCGTATGCTCACGGGATGATGTTGGAACGAGAATCTTCTTTGCGACTTTGGTACCGTCGACACAAATCCGAGAAGATGTAACGCGAGATGATCGGCAACATACACTTTGGGAATATCATCACGTTTTCGAGTTGGACATGCCGGAGTTTGGATCGGATCATAATGAACCAGCACATTACTATTGAGGTCAACGGGAAAAGGTTGCCACGTATTTTCATTGATAACGGTTCTGCGGTGAACATACTGCCTTCCAGGATGATGGACGTCCTTGATCTAAGTCCCACAGATTTGAGACCTTCAGTTCATTCCGTGCAAGGATACGACTCTACTAGCCGATCAGTGTTGGGAATAATCAGTTTGCCTCTTACTTGCGGGACCACTACTATGATTGCTGAGTTCCAAGTCATAGACATACCTTCCACTTTCACCATCTTCTTTGGGTAGGCCATGGTTGCATCGAGATGAATGGAGTCCCTTCCTCATTGCATCAATGTGTGAAATTTCGGTCGGGCGACCAAGTGACGGTCATTTACAGCGATTTGGTAACATCTCAAGGGTCAAGCACCTTTGGGGAAAGTCGGTCCTACATATTCGGCACGAAGAGGGTAGTTCAATGTTCGGCGGTTTTCGGCTAATAGCACGAGGCACGGAGTTTGCGCGGTAGACCTCACAAAAACATCGGACGTAGTACGACCAGTGATTAGAATGATGAGGAACATGGGATTTGTACCGGGGCGGGGTGGGTGAACATCTCCAAGGACCTACGCAAGCAATGGAAGCTGCGATCATCGCGGCGAGCACGGTTTAGGCTATGTTATTACCCCGAAGATCGAGTGAAGAGAAAGAATTGAGTACCTCAAGAGGGCAAAGCTACCCTACGAGAAGCCGAGAGATGAGGCCATACCGCCTTTCCCTCAATAGTTACTTTGTCAAGGAGGGCGAGGAATTCTCTTGCATGGAGTTTAGCGAGCCTTGGTTTGATCACACGGGTAAGGCTGCGAAGGGTTTCGAAATCTTCGGGGATACGAGAGGTTGACGGATCGAAGGCGAAACTGTTCTCATGGATCCACGTCAAAAGAGAGGCAAGGTTGTCACGGATCCGAGCCGGTACACCGTCAAGGCGAAGATGAGTTGGCCGATCGGCTAGGGCGGTATCTTTGGATGAGCCGTCGGTCGAGGACATAGCGGTTTGAGGAGTCGAGAGGAATGGGATGGTCGGACCACTGCTACGGCATTTGGGGAATCTAAATATAGAAGATGATATGGTTGCGATCATTGGAACAGAAGCGGACGGACAATGTTGATCCAAGGACGTTGGTGACACCCATGGTTGGAAAGGCGAAGAATTGGTGCGTATTTGGCGGACCCGTAGCCACGAAGCAATACATGGTTGAAGAGCTGGGATTGATGCCTCCTCCTACCGAGTCTCCCATTGGTTCCCCCAAGTCCTCTGTTTCTTCAGAGTCATCTGTTTCGTTTGAGTCTGATGTGTTTTCTTTCGAGTTTGAGTCTTCCTCTAAGTCTGATGACCTCACGTCAGAGGACTACGACTTAGTTGCAAATGTTGTTTTCCCTTTCGTTATGAATGAAAAGCTAGACCTTTCTGAGTATCCCCTCATAGCCAATCTTTTAAATGATAAATTAACTAAAAATAATACTCAACTTAATCAAATTAACTTAGTTAATAATGATTCATTAGAAGAAGCAGACACACTAAACAATGAATACATTAAAGAAATTTCTAAGCAAGTTATCAATCAAAAGGAAGGTCGAGCCCAAGCTGCCGATGAGGTGTTATCATGTATTAATTTGGGAATGGAAGAGGAGCCGAGAGAGACACAGATTGGAAGCTTCTTCAAAGAGACTGAAAGGGAAGCGTTGATCGAGCTGCTTAAAGAATATTCGGATGTGTTCGCATGTCATACAAGGATATGCCGGGGCTGGATAACTCGATAGTGGAACACAGAATACCACTAGCACCAGACGCCAAGCCTGTCAAGCAGAAATTGCGCCGCATTAAGCCAGAATGGTCTCTGCAAGTTAAAGAAGAGATAGAGAAGCTCCTCCGAGTGGGCTTTATCAGAGTTATTGAGTATCCGACGTGGTTATCTAATATTGTGACAGTCGATAAATCGAATGGCAAGGTTAGAGTTTGTGTTGACTTAGAGATCTCAACAAGGCTAGCCCGAAGGATGACTTTCCGTTGCCCAACATCGACATGCTAGTAGATGCCACCGCTAACTACGAGGTCAAGTCTTTTGTAGATGGTTTTGCGGGATATAATCGAGATCAAGATGGCGGAGCGGACCCGGGAGAAGACGGCTTTCACTACACCATGGGGAACATCTTTGTTACCTTTGTAATGCCATTCGGATTGAAAAATGCGGGGGCTACATACCAAAGAGCGGTCACGGCATTATTCCATGACATGATCCATAAGGAGATCGAAGTGTACGTCGATGATATGATCATTCATTCCAAAGGGTCGGACAGTCGGCATTTCATTGATTTGAGAAAGTTCTTGACGGGACTACGTGAGCACGCAATGCGTGCGAATCTGCCAAGTGTACATTTGGGGTTATTCGAGGAAAGGTCTGGGCTACATGGTCACCGAACGAGGGATTGAGGCGAGATCCAAGGAAGATTTAAGCCATCATGGAGATGAGGCCACCGCGTACAGAAAAAGAAGTTAAGGGATTCATGGGACGGTTACAGTACATCAGCCGCTTCACTAATCAATTGACTACTATGTGTGAGCCGATTTTCGGTGATGAAGAAGACCGCAAGTATAGATTGGGATTGGAAGTGTCAAGAGGCCTTTGAGGAAATCAAGAGATACTTGGTCAATCCCCCATCCTTCGCCCCCACATTCGGAGAAACCGTTGCTATTGTACCTAACGATGGCGATACGGCCGTTGGGGCTATCTTTGGCCACAGAAGCCAAGGATTCTCGGGTGGAGAACGCCATTTATTTCGTTAGCCGGAAGGCTGCGGGAAGTGAGCTAAATTACTCGGCGTTGGAAAAGACTTGCACCGGGCTAGTTTGGGTGGTTAATAAACTCGAAGCACTATTTGTCGGCACATCCGATTCTACCGTGTCAAAGATGGATCCCATTAAGTATACATTCGACAAACCGTCTCTGTCCATGAGGTTAGCCAAGTGGTCGGTATTTGGGGAATTCGACATCACCTATGTGCCGAGAAAAGCGATCAAAGGGAGAGCCATGGCGAGATCATTTAGCGAGTTTCCAAGCACGGAAGAACGGGGCTTGAACCGAGTTTCCGGACGAGGGGATTTTCAGCCTTGATACAGAAGAGAGATGGCAACTATTCTTTGATGGGGCCGCAAACAAGAGAGGCAACGGAGTGGGAATCCTTTTGGTAGATCCCAAAGATGAGCACACCCCCATCGCCATCAAACTAAATTTTACAACCACCAACAACGCAGCTGAATACGAGGCATGCATAGCCAGTTTAGAAGCGGCCTTGGAGGCGTAATGTAAAGGAGTTGGAGGTATATGGAGACTCGGCTTTAATTATCAATCGGAACGTCTAAGAAGTGGAAGGCTGTTGACCCCTACTGCGACGTGCAGATTCACATGGAAGAGCTAGTTAAGCAATTCGGGAAGTGACATTCCATTATCTACCCAGAGACGAAATAGATTCGGCGACGCTTTAGCTACACTGGCTTCTTTGGTCGAAATCCCTCACGGAATGTACGTAAAACCATTCGAGTTGGTCGGAGAGAGAACCCCGCTTGCGCTACGAAGCCTCTGCTGCGAGATTCAAGCCGACATCGAGGAGAATAAGGATCCGTGGTACGCACAAATTTATGAGTATCTCAAGAAGGGTGATGTGTCTTTTCTAGGAGACGTGAAAGCCAAAAGCTTACGAGGCATTGAAAGCGATTGGCCGGACGGTTTGTTCCTCTTTGGATAATATGTTGTACAAAAGACATTACGATGGTCTCCTGTTACTCTGTGTAGACGCGAAACGGGCGAAATGATCATGGAAGAAGTACACGATGGCTTATGCGGTCCGCACATGAATGCCGAGAATGTTGAGACGAGAAAATCACACGGTTGGGTTATTATTGGATCACTATAGAAGCCGATTGCATCCGGTTGTGCGGAAATGTCCCAAATGCCAAATGTGTTCCAATTTGAACCATGTACCCCCTCACGAGTTGTACAGCATGGTAACCCCTTGGCCATTTGCGACATGGGGGATTGATGTGATTGGCAAGATTACACCGCCGGGAAGCAATGGGCATTGTTTTGTATTAGTGGCGTGGATTACTTCACCAAGTGGATCGAGGCAAAGTCTTACAAGGTGTTGACTTCCAAGAAGGTGGCACAGTTCATTAAGGAGGACATCATGTGCATATATGGGGTACCAAATGAGATCATCTCGGACAACGGGTCCCACTTTGGCGGAGATTGTGATAGATTGCGCGAGTTCAAGATTACCGGCACAAGTCTTCCCCTTATAGGCCTCGGACCAACGGAGCGGTCGAAGCGGCTAACAAAACGATTGAGCGAGATAATCGGAAAACGACAATTCGAGGTAGGGGCGGCCGAGAAACTACCGTTGGCACTTTGGGGATATAGAACTTCCGTCCGTACGGCTACGGGCGAAACTCCTTTTGCTCGACATATGGGATGGAGCGGTACTCCCGGTTGAGTTGGAAGTCCCGTCTTTGAGAATCTTATTAGAGAATCAAGTAGCGAAGTTGAATGGCTCCGCGATCGATATGATCGATTGGCCACACTTGACGACGCGGACTCAAGCCATGGAACACATCCGAGCCTATCAAAGACGGACGGCAAGGGCTTTCAACAAAAGGTGCGGCCCTTAGACATTAAGGAAGGAGATTTGGTTTTGAAGCGGCAACTTCCCAATAAGTTCAATCCTCTTGGGAAGTGGGCCCCTACATGGACTGGCCCGTACGTGATCAAGAAGATATTTTCGGGTGGAGCAGTTAAAATGGCAGATTTAGATGGCAACGAATTCAAGGAGCCCACCAACCTCAGCAAGCTCAGACCCTACTATGATTAAACTCTTCCTCCCCTCTAAAAAAGAAAAAAAAAATGCAAAAAGAAGCCCGCTAGATTGAAAACCCGTAAAGGGCGGTCTAGCAACAAAAGAAAGGGTGCGTTCAAAAGCTCGCTAGATTGAAAACCCGTAAAGGGCGGTCTAGGCAAAAGTTAGAGCAAACAAATAAAATAAAAATCGTCCCGCTTCTATCTTCCCTTTCTAAAAATAGTAGCTTGATGAAAATGAACTACGACGACCTGAGCCCCTTGGTTCTCATTGTAAAAGTGGTACGTAGGCAGCCTTAATCGGCGCGGTCCAAAAAATAAATAAAAATCCAATCTGTTTTTATTAAAGCAATAAACTTTTTCATTCCCACAATCAATGCATGATTACACTTATTTGATGAGTCTAAGCTCGACTATACTAATGACTACATAACTTGCAAAAGAAACTAAAAAAAAAATTAAAAGACAAAATAAATAACTAATGTGTCTGCATATGACTGTGGGTGGATACTCGGACATATAGGTCTACTCCTTGGCACTAGGCCCATCATCTCCGTCCTTCTTCTTCTTGGCGGCTCGTCGAGTCGGTTTCTTCTTGCTCTCTCTCTTAAAGTAAGGCGAATGCTTCTTCTTCAATGGGGGAACCGCCTCGATCGCCTTGCCCTTCAACTTCCGCTCAATCTTCTTGGGAGGATGCTCCTCCACTGTGTCTAAAGAAATCCCCAAAGCTTCCCTGTCTCTGAGAAAACGGCTCGAAGATATGTTAGGAATCAATCTCCGTCTCAAGTCATATAAGATCTCCCTCATCGGTCCCAAGTTTTCTTCATACCATGTCAAATAAGCGTGTGACAAATGAGTGCTAAGGGTCCGCTGCGCAAGATAAACTCGTGGCATCCCATGAGAACTCCATAAGCTTACCATCAAAACTGAAACACCAACATCCATTGGAAGAACCTTGGCAGAATCATCAAACTCAGAAGTTCCCCAAGTTGGAGGACGGACCTGCTCCATGCCATATTGCCGAAATACCCGCTCTGCATAGTAAAAAGTAGTGGTCTCAAAAGCTGGTACACGAATCAAGCATTGCCCAAGCTGAAGGCTCCGAATGAAAGAGAGACCCCAATGCTGTACTCGCCAATGAATTCTGTCGGTATCAACCTCCGCCAAGTACATCTTCCACTCCCGCTCCGATAAGCCGGAAAGCGGACCAACCTTCCTCCTGCAACCGTGAAACCAAGGCTTGACACTCGAAGGGGGAATCTCTAGAACAAAAAGTCGATCCTCAAGCCATGTGGTCAGTAATTTGGCACTGCCCCTAGTCATGAGTGGAGCACCCCTAGCTATCTGAGATATACCATGAAGTGTCTCGCCCAAGAGAACCGGAACGATGCTCCTCCCAGAACGGGCCTGATCAACCATATCCAAGCATCCACTGGTAGCTACACCCACATAAGGAGAAAACAGAACCTTGGAAAATAAGCAGAGGGCCAGGCAATCCAAAGCAAAATCCGAGTCAAAGTCATCACCATGAGCAAACCTCCCCGGCAAATCACAAATATCTATGTCTACACCCTCAACCAAGCCCCTAGCCACAGCCGTGGGAACACGAAGAAATTTAGCCACCCTTGTCACCAACGGAACTCGATCCTGAGGAACTGCTATCAAACTGACATCTTCCCCTCCGCACAAAGCAAGAAAATCCTCATCGGTGGG
Organism: Adenophora triphylla var. japonica; assembly: GCA_022495995.1. Classification (NCBI taxonomy): domain Eukaryota; kingdom Viridiplantae; phylum Streptophyta; class Magnoliopsida; order Asterales; family Campanulaceae; genus Adenophora; species Adenophora triphylla. The sequence continues at coordinate 231,526 of JAFEMH010001980.1, forward strand.
TGTAATCTCGTTGTAAGAAAAGTTGAAGACGTGATTAGACTCGTCCCAAAAAGCAGCCGCAGCATGTAGGAGATTCCAATTGGGATGCATGGGCAAAAGGGACCAAATACACTTTACCCCAAAACGTTTGTCAAAGGCATGACGAACGGAGCGAGGTACCTTGGATACCCAAACAGCCAAATCACTCTCAAAATCGCTTTGTTTCTCCATCAAAACGAAGGGTGGGAATTCATTGTGTTTGTCCACGGCAAGAAAAGGAATACTTGATGCAAAGAAAGAAAAGAAGAGAAAATTGTGCTTTATAACCGTCGGCTGACAAGGGTGTTATATAGGTTTTGGTATGGGATTCCGTACAGGAAAAGGACAGCGAAGGAATCCGTGTAGGAAAAGGAGAGTGTTGGGCCGATCGGCCCATTGCTCAGAAACAAACCGCCGCCTTTCAGCATAAGGCCGATCGGACCTTTAATTTTGGGCCGATCGGACCTTTATATTTGGGCCGATCGAACCTTTAGCTTCCCCAAGTACAGCACAGCTTCAGCAGCTCAAGAATTCCAAAGCCCCACCTTTTTTATCATTTTTTATTTTTATTTTTATTTTTTCAGTTTTACTTTGTTTATTTTGTTACAATATTATCCTCAATGCAGTGTACAAAAATAGATAATGTCCAAAAATAGAAAATGTACATAAATAGAAAGACTAACTTTATATTAAATCCATAGACTAGTACAGAAATCAGTTGCATACATAAGTGAGTCAGCATAAAATATAGAGTCTGCATGCTCCTTTTTTCACTACAGGTACTACAAAATGAAAAAATCCTAATGACCCCGACGGGAAGTCGAGGCACGACCTCGGGAAAATCCGGATGTCGAGCTACCATCACCATGAGAGCGCTGTCTCCACTGCGCCGGATCCACATCCACTGATCTCCGGGATTGGCAGGAAAGTGTCGACACTGCGCTTCTCAGCAGGCGGGTCGGTCACATTGGTGCGCCTCGCGGCCCGTACGTAAGACTCCCGGGTAACCTGCAAAAATCAAGCGCGAGAGTTACATCACGGCTGAAATAATAAATGAATGAAGAGGAAAAGTAAGAGGTATACCCCGCCGGCACCGCCTGGAGGAAGCTGAGCACCCTCCACCTCATCAGCCTCTGTAGGTGCCAAGTCTACCCGCACCTCCCCGTCGGCTATATGCACAACGAAATGATCGGGAAATGGAGGCATATCCACTATCTCGGGAGGTGCAGCACCCATCGGCTCGGGAATAGCCGGACCACTGCTCCCCATACCGGCGGCCTCGGCGGCGGCGGCGCAGCCGCCTCGCCACTGCGGTGATCTCAAATAAAGCGCCACAAAATCCGCATAATCCATACCAAGTAGGCCCGATGAGCGGGGACCCCAAACAGATACTCATCCCTCCGAGGCAACCGGTTCGGATACCACATGTTCCTCGGAGGATGTTGGGGCGCGTAAGCGGAGCCCACGCATAGTCTTTGCCTCGACACCCGCTCGCCCAAATACATCTCATCGGCAAGCGGCCCGACCGGCAATCTGCGGGAAGCGATCCACATCCCGAACGGCACCAATAGTCTCGAAGCCTCGGGTGTCCAAGGATAGAGTAAAAACTCGGGTCTACTAGGACCATCAAGAACGGCTCTCAAATCGGACTCACGAACCGTCTTCGGATACCCTCAATCCGATTTTCCTTCCTCGATTACCGCAAAACGGGCACATCCCGAGTACGGTCCCGTAAAGTGAACGGCGCAACGCCGAAAATCTCATAAACCCGGGCTGCAAAAGACACGAAGGAGCGATATTTACAAAGACAAAAAGACAAGTAACAAGTAAAAAGACAAGTAAAAGTGATGAAAAGTAGGCATACCTCCGTAACAAGGCGAAAGGCATCAAAGAAGAGGTGTTGGACCTCGAAACAGTATCAAGAGCTCGGTACAGCTCAGCCAAACCGGCCCCTCCCCAAGAAATGTCCCGCACTAAGCTCAAGTCAGACAAAGCACCCAACAAGGAGAATCTGCATACTGGGCCCGAGTTGGGAAAAAGGGCCACTGAAAGACCGTACCAAAGAAATCCTCTGACAAGTGCGTCAAGCCCATACTGGCCGACTCTGTACTGATCAATGGCGGCCATGACAAGCTTATACAACCTCCCCGCATCTACACCGAAATTTCTGATCGAGCCTACGCTAGCGCCAAACAGCTGAATCTGACGAGCCTTATCAGAATGAAGGGTCTCATCAAAGGGCAGTGCTACGTCCGTAAATCTCAAACCGGTAAGGACGGCAAAGTCTGTGGGAGTGATCGTGGCCTCACCCCAGCTCAGATGAAAGGTATGCGTCGTGTCCCACCAAAACTCCCGACACGCCTTCACCACTGCCGTACATTTCCTAGTATGGCCCATCAGCGAGACCATGTCAAAAAAGGGGCCCAACCCCAAGCTCCATACACTCTCACGAGGACTACCCTCACCAGCCGGCAGAAGTGCCCACAACTCACCAACCGCCCTAAGGGAGCTCCGTCCCTTCATCTTCTTCCCCTAAACAGGTAAACACAGCAAAGGTACGTGTCATTACGCGCATTTTAAAATAATAAATATTTTGTACATGCATAATATATTCTGTTGTTAAAATAAAAATTCTTTACCTTTATCCCGACGCGGGAACGAAGACCGGTGGATCCGTGATAAGTCAAGCCCGCATAGAAATCGGACTGGTTGTACAACATGAAGTGCAATCTCGAGGGCCGATAATTGCGCGAAGCCCGCCGCCTCCGAGCCTCAACGCCCCCACCAACATCACTCCTATCGCTCTCCCCGGCGTTAGGATCGCCTTCCCCTTCATCATCATCACTACTATCACCATTGCCGCCACCAGGACCGCCGTGTCCTCCGCCATTGCCGCCACCAGGACCGCCGTGACCGCCACCATTTCCACCTTGGCTGCTGCCACCATTACCGCCCTGTCCACCACCGTGTCCACAATCAAAACCGCCCCCATAACCACCATCATCACCACCTCCATAACCCCCATAACCACCATCAAAGCCTCCACCCATTTGGCCATAACCGCCCCTAACACTACCAGAACCATGGCCCCCTCTCCCACCATAACCACTAGCAGAAACTCCTCCGCCATAGCCATGAAAATCACCACCGTACGAGCCCAACGAAGGATTCTCCGATCGGTTGAGCAAGAGCTCCAAAGCAGCAACATCGGGATCCATGACAAGCAAAACCTTAAAGCAACTCGGCACAAATCAAGAAGAGCTTGAAGGAATTTTTTCCGGTGAGAGCTTTAGGAAGAAGAAGACGTAAAAGAGAGAAGGAGACGGATGGCTCTTAAGGCCGATCGGCTGTAAATTCTGGCCAATGGGGGTGAAGGCCCGATCGGCGCTTCAGTTTGTGTTTCTTTTGACCGATCGAACAGCCAGGATTTCATCCTGGCGACTCCGATCCACGTCCATTTGTACTCCACCAATCAGAGGGAAGGTCCGATCGGCCCTTCACCTCTCCGCCTGACACGCGTCCCCTCGGTCACATCGGTTGACCAGGTTATTAAATAACCTTCCCCTTTTTCAAAAAAATCCCCTTTTTCAAAAAACCCCCATTTTTCAAAAATCCCCCGTTTTCGAAAAAATAAACCTCTTTTCAAAATGAATTCCTTTTTTAGTTTATTTTATTTTTTTAACCCAAAATCCTTTTGCTTTATCAGTTATAGTTATTTTTGGGGTGACTCCCGCAGAAGTCAAAATTATTCAATTTTTGGGGTGACTCCCGCAGAAGTCAAAATTATTCAATTTTTGGGGTGACTCCCGCAGAAGTCAAAATTATTCATTTTTTTTTTGGGGTGACTCCCGCAGAGGTCAAATTTTTAAGGGTTGACTCCCGCAAAAGTCAAATTTTCACAAGGGGTGACTCCCGCAGAAGTCATTCTTTTTACAATTTTACGGGGTGACTCCCGCAGAAGTCAAACTCTCACAAAACTTTTGGGTGATTCCCGCACAGTTACATTCCAGTGACTTTCGCGCAGTCACGTCTTCACATTTCAGTGACTTTCATATAGTCACATACTTCCGGGAGATTCCCACACAAATCGCGTCTTTGGTTTGAGACGTTGCACGTCCGCCATTCTCGGGTACTAAACGCCCACTCTTTCGAACTACGACTTGGCTTGATTCCTTTTTGGGATACGTAGGTAGCCCGACGTGGGTTCAGCCGCTTGACCTACCTGGTCATCTTTTTTGCGACTCAGCCCGAGTCCAACCCTTGCATCCGCAAAATCATTCTCTTACCTCCTGAAATCCCTTTTTTCAGGACGGATCCTATTTTTTCTATCGTCGACCCCACTTGTCTTACAAGAAGCGTCGCCGAGGGGCTACTGTTAGTACCCGGTCCGAAAAAAGGTATTCTAAATACCTGGCCCGGTGTAATTAAATAGAAACCCTAAAATCCCTTAAAACCAATCGGTCAAACCCCGCCGTCATTTGCCTGCGTGGAAAGCACGCCAGGTCAAAGTGCCGATCGGCCCTTTACTCGCTGTATGGCCGATCGACCCTTTTATTTGGTGCCGATCGAACCTTCAATCATTGTGCCGATCGTCCCTCTAGTCAGTGCCGATCGACCCTTATATTTAGGGCCGATCGACCCTTCAGTTGGCCCAGCCCAGGTACCGAAGCACTATAAATAAGTGTGCCCGGCTCCCCAATTTCAACACACAATTTACTCGGGAGAAACGAGACTACTCTTGTTTTACCCGTATTTCTTCCTACTCTCTTCGAATCGCCCTAGATTCGACCCCAAAATCTTGCTACAATTGGTAAGACTCTTTTTAATATTTTTGTTCCCTATTATTATTATTGTCTTATTATATTTGCATGCTTATTATATTTTAATTGTTCCTTTATGCTAGATTTAGGACTGTTTTAATATATTTAAATATGCAATAGCCGAGGATGATCTAAGGTTTCGCCCAAGGAACCCAATGGATCTAGGAACTATTTCTTACCTTCCACCTTAGTTATAATTATCCCATGATCAACAATTCCCCAAGGATGAACGTTGATTAGTGCACCTTCCGAGGGCCTAACTCAAAGGTTCTAGGGTGTGATCATCAATTAATTCTTTCTCTCCCCTCCTCCTTATGCATGATCCCGTTTCTTCTATCTATTCCTGTAAACACCGCACACAACCAACACCCCACATGCTAGAAAGACCGATTCGTCGGGCAATAGGAGTGATAACGTTTCTTCTTCTGTTGTAACTTGACCCCCGAACCCAATTAACTGTTTAGCCTTTTTTTCAAAGCTTTGGGCTATATCAAAGTGGCGTGGCGACTCTCAAAAATTAAACTAATATTTTAATATGGTTTAAAAGCGAGTGTCACTAAATGAATATCCCATTTCGATCCGACATTATATGATTATTAATTTCAAACTTCCGAATGCGCGTTGCATCGGGACGGGGTATTCACAAGAATGTAAACCCTTTTTCTTGACGGAGAAGCGTCCGTGTGGGAGTAAACCCTCCAAGAAGGATTTATTGAAGAATTGCACAGTCTGGGGCTCGGTCATAACCATTGAAACAGCATCAGTCATCAGCCTGTCTCTCAAATCCCGAATAATTTGCTGAGGGTATCTATATTTCCTGCTCACCAGTGATGGGACACAGAAAGAAGACACATGCAAGCCTGGCAGTCTGACTACCACTGACCCCTCCTGAATATCCCTCATAGTATGTAACTTCCACGCCAGAATCCAGAAACTCAGATCAACCGTCCTGTATCATGCCAATCTAATCTGCCAGCTATCAGCGGCCGCACCTCTTAGCACTCTACGTTGTCCAGTCATCCAGGGAATAGCTGTCTGACCCTCCAGAAGGGGCATTATCAGGCGCAGCCGCTCAAAAAGCCATAAAGATAACAAACAGGGGCTGCCCGCACCCATGAAGTCTGATCCCCCTGCTAGCCTATCAATGCCATGGTAAGTCTCAGCCAGCAACAGTGGTACAATGTCCATCTCCCCTTGGCCGGATTGAAATTGACGAAGATCTACACCTCGAGTACCCCTAAGTTGCCTGACAATCTCCAACAACATACCTGGACAGACTCCGATGTACTTGCAGAAGTAATGAGCCGATAGGGTGAGCAGCATGAATATGTCCAAAGATGTGGAAAGATCGAATGTACTCGGGATTGGATAAGCGTAATCTGCTACCCGAGTCAAATCTATGAGCCCATCATCCAGAATAGTAGATGACACCTGATCTGCAGTCAAGCCCAAGAAATCTGATAGTTGCTCCGTGACTGATCGTCTGTCCCGTGGAAATGCCACGATCGTTGACTCCTTCAAGCCTGTTAATGCTCTAAAATCCTCCATGGTCGGTGTCAAATCATTATACGATAAAGTGAAGACATGTCGCTCCAAATCCCAAAAACAAGATGCAGCCCGGAGCAATTCCCAATCGATCCTCCAGTCCTTCAGAGATCAGATGCTGGGCATGCCATACCTTGTATCAATAAGCTTTCTATGTTGTTTCTGGTGAAGATGAGTAATTTCAATGAAATCTTGACGAAATTGATGTTCCCGGGAAGCAATTTCTTCATTATAATGTTCCATTGCAGTCAAAAGTTCCAATCTTGGCTAGAGAAGTCGATTAACTTTCAAACTGGGTTGTTGAAGAGACAGTTTTCTTGCAAAATGAACTCGAAGCTGGCTTAAAAGGGGTTCTGTTACGGACTTCCTCAAGCCGTGCGGCACAACTTGCCATGCTTGTCTGGGATGTCGGGCGACACTTCTGGCCCCCACCAAGCACTAGCCATAAAATTCCCAACTCGCCGGCGCTGTCATACATCTACCCATGCATGTTCTATCCTAAAATACATAACGCTTGGGGGAGGGCCCATTTCATCACATATACCGTTATACACGCCCTAGCCGATGCAATTTCATCACCTCATGAGCAAGTCCGGCATAGCCTAACCATCGTCCTGTCCCTTGAGCAGATAGACTTGCGCAAATAAACTAACATAGTTTAATTTTTTCTAACAAGGAGTATCATAATCAAAGTTTATTGCTTAGAAGTGTTGTGTTTCCCGCAGAGTACAATTAAGCACAATTAGATCTTGAGGATTGTACCTCAACCAAAAATTGAGACAAAAGAAGTGCAAATCCAGCGATCTTTAAAAAAAAAAAAAAGAAGAAAAATATTCATCAAAATTATCAGCCTGTTGCCAATTGCCAGCAAAGTTCGTTTTTTATGATAAATCAACAAGCAGGATTCTTGCCCTACCAAGTAAAGATTGGTGATTCCAAAGTCATTCAAGAGTCAATGAAGGTCGTCCCCTGACAAAACAGCAATCATCAACAACAGCAGCACGAATCCCCGGCAGTCACATCTATCCCCAGCAGCAACAACAATAGCATCAGTCCCTCTGGCAGCTACAGGTAAGCACATCATAGGTATGAAAACACGTCTAGTCCAAACTGTTAAATCATTATCACTCCCTTCAGTTCATTTCATTCTATCGGGTTAAGACGCCTCCTAACAGTCTTCTATCGGGTCAGACACCTCCTAATGGTCTATTCGGGTCAAGATGCCTCCTAATAGTCTTCTATCGGGTTAAGACGCCTCCTAACAGTCTTGTATCGGGTCAGACACCTCCTAACAGTCTTCTATCGGGTCAGACACCTCCTAATGGTCTTTTTCGGGTCAAGACGCCTCCTAACAGTCTTCTATCGGGTCAGACACCTCCTAATGGTCTTTTTCGGGTTAAGACGCCTCCTAACAGTCTTCTATCGGGTCAGACACCTCCTAATGGTCTATTCGGGTCAGACACCTCCTAATGGTCTATTTCGAATTCTCCGAACTACGATTTGGCTTGATTCCCTCCCAGGGATACGTAGGAATCCTTTCTTAAAAAAAGCTCCAGCCATCTGATCCACCAAGTCATCGTCTAGCCATCCGCCTTATCCCCCAGCCGCTCATTGGGATTGGGTCCTGTTTATCGACAACCTCACTTCTTCCATAAGTGACGTTGCCGAGGGGTTCTGTGAGTACGCCAATCCAATTCGCGACCCTTTTAAAGTGCTTTTTAATGTAATAAAATGACACTAGGGGCATTTTGGTAAATTCCCGGTCAATTCCAAGTCTTCCGGAAACTTATCTTAAAGTTCTTATGAAGGAAGTACTTGTGAATGATTTTTTCCACACAAAAGGACCTATAAGGAATTATCAGCTTTGGACCTATTGGGAATTATCACAGAAGGTTCCAGAATCAGTTATTTATGCCAAAAACGGTTACATGGCTAGATAGGTCGTGCGACACAATTGACCATGGAAAAGTGAAGCGAAAGGCCGTGCGACACAAGTGACCTCATCCATGCAGCCTATAAATTGGACCCTTCCCCTCTCATATCAGGATCCTTTTCCAATACCCTAGAGTCACTCTGCCCAATTGACGACAGAAAACCCTCTCTCTCCTCAAACCACACCAAACCTCTCCAATTCCATCCTTTCTTCACCCAAACCATAAACCCATCTTCATACAACTCCTCTCCCTTTGAAGATCTAAAGAGAAGCAGCCAATTGGTGTTCATTTGCATCCCCTAGCAGCTGAATTGAAGGCTTCCACACCTAACTTGGTGTAGAAGTAGAGGACTACAAGGGTAACGAGTTTCTCCACCTTTTCTCTCTCATTTTACTTATTTATTTGTAATTGTTCTTTCCTCCACTTGATAATCCAGTTCCATCTGCTTTAGATTATCAAGTGGCAACTGCCATATCTCTGTTTAATTGGTTTTGTTTGGTTTGGTTTAATTGCATATTGATATTGTGATCGTATCTCCCTTGGTTGCTTGGTGCTCAAGGGAGTGTGGATCTCCCATATCCATGCTCCCTTGGGTGATTCATTGCTAATTTGTGTTAATCCAAGTTGATTTGATGTGCTTAATAGATCTGAATTGATCCCTGTTAATTTCTGGTTTTAAATTGTGAGATTCCTGCAGATAGTCAACTTATGTCACGCGACACAAGTGACTTATCAAGTCCTGTGTCATGCGACACAAGTGACCTATCTGCAGAGAGTCATCTTTCAGTTGTAAGTTTGTTCCTCCTTTCCCTCCTTTGGTTTGTCACTCAAATTAGGGTGTGGATCTTCCATATCCACATTCATTTTGAAGTGATTAGATAGCTTTACCTCCCCTTTGTTCAATAATGTAAAACCTCTGCAAAGTGTCTGTAGTGTCACGCGACATAAGTGACCTCTCAGGTCCTGTGTCACGCGACACAACTAGCCTCTGCAGTAGGTTCATTTTAGTTGTAAGTTTTGTCAATCCTCTTTGTAATATGGGATGTAGCCTCCCATGGTCAGTGGCTTACAAGTTGTTTCTTCCTCCCTTTGATGCAATAAAATAAAGCACTTTTATGCATTCCATACATATCTTGTCATACACACTAGCACACACATTTAAATGAATTAAATGTTGAACGTTAGAAAGACTCGTCTACGGACGAGGCGTGTATGGTGAACTCTCGGTTCTTCCCAACACGTAACTTGACCCCCGAACCCAAAAATCTCTTTCAAAAGGTTTTCAATGTTTCCTCTTAAAAATGGCGTGGCGACTCTCTTTATTTTCTATTCCCAATTTTCGGGCGAGCGCACATTCAAGGAGCGGTATCTTGTGCTCTACGATCGACTAATTTAACCCTGGCATATCTTTGTAGGACCAAGCGAAAACATCGACATATTCTCTGAAGAGATGTGTTAGGTTTTCTCTGTCTTCCCCCTTGAAGAAGCTGCCGATCTTTGTTTCTCTGGGGTCTTTTGCCGTCCCAAGATTAACCATTTACATTTCCTCATTGTCAACAGGGCCATTCTTTCCACAACGACCTACTTGCTTTGCTAATTATTTAAAAATTGTTCATTTTCTTGATCTATCTCATCATATGATTCATTATTAACTTGTTCATTATATTCATTACTATTAGTTAATTCATCATTCACGATGTTAGCAATCTCAGGGTACTAAAAAAGATCAAAGTTTTCATTAAGGAAGTAGGGGAATAGACGCTCGGCCATCGCCTCAATTTCCTTTTGAGTGAGTTCATCAGAGGTGGAGGCCGACTCTAAAGTGAAAGCTACAAGGCCTATCTTCCTGCGGGGATGGGGAGTACAACCAAGCTCTTTGATCATGAAGTCTTCATTAACAACTGGTCCCCCGGTGACGTGCCAGTTTAGAATTGGATCATCACATTTCTGGATTAGCTTTGTATAATCAATAGTTGGAGCGTCCCCCTTGGATATTGCATGGATCTGGCTGTCTTCTAGCCGGCACAGGCTCTCGAACTGTCGCAGCATGTCTTCTCCCAGCATAAAGTCCCATTCGCTGGTCACTTCGACTTTCATGCCCCACGAATCTTTAAGGATTAGCGGGACGGGTTCTGTTTCAGCTGAAGAAGTGTCGCAGTCATTGAAGATTTCAAAGCCCGAATGGCGCTTGCCTTTATCATCAGTCCATGGTGATGAAAAGATAAAGTATGGGATGTCTTCCCCTTCTCGAACGAAGTAGCCATTGAGCGTCTTCCGGTATGGTTCGAGGTTTCAACCCTTAGTCTTTGGGTTATTGCTACTTCTGTAGGCAGTTACTTCCCACTTAATCTGAGTGAAGTCACACTCTTCTTCATCACTTTCATCGTGGATGGAAATGATGTATCCTAGGCCATGCTTTGTGTGCAGCGGGGGAACAAGCGGTGGTTCTGTTATCCCTTTCAAGTGTTTGCCAAGTCCCAATCCAGGAAAGTACCCTTTTGCTTGCATCATTCTCTAAACAGGAAGGTTTCCGGAAAACCAGAGTGCTTTAGAGTAGTCATTTTCATTGCAAGTCTCGATGACATTTACGGTACTATCTTTCTCAATCTCAAAGCCACTGAATAAGTAATCAGAAGTGCTATGCTGTACTTCGAGGATAGGGCTAGTAGTAACCATTTCCCCGTGTATTGTGACTATTGTGTCGTTATGTTTGAATTTGATGCACTGGTGTAGGGATGAAGGTACACCTCATATGTCATGCAGCCAAGGGCTGCCAAGCAACAAGTTGAAGGATGCTGGGATGTCGATGACTTGGAATTCGATGCTCATGTTGACTTGTCCCATTTCTATAGGTATCGCGACTGAGCCCAAAGCAGTTCTAGTAGTGCAATCATAACCTCGTACAGTGTGCCCTGATAGCTTGAGGTCTTTGTGGGTGAGACCCAATGATGACAAGGCTTTCTTTGGAAGGACGTTGATTGCAGAACCATTTTCGACCAAAATGCGTGGAATTCGATATCCATTCACCTTAGCAGTTATGTATAGGGCCTCATGATGATTGTTCCCATAGGAAGGGAGGTCCAAGTCAGTGAAAGTGATGACATTGCCAAATTGTACTTGGACAATCATTTGAGTAAGATCTTCGGGTGTAGCTTCTGAGGAAATGGTCATTTGAGCCAAGGCTTTCTTCAACATTTTGCGATGTTTATGGGATGCTCCTATAAGGTCCCAAGCTGAAATGTTTGATTGTGTCTTCTTTAGCTGGGCTAAGAGAGGATCGTCGGGCTCATTTGATGAGGGAGTCTTTGTTTGCTTAGGAGGATTTTCATCCCTTGGGTCTTTGTTGATAATCACTCGACCGGATCGTGTGAGGAGATTGACTGCTTTAGACCCTTTTCCCTTTTGCTCTAAGATTTCATCCCAAGACATCATGTAGTAGAAAAAAGATTTATTGAATTCAATAGGGCTCTCGTCCACAATTGTGGCTAGACGAGTAGGATCCTCGGAGCTACTTCCTATCACTATGATATTGACCTCATTGTTTGGTAATGGATTAGTAACAACATTAGGAAGTCCTATCTCTTTAGCATCGAACATATCTTGGATTATGTCCTTCAAGTGGAAGCACGAGTTGGTGTCATGGCCGGTAGTGTTGTGATATTTCAGAAGAGATGATGAGCATGATTAGCCGAAAGATCCTTCCTTGGTGGGCCACCCTCTCTTGGTTTGATTTTTCCATTCTTGACAAGCACCTCGAGAAGTTCTTCTTGAGTTATCCCTTCAAGTTTGTCATAACGCCTATCCCTTTTCTTCTTTTAGGGTGGAGGTAGCGCAGAGTATTTACCATTTCCGGGATGATTGAAGACTATGGCATTGACGAAAGTATCCTTAGGGTTGGAAGAGGAAGAGGAGCTCTTGTTGTAACAAAACCCGCTTTCTTTCTTGGCTTCCTTTTTCTGTTTATGAGGTCATCTACTCGTATGCCAGATTTGTGGAGTTCGTCAAAGCTAGGGAAATAGTTACCCGCAAGTTTTTCTTGATACTCTTCTCGGAGGCATTGGATGAGGATGTGAATTTGCTCGTTTAGGCTTGGAATATCAACGATTTCAGTCAGTTTAGCCCTCCATCTTTTGATGAAATCTGTGAAGGATTCGCTAGGGAGCTGCTTGGTTTGTTCGAGGTCCCTTCTAGTAGTGCGGTAAGTAGAATTGTCCTCATATTGCTTTTGGAAGGTACGACTGGCGAGTGGCCAATCAAGTCTTGTGAAGAGTGGAAGAGTCATGTACCAATCTCTAGCGGCACCATCAAGAGTTTGCGGAAAACACTGAGCTAGAAGGTTGTCATCAACACCCATAGGTAGCATGGCCCAATAGTAGGTTTCCAGATGGGGTTTGGGACAAGTAGTACCATTGAATTTTGCAATGTCGGGTGTTTTGTACTTTCAAGGAAGTTTGGACATTGATTGACGAAGAGTGTCATAATCAATAGAGAGCGAGGCTCCCTTACTCACATCGAGGGATGCAAGTTTCTTTTCTGGCATTGCCATGATAAGGGGTTCATTTTTGCTTTCCCCCTTGCTTTCTTTCTTGGAGGTGTAACTCTCATTGTCAGAGGAGGAAGATGACGAGCTAGGCTCATACTTATTTTTCTTGCTTTTGCTTTGGCGATGGTTCTTAGCCTTTTTGGTATATGATTCCTCTTCTTCGAAGGAAGAATCATCTTTCTTTTTCTTTTCTTTTGAAGCTAGTGCCGCCCTAAGCTCTTGGATTTCCTCCACGAGGGTATGAATTTGAGTTGCTTGCTCCTCTAAGCGACCATTGGCTTCTTCTAACAGTTTGTGGTTGTTTTCGGACAAAGTTTCATCACCCGAAATTTCGTCGATGCTGGACATTGTGTTGGGAGTCTTGAGGTTGAGTAGCTTCGTAAAACAGACAGAGAAGATGCAGAATTGAATCAGGATCAGGTCTAGCCCGACGAGACGGAAGAAGGCTTAAAGGGCTCAGGCTCAATCACAGCAAACAGAAGCATTGTCCTGCGCGGGACAGGTAGTCTTGCGCGAGACAACCATACTGAAAGTCGATTTTTGTTAACCCTAATTTTGGTCGGAACGGAAGATCCTTTTTGAAGGGTTTCTAAGGTCTTTATCCAAACCTAATGACTAAGTAATCAGTCTGATTTTTGTAAAATAAAGCCCTGTGAGATTGTTTGAAGGATTTTTCTTTTTTAAATGGACAATTTCCGAAAGGGTCCATCCGAAGGGACATTCCGAAGGGACTTTTCCGAGTCCTTCTTTATGGTCAATTTTATATGGCTTTATTTTGGTAAAAAACAAGAAAGATCACCGAGTCAAAAACCGATCGGTCACGGAGTGATCCTAGAAAGACAATTTATATGATATGCGGCGATGCAGGGCTGGAAGGCTAGGCTCCCCGCGATATGAAAATCTAGGTGGATTGAATACGCGGAGTGGGATGATCCAACTTCGGAGAGACCGGCGACTAGGTGGTGAAATTACCCGGATCGCGCGTGGAAACGCGGAGAGGGATCCTTTCGAATGGACTTCACTTGGAAAAGAGAGTCGCCATGCCATTTGTATTATGAGCCTAAACTTTTAAAAAGGCTGGTTTGAAAAAGGATGTCGTTTTGATAGGTAGCCAAAACTTGGAAAAGGCTTTAAAAATGGAACGTTTTGATTGGTAGACAAAACTTGACAAAAGGCTTTTAGGACCAAAGATTGTTAGGTTCGGAGGTCACGTTACGTTTCGGGAAGAGTATATTGAGATCACTCGAAACGCCTCGTATGACGAGTCTTTCTACCTTACTCGAAAAGTGTGCATGTGTGTGTGTTCGTGTTACTTTTGAAAACGGGCTTGAATGACAAGCTTTAATCTTGGTTTGAATGACAAACCTTTATTTTGGTAAAAAGAGGATTTGAATGACAAACGTCAGTTTTGAGTTTGAAAAGGAGTTTAAAAAGGGAGTTTGAATGACAAACTTGGTTTTGAACCGGGGATTACGATGTTACCCATTTTGATGGAAATAATGGCAAGTAAGATGCGATCAACGAGTCATTTTGTGACTCGGACTTTGGTAAGTAAATACTATCACGAGCCAAATGGCTCGGACTTGTAAATGACAGTATTTAAAGTGCAGTATCAACGGATCAAACAATCCGGACTTGTAAAAATGTGATCAACGAGCCAAATGACTTGGATCTATAAATTGCGTAAAGTAAATGCGATATCAACGGATCGAACGATCCGGACTTGTAAATGACAATAACGAACCAAACGGTTCCGATGGTAAAGTGCGAATCAACGGATCAAACGATCCGGACGGTAAAAGTGCGATCAACGAACCAAACGGTTCGGATGGTAAATGACATAAAGTAAAAACGGGACTCGATCTCCGTTTTAATCCAAAATCACTTCTCTCAAAGGAGAAAAGATGATAGAGGGAGGATCATTTCAAGACCCGTAGACGGTGTTCCGTCTACATTTTGGGAACTTCGACCGGATCGAAAGTAGCGTTTGGCACGTAAAACGAGACAAAGCGGGGTTTAAGGAGGGAGAGTGTTACCTAACGGCTAGGTGTGACTCTTTGGCTCGGAAAGGCATATACGGGATACGATTTAGTGTTTGGAAGGTGTTTAGGACGTGTTTGGCTCATTTTTGGTTGGAAATGGGGTTTTCACGCAAATCGAGGCATTTACGAGGCTTGAGAGAGGGTTTTGGTTGCTAGAACCGTGAGGATTTGATGAGGGAGTAATTTTCTTGACCTTGTTTAGTGAAGGGGAGGGGCTGTATTTATAGGGGTGAAAAGGGAAAACAGGTTGGACGGCCTAACCTTCAATTTGGGGGTTTTTTGGGTATTTTGGAAATTGCAGGGACTTAATGAGAATTCTAGTTTTTCATGTTAGACAGGCCGAACGGCTTATCAATCAATTTCAGGGGTATTTTGATCTTTTCACCCTTGAATTTGATTGATGTTGATTTGGGGAGGCTTGCATGTTGGCCATGTGTCCCTGTGAGTCACCAAGATTTTAATTTTGTCCCGTTAATCCTGATTTTGACTGTTTTCTAAATAACTGTCCGAAAAGATGTCCGGAACAGCCCCGAAAAGTCTCGAAAATTGCATTTTTTGAGGAAAGTGGTACTTTTATGTGTGATAACGTGTGTTGAGTACACTTTGGATTTGGGATGCACGGGGCAGTCCTGAGAAGTCTCGTTGACTCGGGAATGGGGAGTTTAACGGGTTCCGGTTAACTTTTAATGAATTTTGACGATCCGATTTGGGTACTTACAGTAGCCCTTCGGCGACGTCACTTTCGAAGGAAGTGGGGTCGTCGAAAAAGATAAGGATCCCAAATCAGGGAGATGCCTTATAGAGAGAATCAAGCCGATCGTAGTTCACGGGTGTGAGGGCAATTTACAGGGGCCTCGACCTGTGGGGAATGATTAGGAGGAGTTCGGTCCTGAGTGAGAGTTCCGGGTTTGACGGAAACGCTTTTGAAAGTTTCGGGTTCGATGAAAATGCTTTTGAAAGTTCCGGGTTCGACGAAAATGCTTTTGAAAGTTCCGGGTTCGACGGAAATGCTTTTGAAAGTTCCGGGTTTGACGGAAATGCTTTTGAAAGTTTCGAGTTTGACAGAAATGCTTTTGAAATGATACGAGAAATTTTCGTCCCCGACGGCGTATTCTAAAAAGATATGAGAAATGTCCGTCCCCGATGGCATATTCTGAAAAGGTATGAGAAATTTCCATCCCCGATGGCGTATTCTGAAAGGATGTGAGAAATGTCCGTCCTCGACGACGTACTCTGAAAGGATATGATAAATGTCCGTCCTCGATGGCGTATTCTGAAAGGATACGAGAAATGTCCATCCTCGTCTGCGTTTTCTGATACACCGAGGAAGTGGGATTTTGTGCTGGGGGATTTGGCGGAAATGACGGTCGAAGAAGGATTGTTGTGCGGGCTTACATTGATTTGTCGTTTGTCTTTTGTCTGCTGGGGATATGGTGTTCGGGCTTACGATGATGGCCGAAGAGGGATTGAGGTTCTAACGACGGGGTTAGGAATGACAGGAACGGTTGTGTTAAACTGGTGTTTTTTTAACAACACGGTTTGATTTTGAAGGAAGGATTGACGTTCTAACGACGGGGTTAGGAACATAATTTAACCTCGGGGGAGGATGGCACATTGATGGGGAAAAGCGTCCAAAGTTCTAACGAAGTTGTTTAGGAACTGAGGGGATTTGATTGACGTTCTAACAAGCAGTTTAGAAACGGAAGATGATTGACGTTCCTTAAAAGGGTGGTCTTACGATCCTATTGGGGAGGAATGTTCGGGCTTACGATGATGGCCGAAGAGGGATTATTGTGCGGGCTTACATTGATTGCTGTTGGAATAAGATGGTCGGGCTTACGATGACTGCCAGGGAGAAGATTGTTTACCTGCTGGGAAAAGATACTCGGACTTACTATGATGGCCGAAGAGGGATTGTTGTGCGGGCTTATATTGATTGCCGCTGAAATGAGGTGGTTGGGCTTACGATTGACGGCCGGAGAAGTGAATGTTCACTGGCTGGAGTGAAAAGATACTCGGGCTTACTATGGCTGCCGAAGAGGGATTGTTGTGCAGGCTTATACTGATTGCCGCTGAAATGAGGTGGTCGGGCTTACGATTGACGACCGGAGAGAAGATTCGTTGCACGGGCTTACAGTGATTGTCGTTGAGATGAGATTGTCGGGATTACGATGACTGCCGGGGAAGTGATTCGTTGTATGGGCTTACAGTGATTGCCGTTGAAATGAGATGGTCGGGCTTATGATGACTGTCGGGGAGAAGATTCGTTGTACGGACTTACAGTGATTGTCGTTTATCTTTTGTCCGCTGGGGATAGGGTGTTTGAAGGTATTTGCCTGAGAGAGACTATTTGGAGGCGTCTGGACCTAAGTTTGATATTTTGGAGGTGTATATTAAAAGATGACTAATCTTCTGAAAAGATGGGTGATCTCACTAAAAAGATGGCTATTCTCTCTAAAAGATGGGTAATCTCTCTAAAAGATGGTAATCTCTCTAAAATATGGGTAATCTCTCTAAAAGATAGGTAATCTCTCCAAAAGATGGGTAATCTCTCTAAAAGATGGATAATCTTCCTAAAAGATGGGTAATCTCTCTAAAAGATGGGTAATCTCTCCAAAAGATGGGTAATCTCTCTAAAAGATGGATAATCTCTCTAAAATATGGGTAATCTCTCCAAAAGATGGGTAATCTCTCTAAAAGATGGATAATCTCTCTAAAAGATGGGTAATCTCTCTAAAAGATGGGTAATCTTTCCAAAAGATGGGTTCTCTCTAAAAGATGGGTAATCACTCTAAAAGATGGGTAATCTTTCCAAAAGATGGGTAATCTCTCCAAAAGATGGATAATCTCTCTAAAAGATGGATAATCTTTCCAAAAGATGGGTAATTGCTTTCTCATCTTCATCAGTTCCTCTGTTGGTTCCCTTAGTTCCTTTCTCATCTTCATCAGTTTCGCTGGTGGTCCCTTTGACGAATTAGCGAATAAGGTCGAAGCTGTAAGATCGGAGGTTGGGTGTGCCGTAAGAGGTTCCCCTTTTGCGGGCTGCTGCTTTGGTGCTGGCGAGCCTCTTGTCTTCCTTGATGTCAGCTGGTGTAGGCACAAACCGAGCCCCTGGACTGTATTGCGGTCCTTGACTTTGATGACTTGGTGTTGACCTTGTAACCTTTTGCCGAGCCCTAGTCCTGGGATGAAGTTCATGAGTTTCATCATCTTCATGGCAGGAGGGATCTGGTCCCAAAATAGTGGAAGGTCCACGCTGCATAATTGGATTTTGGAAGTTTCCAATGTGAATCCAGTTAATGCCATATCGTCGTCATGCTTGATTTCTAACACTGGAATGCCGTTGGTACAGGCCAAACTTTCCTCTAGCTTGAGCTTATGAGGGTATGAAGATGTGAGCAGAGACCAAAGGGAAATGTTTGCCTGGGTCTGCTTGAGCTGAGTGAGGATCGGGTCCTCCAACATTTGAGAGGTAGAGGTTTTGGTGGTGCCTTCAGATTGCATTGAGGTTGCTTGTGGCGGTGGTCTCCCTTTGTCAGCACGTTGGTTGAGTGCGAGTGCCCGGTTGGCTTTCACTTTCCTTTGCTGGCCCATGCTCTGAAGTTTGACAAGTTGAACTTTGGTTGATCCTTCTGGGGATTATGCTTCTTGCTGGCAGTAAGGTTGACGGGATTTGAGATATTCTTGTGTCCTGGTGCCTGAACTGTGGTGTTAGCAGGATATTTTGGCTTTCCCACCCCTGTTTGTTCTGAAGCTGTGCTGCTTGAAGGAAGGGAAGACTTGCTGGAGTAGAGTATGTATCTTGGTGGCTACTTCTGCCCTGAGGTGTCTCGTGGATTCAAATTCTGACCTTTCGAAGTTGCATCTGAGAAGCCCCAATTCTGATTAGAAACATAATGCCGAAAGATGCTTCTGACAAGCCCCATAAATCGGATATTTCGGCTTTCCCACCCCTGTAGGTTCTGAATCTTTGTTGCTTGAAGACAGGGAAGTCTCGCTGGAGAAAACTGCCCTTGCTGCTACTATTGCCCAGAGGTGTCTTGAGGATTCAAATTCTGATCTTTTGAAGTTGCATCTGAGAAGCCCCAATTCTGATTAAAACCATAATGTCGGAAGATGCTTCCGACAAGCCTCAGAAATCGAAACTCAAAGTAGACCCTCAAGATGAAAGAACCTCTTTGCGTGGCAAAGCCCCAGTCTGAAGAAATGACTTGGTGAAGCCCCAGTTTGGAGGAAGCGCTGGTCTTCTGAGGAGGTCCTGGAGTGAGTCCGATGTAGCCCCAATCTAAGTTGAACCTTATGTGGCCCGACGAGGCGACCGTCCTTGATTTTTTCGATTAGTCAACCAAAATGTAAAAAGGAATGGTTTGTAATGTATACGTGCAAGGACGTATTTTAGAGAAGTGGGAACGAATCCCGATTTTATGTGGATGCCTAGTTTAATGCAGGCACCAAAACTCGCTTTGGGTTTGGCTCTTTTGAGAGAGTATGAGTGTATAGAGGTTTGGAGAAGTGTATGGAAGCTCTTGCTGACAGAAAGACAGTGTTTAGCTCTATTTTTCCTATTATCGTAGAAAAAGAAGACTTGTCGAGACATCTGAAAACTTGTTTTATTCATAATGATCACAAGATTGCTTTAAACCCTTTGTTAATGTTCAGGTTACTCAACCGCTAATCTCGATATGAACAAACGTCTTGATTAATTATGAGGAGAAAGTCAACCAATGTCGCAGATCAAAGTTGGCTGTGTGTGAAAGAGAGGTCTGTGTATAGGGGAGGTCATTGATGAGACCAGGTGTATGGGATCTGTATGTGTTTAGCTCTGGACCGTTTCTGGTTGCCTAGGTTCCCCTCAGTGTAAGGAGCTCAGGTCGCCGTAGTTCTGGCTGAACGGTGTTTTGGCTTTGGGAAAAGGGTATGAATATTTATGGTACTTTTGGTGAAAAGGCTCGGATGGGAATTTTGAATGATAAGGTACGGGCCTTGAGATATTCCTTGACAAGTCATTTTTGAAGGCTTCTTCCATGATTCCATTGCTTCTTGATCGTCGTCTTTCATCGGGGAAGAAAGAATTTGAATATAGCATAAGGGCTTATGGTGTATTTCTGCCTTTGCTTTTGACCGCTTCATTGTTATCGACAACCTCCATTCTTCGAGCTTTAACTTTGTTTGCCCATCTGTCAAGCTTTTGATTGGCGGTGCTGGGTCCTTGGCCTCATCATTTTTTTGATGTTCTTGTTTGAACTTTTCTCTCTCTTTTTTTTTGGAGTTCTTGTTTGAACTTTTCTCTCTTTTTTTTCTCTTTTTTTTTTTAAGTTCTTGCTTGAACTTTTCTCTCTTTTTTTTTTTGAAGTTCTTGCTTGAACTTTTCTCTCTTTTTTTTTGTAGTACTTAAGGATGAAGGCAAGCTCATTCTTGAACTTTCTCGATGTGCACGAGGGCGAAGCCGAGCTCCGAGGTTGTTGTCGACATGGGGTCAATCTTTCGATGCTGAGTGACCTTTTGTTGTTCCTTGATGTTGCCCTCGTCGTTGACTTGGTCAAGGTGATGGCGGGAACATGTTTTGGGAAGTGTATGGCTCGATGGAGACCTTTATGAGGTAAGGAAAGTGTATAGGGAGGGCACCAATTGACTTTCTCACACCGATTAATCAGAACATTAGTTATTTCCAGAGTTTATTCATTGAGCAATGCAAGTGATCATATAGGATATAACTATTTCATTAGATGTAATGTAGGTGTGCAAATAATGTCTCAAGTCTAGCAAGAAGAGAAAAAGACTCTTATTTATAGAAAATTTAAGCTTAACTACAATGTTCGAGGCGGACTTGATTGAACGAGGAAAGTACTAGAACCTACGAAGGTTGACCAAAAGGCAGTTGACAAATCTCGAGGATAGGTAGCCCCTACTCTAGCTGCTTCTTTGTTGCTGAACTGCCAGGACGCTCAAGCTTTCCGTCTTCTATTAGATCTTGAATTGCTCTCCTCAGGACTGTGCAGTTGTCGGTTATATGACCGTGATACTGGTGGAAAGCATAATGCTTGGTTACATCCCAGTTAGCATCAGGGAATTTAGGCTGGTAATTTTCCATAGGTTCGAGGAGACCTTTCTTCTTTACACGATCAAATACCTCGCTCAAGGGCATTCCAAAATTATCATAGTGTCGTCGTTGTCTCGGGGGACCACCGCTTCTTTGTAGTGCTCCATTCTGAATGTAATGGACTGTTCCGGCAACCTCCCTCCCTTTGTCTGGGGCAGATATTAGATTGGGCGGGGCTGCTCATAGTGATGAGAAGAGGCTGGACTCGGGGCCGACTTTTCTTTCAAGTCTGTTAATGTTAAGATCATGTGTTGCCATGAATGTCATCCCAAGTGTTGCAAACCAGTGTTGTCACTGGTGTTGCCAAAAGTGTTGCCATTTGGAATTGGCGACACTGAGTTAGTTACTGTATTTTTCACAAATATTAATGGGTAAATTAATGTTTATATAACAGTAGTTAGTCACCTTAAAATGAGCTTAAAATCGGCAACGAAACGACCCGAGGCGTTAATCACGAAGAGGAGAAGAAATTAACAAATAAACATGTGTTTATTTGTTTAATTGATGACCAAGCCGGGAGATATTTTATTCAGCTATTCGGGGAGAACAAGTCGAGTACAAGGCAACCAAAGCTAAGAGGTACAAGCAAGAGAAGCAAGAGAAGACTAGGTCTCCTACAATGAAGGCGAGAAGGCTATTTTGGAGGAAACAAACCCAAGGTCATTAGGCGATCATTTGAGTAGGCTCCAAGACTTTGTGGCCTATAAATAGTGCGGTGGATCTTCATTGAAGATCATCCAATTCCAAACGCAAATCTGCACAAGAAAAGTAGAATTCCGCTCTCAAGTGTTGCCATTCGGTGTCGGCAACACTTTGTCCAACACTCGAATATTTCATATAGATTTTTATATTTTTGTGAGGTTTTTGAGTGTTTATTTACTGAGAGAATTCGTGTATGTTGTTCCTTATATCAGGGTTCGTTTATCATTAAGGAACAACCTCGACCTTGTATTGAATTCATATTATTAATAGAAAGGTCTTGCCTTTTAGGCACCCATCAAGTTATATATTTATATAACTTGATAAAAATTATATTCTTGTGTATTGCTTTAATTCTTCCGCTGCAAATTATATTTATTTCTATTGATTTGTGCTTTTTCTAGAATTGGTGAATGTGTTGTTGTTAGTGTCATCAACACTAAGAACAACACCGTGAGTTTTATCTCACCTTGTGAGTTTCGTCTCATAAGTTCTTAGCCATAGACAATTTCAATTGGTATCAGAGCCTAGCACTTGATATACTAAGTGTTTAGATCCTTTTTGTCATGGCTTATGATCCTGCAAACCCTAATCAAAAGAGATTACCGGTTTTAGACGGATCTAATTATGCTTATTGGAAGATTCGCCTACGCTCGCATATCAAATCAATTGATCTTCGGGCTTGGCGATCTATTTTAAATGGTTATTCTGTTCCAATGCTTCCTCCAGGATGACGATGGTGACGTACAAGTCAAACTGAATTCGAGTGGACAATTGAAGAGAATAATCTTGCTAGTTTCAATGAAAAGGCACTGAATGCCATCTATGAATGGGTTGACATGCATATGTTCAAACTCATTCAAAATAGTCCCTCTGCAAAAGATGCTTGGGATACTTTACAAAGATTTTGTGAAGGAGATGGCGGTGTCAGAAACAAAGCTTAGAGGTCTCACTAGTAGATTTGAAAGATTAAGAATGGGTGAAAACGAAGACATCTCGTCTTATTTTGAAAAGTTGATTGATATTTCAAATGCTTGTCAAGTATTAGGGGAGCCTTTTACAAATAAACAACTTGTTTCAAAAGCTATTCGTACTCTTTCCCGAAGCGTTTTAATATTAAAGTTTCGGCTATTGAAGAGGCCCATAATCTTTCAACAATGGACATCAACTCCTTAATGAGTATTTTGAAAAACTTTGAGTTGAATCTCAATGAACAAACGGAGGCTTCTAAAGGCAAAAATATTGCCTTAAAAGTCGAATCTTCGGACACATGTGTGGACGATGAAGATGAAGTCTTCGAGGAGTTAGATGAAAATACTAGTGTAGCTTTACTTGCAAAGAGATATAATTCTATGGTTAGAAAATTTAACAAAGTGCAGGTAAAGGCTAAGGACCAAACGGCCAAAACCTCTAGTTTTGTGCCAAGGAGAAGTCCTCCTCCAAATCAAAAAGGATATCCCACCAAGGCGTGCATCCTCGGAAAAGATCCGGTCCGATCCTAAGTACATTGAATCTATTCAATGTCATGCTTGTTCCGGTTGGGGTCACTATGCCAATGAATGTGCTAACACCTTGAGAAAGGCGGGCAAAAACTTGTGGGTATCTCTTAGTGATGGAGAGGAGGAAGGAACGGAGAAAGAAGAAAAGTCGGAGCAAGTAGTCATGATGGCCACGGTAGAGGAGCTACCTTCGACTGAGAGTGTTACTTCAAGTGTTGTTCCAGATTTGACAACACTTGACACAACATTGGTGACTTCTTCAGAAAGTGTTGCCCCAAGTGTCGTCCAAGAAGTGGCAACACTTGGCACAACACTCAGCAGGTATGATTCTTTAAATGATCTTAATTTGCATGGTTCAACTGATTTAAATTCAGAAGAGATTATAGAGGATGATCTTGATAAAGATGAACTTATTTGTGAATTAAAAAACCTCTATAAATCTCTCCTCGTGGAATGGAAAAAGGAGAATAAGATGGTGGTTTTCTTGAAAAAGGAAAATCAGGATCTTAAGAACTCCTTGACTCGGCTAGAAGCTCAACTCTGTAGGAGAGACTTGGATCTTGATAAAATCAAGGCCAAACTCAACCTAGCCGAATCCACCTTCAAAAAACTCAACACGAGTTCATCCAAATTGGATGAAATACTCAAATTGAGTAAGCCTCTGAAGAAAATTTGGTCTTGGGTTCCAAGAATCACTTGAAAGTATTACCTCTTTCTTGTTTGATGTTGAAACTAAAAATTGTTTTGTAAAAGAGCGTGTCAAGGAAAAGGGTAGCACTTCTAGTGATTCGTCCGATCAATCCAATGAGTGTGGATACCGTCACAAAGCCGGACATTTAAAACCGCATTGCATTTTCCTACAAAAGAAAATGTCCAGTCTTCAAGTGTCGTCTCAAGTGTCGCCGGTTTCTCGGGCAACACTTATGGCAACACCGGTGAACGTAAATCCAAATCATTTTCAAAAAGGGTTGGTTACCCAAGGAAAACTGAAATGCTATGTTGTTTATACGGCCTTAAGGACTAACATTGCAGGAACTTGGTACTTTGATAGTGGTTGTTCACGTCATATGATCGGTACAAAATCATTCCTAGCAGTACCAACCTATTCAAGGAGGCTCGGTGACTTATGGTGGTGGAGGCAAGAGTGAAATAGTTGGTAAAGGAACACTCGGATATTGTTGGTTTTCCTCCTTTGAAAAATGTCTTGCACGTAGATGGTTTACTTGCTAATTTAATTAGCATTAGCCAACTATGTGATGACAATTTGGAGGTAAAATTCAATAAAAATACCTGTGAAGTGTTTGATAACACTAACTTTTGTGTCATGACCGGAATAAGATCAAGTGATAATTGCTATCCGGTTGGTAATAAATCAGCTGTGCAATTTGACAAAACTTGATGATATTAGGTTATGGCATCAAAAGTTAGGTCATTCTCATTATAGGAATCTTGAGAAGATTATCAAACATAATGCCGTCAAAGGTGTTCCTAAACTAGACCTCAAAAACACCGTGATGTGTGGTGGTATGTCAAAAGGGTAAGCAAACTCGTGTTGCTCACGGTGTTGAACAACACAATGAGCAACACTCAGAACAACACATTGTTTTCGGCTTCTACATATGGACTTGATGGGTCCTATTGAGGTAGAAAGCTTGGGAGGTAAGAAGTATGTTTATGTAATAGTTGATGATTTTTCTAGGTTTACATGGGTGTATTTCTTAAGAGAAAAATCTGAAACTTTTGATAAATTTACTCACTTAGCCTCTAAAATCAAAAAACATGTTTTGTTCTCATATTTTTCGAATAAGATCAGATCATGGTAGAGAATTTGAAAACATCTCCTTTTCTACTTTTTGTAGTAAAAGGGGATACACCATGAGTTTTCGGCACTCCAAAACACCACAACAAAATGGTGTTCTTTGAAAGGAAAAATAGGACTTTAATGGAAATGGCTCGTGTTATGCTAATTGCTAGAAATATTTCTAAAGGTTTTTGGGCCGAAGCATTAAACACAGCTTGTCACACTACAAATAGAGTTTTCTTAAGACCCGGTACAACTATGACACCCTATGAGATTTTAAATGGAAAGAAACCTACGGTTCACTATTTTCATGTGTTTGGGTGTTTGTGTTACATTTTAAATGACCGGGAATACTTAGGAAAACTTGATTCTAAGAGTGACAAAGCCATCTTTCTTGGCTACTCTCAAAACAGTCATGCTTATCGTGTCTATAATTTGAGGTTAAAAGTAATTCAAGAATCGGTAAATATTGAATTTAACGATTACTTGAGTGCCACATGAGAACCAGCTGATGATATACCTCTGACTTTACTAGAAGAAGTCGAACAAAGGGCTGGAACAGACCGATTCAGCCATTGCAGCCTACAGATTCAAGTGTTGCTCCAAGTGTCGCCCGAAATGGCAAAACCCGAGGCAACACAGAGAACAGAATGGCTGGAAATTCGAGAGCAACAGACTCGAAGGAGAAGATGGATTGGTGTACCATCAAGGCAAGAGAGATCCCCCGGCTCGAATTAGAAATTATCATCCCATTACTCAAGTAATTGGTGATGTTAATGAAGGGGTTAGAACAAGGAACAAGGAGCCGCTGATTACGAGAGATATGGTTAGATATGTGTGTATGTCCTCCACATACTCTCGGGTAAAACACTCTGTTTCGTTTCCTCTCGTTGAACCAAAAAATGTGATTGAGGCCTTAAATGATAAATTCTGGATTCAAGCTATGCAAGAAGAGCTTGAACAATTTACCCGTAACGAGGTTTGGTGTTTAGTTCCACGTCCTTTAAATACTAACATTATTGGAACTAAATGGATTTACAAAAACAAATCGATGAATTGGGTAATATTGTTCGTAATAAAGCTCGTCTTGTGGCTCAAGGCTATACACAAGTGGAAGGAATCGACTTTGACGAGACCTTTGCACCTGTGGCTAGAATTGAGTCAATAAGACTTCTTCTTGCTATAGCCTGTTATCTCAAAAATCACATTGCACCAAATGGATGTCAAAGCGGCTTTCTTGAATGGGTACTTAGATAAAGAGATCTATGTTGAGCAACCCAAAGGGTTTGAAGACCCATTCCACCTGCACCATGTATACAGACTTGATAAGGCCTTATATGGCTTAAAACAAGCTCCTCGTGCATGGTATGGGCGTCTAACAAGCTTCCTTCTTGAATATGGATTTGTTAGAGGAGAAGCCGATAGGACATTATTTATTCTTAGGGAAAATAAAGAGCTTGTCATTGATCAAATCTATGTTGATGACATAGTTTATGGTTCCACATCTAAAACATGTTTACAAAATTTTGTGGAAGCTATGACATCTACATTTGAGATGAGCATGATAGGAGAACTTAATTATTTCCTAGGATTGCAGTGAAACAATCGAATGATGGAATCTTCATCACTCGCAGCAAGTATGCTAAGAGTCCGGTGAAAAGATTTGGATTGGAGAGTGCCAAGAGCTCTAAAATACCTATGGGATCATCTCTTAAGGTAACCAAAGATCGTGCAGGGGAGGATGTTGACCCAACTCGTATAGATCCATGATAGGTAGTCTTCTTTATCTTACCGCGCCGTCCCGATATAATGTTCGGCGTAGGTGTTTGTGCTAGATATCAATCTGCTCCTAAAATTTCTCACCTAAATGCTTTGTCAAGAAAATCATCAAGTATGTGTCCGGGACAAGTGAATTGGGAATCTGGTTCACCAAAGACACTAATACCAACTTAGTTGGTTTTAGTGACTACGACAAGGTGGGATATAGATGACAGAAAGAGTACTAGTGGGGGTTGTTTTTCTTGGGTAATAATCTAGTGTCATGGTACAGTCGCAAGCAAAACTGTGTTTCTCTCTCGACTGCTGAATCTGAATATGTGGCAGCAGGGAGTTGTTGTTCACAACTAATATGGTTAAAACACATGCTTGATGACTATGGTCTTGATAGTAATATCTTGACCATGTATTGTGACAATCTGAGTGCTATAAATATCTCCAAAAACCCTGTACAACACTCACGCACTAAGCACATTGATATCCGCCATCATTTTTTAAGAGATTTAGTAGAAAAGGAATTGATCCAAATAGAGCATATTGATACAAAACATCAACTTGCTGATATTTTGACCAAAGCCTTGGACCATGAGAGATTTTCAAGTTTGAAAAAATCTCTTGGTCTATGTTTTCTATAAATCTGTTAGTGTTGCCGTCAGTGTTACCAACACTGTCAGCAACACTTTGTATGAGTTGTATATTATCTTTAAAAAAAAAAAAATTATAGCTAGTTTAATCCCAAATGGGGGGCATTTACTGACCTTTTTGTTCTAGTATGTGTACATTCTTAAGGTTAACATTTTTTTTATAAAATACCCCTTTGTGCTAAAAAGTGACAAAGTCACTCATATTGTTGTTGATATTTTAAAAAAAAAAGGGCAAAGCTTGTGAAAATTCCCAAAGGGAATATAATGTAGTGTTTTATACTAAGTATTAGGGACATGGAGCTCGCTACTACAGTGTACCCTACTTGAAAGGTATAAAACTTACTAATTGTAGCTTTACACTTTAATAAAAAACTCGGGGCACGGAGCTCGCTACTACGATGCTTCCTTGTAAATAAATAAAGTGTAAAGTGTGCTTAAAAATTGCCTAAGAAAGTATAGTTATATATGTTAAAAATTTCAAGGGGATTTTATTTAAAAATGTTGCCTTGTGTGTCACGCAACATTGCTAGTAACACATTAGTAGATGCTACATTAATTTTTTATTTTCTTATTTTTGTTTTTGTTAATTAAATTTTAAATTTCCAAAAGTCTATTTGCTTATATTTAGAGTTTGTGAAATTTAAAAGGTTTTTAGCAAAAATTTTTATTTTTGTCAATCTAAGTGTAATTTTGTAATATCTATTTTTTAAAATTCATCTCTTTGAATTTTGAAAAACACAATTTTATGGATATTACTAAAATTATGTTTAGTTATTATTAAAAATTATAAAATTATAAAAATTAAAAAAAAAAAAAAAATGTCGGATATCAGCTTGAGTTTGTTGGGATTTTTGAGAGATAAGTGGAGATTTAATTAATTTGACATTGTCAAATCAATTAAATCCTATCACTATTCACTCATTAAAACCCACTCCTAAAACCCTCTCGCTCTCTCTCTCTCTCACCGTGGTCTCTCTCTCTCTAGCGTTGAACAAAACCCTTCCCCTGTTCCCTTCGTCTTCGTCATCCTTCTTCAATCTTCCATGGCTAGCCCTAAAAATACTTCCCAAATTTCGTCTCCCATGGAAATTTCGCCTCTAGCTCCCTCTAGTGTTGCCTCAAATGTCGACGTTCCAATGGAGATATTCCCTGCGACACTTTCGGCCACACCCTCAACCTCACCATCCTTAGACATTGTTGTCTATGATCCTTCTCAAATTCCCATTCCCATCAATCTTCCTGAAGCTACCCCATCCACAGAGCTCACCTTCGCCCCTCAGAAGAAGACCAAGAAGCGAAAGGCGGTTGATGCCTCTAGCTCTTTTAGGGTGGAGTGCGTAGACAATCGGAGAGGATCAAAACTACGTTCGGGTCAAAGATACCATCTAATACAGCTGATGATCCGGTAAATGTGGATGATTCTTCAAGCTCTTCGCTCAACATTTCGTCCGAGGAAGGTTCGGACCCAGCTTTTAAAGAGACAAAGGAGCCCTCATCAACTTCTGATGAGGATGAAGAAGCTTGGTTGGAAGATGAGGAAACTCTTGCTGAAGCCCACCCAAAATGAAGAAGAAACAGAAAATTTCATCAAGTGTCGCCCCAAGTGTTGCCGATGAAATGGCAACACCTGAAGCAACACCTGCTGCCAAGACCAAAGCACAATCGAGTTCTCCTTCATATTCTCCTATTTCATGGCCTGAGGTACACTCTCCTAATCCCTCTCAGGATACAAAGTCAGATTATGAGTCTTTTGGATTTTATGAACGTCCTTTTCTTTCGGATGAATTTTATGGTGAAACAAATTTAGATAAGTTTGTTGAAGATTCTGAGAAGAAAATTCTGAATGAAAAGAATATGTATGTGACTCAATTTAAGGAGTTAGGAGTGTACCAGTTTTTGGAAGATAGAAACTTTTTGCCTACGGTGGTTAAAGTGTCTTCCTATATTGAAAGTGTGGTTAGGAACTTTTATTCTCATCTTAGGGATAATATTGATGATAGGAATACCTCTCATTATGGAAAGATCTTTGTTAGGGGCATTATCTTTGATTTTAATCCTTTGATTATCAATAGAGCCTTCGGCCTCCCTAATGTCGAAGATGAGAGCTTGGAATATGATCCTAATGCCTTAGCCACCTTTTTAACTGGAGGGAGAATTACCATTTGGTCTGATCATTTTAAGTCTACCTATCTCACTTCTTTGTTTAGCGTGCTACACAAGTTATGTATAACAAATTGGCTTCCCACGGCAAATGAAAACACCGTAACCTTTGAGCAAGCTAATTTGTTGTATAAATTAGGAAAGAAACAAAGAGTAAACTTTGGGAGACTTGTATTCGCTCACCTTGCTGCATGGGCCAAAAAGAAAAAGACCTCCTCCTTCATTTTTCCTTCCCTTATTTTCCAAGTCCTAATGTACCAAAACCTTAAGCCTTGGAATGGTGATAATCTTTCGGAAAGACCTGTGTATTATCGAATTACCAAGCACTTTACTGAAGGTGATAGGCACAGGGATTTACCTTGGGTTTTGGTTACAAATGCTCCTCATGTTACTGCCCCTGCTACCAGTGTCGCCCCAAGTGTCGCCCCTGAAACTGGCAACACTTCTGGCAACACTGCTCCTGTTATGGTAGATGCTGCGATGATTCTTAATTTTTTCAATGGTCAAGTGAAGCACATTGACTCAGTAATTCAGGGATGGTTGGATATGCGCACTGACATAATGAAAATGGTGGATTTAATTTCTTCCAAAATAGGGGGAGATAAGCCACCAAGGCGTGATGATGATGATGGAGCTGGGAATGGTGCTGGGCCTAGTGGGTCAGCTGAGGGAGGTGAAGGAGCTGGAAATGCAGTTTAATGGTGGTTGGTTCGAATGGTTTGTGTTTTTGGTGGTTGGAAACAAAAACAATTTTATTTGTTTTATTTTGGTTTGTAATGCTTAAACAAATTTTATTTCTGTTTTTTCTTTGTTTCAGCTGGAATTTTCTTCAAAACATGATGGATGGTTTTTGTTTAATGGTTGGTTGGTTGTTTAGAATTTAATAAATTAGTTTATTTAGTTATTAAATTTCGTATTAAGGGGGAGATTTTTGTAAAGATTTTGATACTTCATTTGCTTAATGGTTGATGTTTTGGATTGAAAAATATTTCAAAACATTGCCTGAAGGTTGATGTTGCCTCTATCAAAATCTCGTGGGATTTTGTGGTGGTAGTTAAGTTTGACTAACTGTTTTTGAAAAGATCATCACATTGGTATTTTGTGAAGAAATCAGTAACTATGGGGGAGATTGTTAATGTTAAGATCATGTGTTGCCATGAATGTCATCCCAAGTGTTGCAAACCAGTGTTGTCACTGGTGTTGCCAAAAGTGTTGCCATTTGGAATTGGCGACACTGAGTTAGTTACTGTATTTTTCACAAATATTAATGGGTAAATTAATGTTTATATAACAGTAGTTAGTCACCTTAAAATGAGCTTAAAATCAGCAATAGAAACAGCCCCGGCGTTAATCACGAAGAGGAGAAGAAATTAACAAATAAACATGTGTTTATTTGTTTAATTGATGACCAAGCCAGAGATATTTTATTCAGCTATTCTGGGAGAACAAGTCGAGTACAAGGCAACCAAAGCTAAGAGGTACAAGCAAGAGAAGCAAGAGAAGACTAGGTCTCCTACAATGAAGGCGAGAAGGCTATTTTGGAGGAAACAAACCCAAGGTCAAGTTAGGGCCGATCATTTGAGTAGGCTCCAAGACTTTGTGGCCTATAAATAGTGCAGTGGATCTTCATTGAAGATCATCCAATTCGAAAACGCAAATCTGCACAAGAAAAGTAGAATTCTGCTCTCAAGTGTTGCCATTCAGTGTCGGCAACACTTTGTCCAACACTCGAATATTTCATATAGATTTTTATATTTTTGTGAGGTTTTTGAGTGTTTATTTACTGAGAGAATTCGTGTATGTTGTTCCTTATATCAGGGTTCGTTTATCATTAAGGAACAACCTCGACCTTGTATTGAATTCATATTATTAATAGAAAGGTCTTGCCTTTTAGGCACCCATCAAGTTATATATTTATATAACTTGATAAAAATTATATTCTTGTGTATTGCTTTAATTCTTCCGCTGCAAATTATATTTATTTCTATTGATTTGTGCTTTTTCTAGAATTGGTGAATGTGTTGTTGTTAGTGTCATCAACACTAAGAACAACACCTGTGAGTTTTATCTCACCTTGTGAGTTTCGTCTCATAAGTTCTTAGCCATAGACAATTTCAAAGTCTTTCTCGAATTGGGAACCTGCGTTGACCATGGCTCGGAGATCTGGGAAAAAGTGGTGGCTGACGAGCATTCTGATAGATGGCCTTAAGCAGGACTTGAAGATCCGCATCTGTTCGTCTTTGGAAATAGGCTCCATAATTTCGGAAAGTTTCCAGCTCCATCTTTTGTAGAACTCTCCAACACTTTCGTCTGCCTTCTGTTCGATGGTGATTAAGTCTTCACGAATTGTTTCCCATTCCAGGTTGGACCGGTACCGTTCAAGGAAGAAGTTGCTGACTGATCCCAAGTATGGCGATCTTTGGGCTTGACCCTTAGGAACCACCGTAACGCTGAACTCTTGAGAGTGTGCTGGAAATGGTCGGCCATTTGCTGAAGGGTTGCTCCTTTTGCTCTCATGTCGAGAACATAAGTGTCAACATGTGTCTGAGGGCATTCAGTCCCGTCGAATCTGTCCATTTCTGGCATTCTGAACTTGGCTGGGAGAGGTGTGACCATTCCCGGATCTGTAGATCTGAGTGTTTCTTTCTTCGAACTGCCCATGCTGGCTTTCAGATCCTTCAATTGCTCGACCATCCAGGCCAGGGTTGGGTCCAATGGTAGACTTTGAGGCTCGGGGTTGGGTGCTGCTATATGAGGGGCAGTAATTGAAGGTGGAAGGCTTGATATATGTGGATATATGGTGGCCTTTTCTGGGTTGTATCGGGGTTTGTCCCCGGTGTTATGGGGTTCGTGTATAGGCAACGGGTTGAACTCGGGAGGATACTGGAGGATATTGGTATCTGTTTGAAATGGCCCAGCGCTGCGCTGGTTATATTGAGTGATGGGGGTAGAACTGGCTTGGCCGTATATGATGAGGGTACCTTGAGAGGTGGCAATATGAAGCATCGGTCGGCTGTTTCCTTGGTTTGAAGGAATCTCGTAGTTCGGCGGGGGAGGAACCTGGTTGAAGGTTTGAGGAGCTGATCGGGGAGGATCGTCATCCTCGATTAGAATGAAAGTACCGTCTGGTTAGGGGATAGCTGCTATACCCCGTTCATTCAGAAGATGTACCACGAAACTCTGCTGATCCTCTTTCTATTTCTTGTGAACCTCACAGGCTCGGATGGCTTCTTCCAGTGTCATATCTGTTACTGGTGGCGGGGTTCCGTTCCCGTCACGATTTCTCGATGAGTCTGACATGTCGGAGAGTCTGGCTGTGGGAACTGAGGGAACTGAAGAACTGTCTGATGTGGCCGTAACTGTAATTCTGGCAAGGCGCTGACCCGAAATTCTGAACCACTCTCTGTTCGCTGCAAGGAACGAAAGGTAGGGTTTAGGTTTCGGAAGGGATATTTGGCTCAAGGTTTTTAGGCTCGTGCAACGTGAATTTACTTACTTAAGTCTACTTTAAAACATGATTTCTCATAATCCTAACTGATTGGAAAAGATTGGACCTTGAAAGGTCAAGAATCAAAATTGGACCGTGAAAGGTCGATGATGGGTTGGTTTTTATACTATTTTATCCCCGATGTTTCCGGACTTTTATCCTTTATTTTGATGTATTTTAGACTAGGTTTGATGAAATTTAAGTTGGTATGTTAGGGTAGGCTTTGTTGGAAAGCATAGTACTTTAAAGATTATTTTTTTGGTTGTTTAATGATGTATTTTTAAGAAGCTATGAGTTGCTCAATCATCTGGTCAAAGTCAGTGTGCGAGTCAAAGACAACAGAGGATCAAGCTGCAATTAATAGAAGTTTCAGGGACCAAACTACAAGAATCTAAAAGCTGAAGACTGTTCTGGAATTTAAAGATTCTGGAGGGCCAAACGGAAATATCTGAAACTCCAGGGACTTTAAGGAAAAGCTGGAATCTGCAATGTAAAGGGAACCGTGAGTCCAAGATTAGTGGACTCTCAAATTTTTGGTTAGCTTTTTTATAGGAGTTTTTATTTTTTTTGGTAGGTTTCTCTTTTCCTAATATAACAATGATTCTTAGTATTAGTCAAAGGGGGGATTTTCATGGGGGGAATTTTTCAGTAAGGAATGGAGGACAGGACTAGGACTGGAAGAGTAACCATTGTATTTTTATTACGATTCGAAGATGAGGTTTATGTTTCTTTCTTTAATTTCTGTAATTTTGATTATGATTATGAGTAGCTAAATTTTATTGTTCATGGATTGGTATAAACGGTGTCAAAGTTTTATGCTAAAAACCTAATTTCAATTTTAATTAATTTCTTGTTCCACAAAGTTGTTCTTCATTATATTTAGGGTTTTTATTAGATCATTAACGTGAGTAATAATTACCGGATTAAACTTTGTGGATTAAATCCAATCGGTTACGTAATTGTATCGAGAAGATTTAGGTTCATATATTCCTTGGATTTTTAATGCAATCTTGAATTAATGGGTGACGTAATTGAAACCCTAGTGATTGAGATTAGAAGAGTTGCAAATCGCACACCAAACCGTCCCAACTCTTGAATTAGTGAATGAACCCTTGAAATTGATTAAATACTATTTTTTATGAATAGCATATTACTGCGACACTGTGAAATCTCAATCCGTGAATCCTTTTTAATCTGGTAATCCGTGCTTTGTTTGCTTGCTTCTTTAATTGTTTAATTGCTTTTCGTCATTAGCTTTAAATAAAAATCAAACCCCCCCTCCTTTGGTTACTATTCTGCATTAATTAAATCAACTTGTTAAACACACGAGTCTCTGTGGTTCGATCCTTACTTGTACCTGCTACTTCGGTACTTGTACTTGCAAGGTTTTATTACACAGTGGAAATTTTATCCATCAGTCGAGAATAAAGATTTGACCATGCCAGGTTGGGAATAAAGATTTGACCATGCCAGGTCGAGATTGACTATTTAACCTTGAAAGGTTGATATCAAAAATTGGGGATCAGACCGTGAGGGTCTCGATAGGAGATTTGAGATCTGACCGTGAAAGGTCTCGATAGGAGATTTGAAATCGGACCGTGAAAAGGTCTCGATTGGAGGTTTGAGAACGGACCGTGAAAGGTCGTGATAGGAGATTTGAAATCGGACCATGAGGGTCTCGATTGGAGTTTTGAGATCGGACCATGAGAGGTCTCGATTGGAGAGCAGAGATCGGACCGTGAGGGTCTCGATTGGAGTTTTGAGATCGGACCATGAGAGGTTTCGATTGGAGAGCGGAGATCGGACCGTGAGGGTCTCGATTGGAGTTTTGAGATCAGACCGTGAGAGGTCTCGATTAGAGAGCGGAGATCGTACCGTGAGGGTCTCGATTGGATATTTGAGATCGGACCGTGAGAGGTCTCGATTGGATACTTGAAATCGGACCGTGAAGGTCTCGATTGACTATTTGACTATGAAAGGTCGGTATCGGAAATTGGAGATTGGACCGGGAGGGTCTCTATTGGAGTTATGAGATCGAATCGTGAAAGGTCTCGATTGGAGAGCGGAGATCGGACCATGAGGGTCTCGATTGTAGATCAGAGATCGGACCGCGAAGGGTCGAGATATGAGAGATCGGACCGAGAAAGGTCGCGATTGAGGGTTGGACCGCGAGGGTCACGATTGAGGATTGGACTGCTAAGGTCACGATTGAGGATTGGACCGAGAAAGGTAGCGATTGAGGATTGGACCACGAGGGTCACGATTAAGGATTGGACCGCGAAGGTCACGATTCGAGTTCGGACCGAGAAAGGTCGCGATTTGAGGATTGGACCGCGAAGGTCACAATTTGAGATTTTAAATCGGACCGTGAGGGTCTCGATTGAGGATTGGACCGCGAAGGTCGAGATTTGAGATTTGAAATCGGACCGTGAGGGCTTCGATTGAGGATTGGACCGTGAAGGTCACGATTGGTGATCAGAACGAGAAAGGTCGCGATTTGTGGATTGGACCGCTAATGTCACGATTGGTGATCGGACCAAGAAAGGTCGCGATTTGAGGATTGGACCGCTAAGGTCATGATTGGTAATCGGACCGAGAAAGGATGCGATTTGAGTATTGGACCGCTGAGGTCACGATTGGTGATCAGACCGAGAAAGGTCGCGATTTGAGGATTGGACAACGAAGGTCGAGATTGGAGATCGGATCGAGAAAGGTCGCGATTTGAGGATTGGACTGTCAAGGTCACGATTGGTGATCGGATCGAGAAAGGTCGCGATTTGAGGATTGGAACGCTAGGTCACGATTGGTGATCGGATCGAGAAAGGTCCCGATTTGAGGATTGGACCGCTAATGTCACGATTGGTGATCGGACCGAGAAAGGTCGCGATTTGAGGATTGGACCGCTAAGGTCATGATTGGTGATCGGACCGAGAAAGGTCGCGATTTGAGGATTGGACCGCGAAGGTCACGATTTGAGATTTGAAATCAGACCGTGAGGGTCTCGATTGAGGATTGGACCGCGAAGGTCGAGATTTGAGATCAGACCGAGAAAGGTCGCGATTAAAGATTGGAGATCGGACCGAGAAAGGTCGCGATTGAGGATTGAACCGTGAAGGTCACGATTGGAGATCGGACCGAGAAAGGTCACGATTAAAGATTGAAGATCGAACCGCGAAGGTCACGATTAAAGATTGAAGATCGGACCTCGAAGTCACGATTAAAGATTGAAGATCGGACCGCGAAGCTCACGATTGACTATTTGACCATGAAAGGTCGAGATTTGAAAGATTTCTGAAATGGGATTATGCAATTGTTATTCTATTAACTGTTCAAGTTTACTGAAAACATGTGTTTCTCAGAGTCTTAAATGGTTGGAAAAGATTGCTCTTCTTTTTCGCAACTAACCTAGGGCTTAGATCAGTGGATCCTGACACTATGTCTATAAGCCCCTCATTTTTCACCTGTAAATCGTCTTCCCGGGACGGACAATCCCGAGCAAGGGTCCTATAAGGCAAGCGGGTTCCACCAACAAAGAGAAAAGTGAACTTAAGGCTAGCTGGTCATGTAAACTTTCAACGTATGTGACATGTGGGTCACGGTCGAAGTCAACATCCTTAAGTTAAGGCAAAAATCATGCCGTAATTTCAGCATGAACTCTCTTGACTCGCTTACGCGAGGGGCCTTAGCTTTTGGCGTTGGCCAAGTTGTGGTTGGCATGGTGCATACATTGAGGGTTTGATGACACGGCGTCACATTGAACCTTCGGGTATGTTTTTAGCGCGGCTCTGCGTCAAAGTCAAGGCTGAAAAGCTAAGACTTCGGGTCGAGAGCGACCATCGATCTCAACTTTTAAGTTTGACTTGTGAGGGAGATCGGCGTAAAAGCATACACTTAGGCTTTATGACACGAACTAAGCTAAAAACCAACCAAGGTCTTGGACGAAGTGTGACACAAAGAGTGCATGGATTACACGGGCTAGGATGGGCTGTTTGGGATGACCCCGTGCGCGCTCGAAAGGTGTCTCGGCGAGAACAATCAACTGCCGCAACCGAACAGCTTACCCTGTGTTATGGGTCAGAGTGTGCAGTGTACCGAGGCAGCAAGTGCGCGTAGCGTACGGTGTACCGAGGCAGCAGTGCGAGTAGTGTGCGGTCACTAAACTCTTTTTTTTCTGAGTAAAATAGAGATTTTCAAAATGAATCTTTAAAGAATTTATGCGCAGTTCAAAATATAGCACATAAATCAAATATGAACGAATAATACACGAACATATTATGATTTTGAAAGAGAAGAAAAAGCAACATCTTTTTTTTTTTGGAAACAGTCCAACGCTTTTGAAAACACACACGCACACTAAAACGAGGAAGGGTAAACGAAAGTTTGACCCATAGAATGTTTTTTAAAACAATTGAGTTTTGAAAAACATGTTACGTCCCCAGCATAGTCGCCAACTGAAATTACCAAGATCGCGCGCGAAAACGCGGCGAGCGGTCCTTTCGAATGGACTTCACTTGGAAAAGAGAGTCGCCACGCCGTTTGTATTATGAGCCTAAACTTTAAAAAAGGCTGGTTTGAAAAAGGATGTCGTTTTGATTGGTAGCCAAAACTTGGAAAAGGCTTTAAAAATTGAATGTTTTGATTGGTAGCCAAAACTTGACAAAAGGCTTTTAGGACCAGAGATTGTTAGGTTCGGAGGTCACTTTACGTTTCAGGAAGAGAATATTGAGATCACCCGAAATGCCTCGTATGACGAGTCTTTCTACCTTTCTCGAAAAGTGAGCGTGTGTGTGTGTTCATGTTACTTTTGAAAATGGGCTTGAATGACAAGCTTTAATCTTGGTTTGAATGACAAACATTTATTTTGGTAAAAAAGAGCGTTTGAATGACAAACGTCGGTTTTGAGTTTGAAAAGGAGTTTAAAAAGGGAGTTTGAATGACAAACTTGGTTTTGAACCGGGGATTACGATGTTACCCATTTTGATGGAAATAATGGCAAGTAAGATGCGATCAACGAGTCATTTTGTGACTCGGACATTGGTAAGTAAATACTATCACGAGACAAACGGCTCGGACTTGTAAATGACAGTATTTAAAGTGCAGTATCAACGGATCAAACAATCCGGACTTGTAAAAATGTGATCAACGAGCCAAACGACTCGGATTTGTAAAGTGTGTAAAGTAAATGTGATATCATCGGATCGAACGATCCGGACTTGTAAATGACAATTACGAACCAAACGGTTCAGATGGTAAAGTGCGAATCAACGGATCAAATAATCCGGACGGTAAAAGTGCGATCAACGAACCAAACGGTTCGAACGGTAAATAACATAAAGTAAAAACGGAACTCGATCTCCGTTTTAACCCAAAATCACTTCTCTCAAAGGAGAAAAGATGATAGTGGGAGGATCATTTCGAGGTGAAAAGGGAGGGGCTGTATTTATAGGGGTGAAAAGAGAAAAAAGGCCGGACGGCCTAACCTTCAATTTGGGGATTTTTTTTGTGTATTTTGAAAATTGCAGGGACTTAATGAGAATTCTGGTTTTTCATGTAAAACAGGTCGGACGGCCTATCAATCAATTTCAGGGGTATTTTGGTCTTTTCACCCTTGAATTTGATTGATGTTGATTTGGGGAGGCTTGCATGTTGGCCATGTGTCCCTGTGAGTCACCAAGATTTTAATTTTGTCCCGTTAATCCTGGTTTTGACTGTTTTCTAAATAACTGTCCGAAAAGATGTCCGGAACAGTCCCGGAAAGTCCAGAAAATTGCATTTTATTTTAGGAAAGTGGTACTTTTACTTGTGATAACGTGTGTTGAGTACACTTTGGATTTGGGATGCACGGGGCAGTCCTGAGAAGTCTCGTTGACTCGAGAATGGGGAGTTTAACGGGTTCCGGTTAACTTTTAACGGATTTTAACGATCCGGATTTGGGTTCTTACAGGTGGTTACCGTCATTCATCCTTAGTGTGGGTCCCGGGTTAATCGGGGTATTTAGTGCATTGACTGATATAACATGAGTGCGCGTGTGTGAGAGTTTATCTAGGTGATAGATAAAATAGAGATTTTTTTTTGATAACAAAAGAAAACAGATAATGGTCGCACCAAGTGATTGCCTACGTTTCTCCCAAATCAGGAAGACTCAGGCCGTCGTAGCTCCACATAAAGGATAGAGAGAGAAAGAAATAAATTTATTACAACTCCCTAATCCCCAATGGACCGGACTTTAATTTAAAAAACCAATCACACGCAGTTCAAATAATAATCAATTACTTAAACAAAAAACGGATTCTAGTTCTACATCTTAGGGGAGGCCTTAAGATGAAAGAACCCTACAAATAATGTAATCTGGAATCTCCCTTGCGTGTTCGATTCTTATCTCGGTTCTCGAGACGAACGGGAAAATCAGAAAACAAACATGATACCGCAGCTTTGTCTCGCGCGGGATAAAGAGTTGTCTCGTGCGAGACTAGGCTGAACTGAATAAAAAAAGGATTTTTTTTTGAAAACCCCTCTTATTAACGCAAATCTAAGCCACTTTAAATTTATACGTCCCCAGCGGAGTCGCCAAACTGTAGCAATGCGTGGGAAAAACTCAGGTTTCCCGAACTTTTTGTTTTTGTTTTGAGAGTCGCTACCTATATTATTGATTGGAAACATAGAAAAACCATTTTTTGAAAGATTTTGGGTTCGGGGCTTAAGTTATGGAATGGGAAGGTCAAGGAGCACTCATTCCACCCAATACGGATATTTGTCTTGCTAAAGGAGGGTTTTCAAATAAAAAGACATTTTAAATAAACAAGTAAAAATATCCATTTAACGAGGTTAAACGGAATATAGGATCGATTGCTTCGAGACCGTCTCCATGATTTAGAGAGGCTCTAGGACGATCCTAGGTTCACTATGCTATACCACTCTAACAATCAATTAGAAAGGAAGAAAGATTACCTTTTTGAGAAGAGATTCGGACAGAGTTTCGACTCAATCCTAGACTTGACTCTTGATGCGGACAGAGCTTCGCCTCAATCCTTGATTCGGACTTAGATGTTTGTTGATCATCAAGGTTGATAAACAAACTTTAGATGATTTAGGGTGATTTTTTAGGAATCTTTCAGGGAAAGAAACTCACAAAATGTGTGTGTATGGTGGTTTTGATCAGGGATCCGGGGGTAGCGACCTCTGAAATACTAGAAATCATCAAGTATTTATAGGAGGTTGGAGAGGTAAAGGTGGATTGGGATACCACCCTAGGAAGGTTCCAGAACTCAAATGCTATTGGAGAACCGAATGATGATAAGATTTATCAATAAAGAGATTGAAATTGAAGAGGAAACTGGTTTCTACATGCCTGCAGGAGCTTAGTCTCGCGCGAGACATGCCATGTCTCGCGCGGGATAAGGCTTTTCTGGACAATTTTGTCCTTCCCTCATTATCTCGTATGCAGTTTAGTCCAAACTAACGGTCGTTAGTCAAAACTTAATGACGAAATGGTGGATTTCTACTCTTGACTCAAGGTGAGACTTAGAGTGGTATTACTCTGCTCCGATGAGTTCAGAATGGGGTGTCTACAGATATTAATAAAGACTAATTTCAAATAACTAATTCACAGGTTAGATGGGATGAGTCAACAGCTGGAGAACGTCCAAGTCGAGTTTCAATCTGGGAGATTGAGCCTGTGGTTACTCCTTTCTATATATGTCCGCCTCCCTTTTTCAGACCCAAGTTCCCTGGACAACCAGGGATGCCAGGTAACCAATATTTTTGAGTAACTAAAGAACAATATCTCAAACTGACTCTTGAATCGGACCCATAGAATCCCTTGGTCCAATATCATGGATATTAGTTTATTACGATTCATAAATTAAAAAAAAATCATAGATGCAAGATGCAGCCTTGATTCTAATGTCATTCAGCTCTAGCAGTTTAAACTTTGAATACCCCTTTCTATATATGTTTACAAGTGTATGCATGACTACTCGCAATGTTCCTTCTCAGAAATTATTGTCTTCTGGTGTAGATCTTATGCTCCGTTAATTTAGGGAAATTACGCACATAGATCTTGATCCTTCATTTATCGTTATCCATTCTTTGTGTTCATGCAGAAGATTAAACAGACATGGAAAATGCTCTTAAAAGAGGTGTGCCGTGGCTCGATGACTATGGTATGAAAGATGCCTCCAGCTCACTTTTCCCGGGCATGAGTTTAGTCCAATGGATGAGCATACAGCAAAATAATAGGTTTCCAGCTACACAATTGGGCCAATTCCTTACAAATATTTCCTTAAATACCCTTCAAAGTAGCATCTACGTTGAAGATCCGTCCAAGTTGTTAAGCTTTCAATCCCCAGGCCTATCCGTCCCAAATCCGCAGTTCAGCAAAGCGAAAAAAGAATTCATAACTGACTCATTTGAATTGACTTAATTATGTAACATATTCTAAATTCTGTACTATCATTATTCTTTTATGTGATCACTGCTGATATTGTTAGTGTAAAATCTATAACCAGAAAGTTAAAGTGGCTTTGGTGGAAGAACGGGAGAGGCTCTATAAGCTGTTAAAAGAAGTCTCATTCCTTAATCCATATCCAAGCCATTCAAATTTCATTCTTTGCGAGGTTACATCTGGAAGAGATGCTAAGAAGCTGAAGGTAAGGACTACTCGTCTTTCTAACATAGCTGGAAAACATTTTAGTTCATCTCATTTTCCATCTTGAATTAACTTTTGAAAGCATGAAACGAAGATGCATGTTCTTAGGGTAGTTGTTATGGAACTTGGTGATATAAACACAGCCCGATCGAAATATCTTCCCTTACTCGAAATTCCTTAATTGGTTGCATTATTTGCAAGACTTGATCAGGGACATGCTTCATGCTTCACCAAATGCCCGACCAGACATCACGCAAGCAAGCACTTTGCTTAATTGTCCATTCATCTCCATGAATTTAGGTTAGTTGTAGATGCATACTGACGACCTTTGTAATGTTTATTGATGGCAGGTGTGGTTTCGAGTTAACAGTCTTCTACCAACCAGACGACCTACAGAAGTCATTACATGACAGGCCACCTGAGATGCACCATGTTGACACACATGAAGGTGTGAACATCTTACTACTTTGACTGTCTTTTGGTGCTAGAATCTGGACTAACAGCATATGGTGCTGCCTTTTATAATTCACTTCAAGCATCATGCTACAATGGACTCTTGAAGATAGACTTAAACCCACTCAGGGACAATCCTGAAATAACTTTCATGCAGAGGGTATCTTGGACATTGTATTGACATTGAATAATGCACTTGTATTTCTACGGTCGTACCGATTCTTCAGTATCAAAAGTTTGCAAATGAGTGTAACCTTCCTTTATCAGGATTGAGGTTTCATGTATCATTATTTAATTGACACCATTGGTGTCTTTCTTGTGTACACTACAAGGAAAATTCATTTTGCTACGGCAAATTCCGTAGCTAAAATGAAGATTCCGTAGCTAAATCGTGTTTAGCTATGGATTTGTTTCGTAGCTATTCCGTGGGTGCAGGTTTGTCGCTAAATTGGGCGTCGCTATTTTGTAGCTATTTTAGAGACGGATATATCCGTCTCTAAATTAGAGACAGATATGTCCGTCTCTAAATTAGAGACAGATATGTCCGTGTCTAAATTAGCTACAGATATGACCGTCTACGGATTAGCGACAGATTTTTCGTCTCTATTTAAATTCTCGTTTTATTTTTGAACCATTTTAGCGACGGATATTTCTGTAGCTAAATTGATATTTTTTAAAAAAAAAATTATATATATATTTAAAAACATATATTAATATATTTTAAATATATATATATATATATATATTTAAAATATATTAATATATATTTTTAAATATATATTAAATCAGTCCCTTAATTTTTCTTATTCTCAAATCAGTTCCTTAATTTTTATTAATCTCAAATAAGTCCTTAATATTTCATAATTACAATTTGATCCCTAAACTTCTTTTATACTCAAACAAATCCTCACAAACTTCCACCTGCCCACCAACAAAGAACCTCACCGGCGCCGTCTGGTCCACCAGCAACATACCACCGTCTAACCACCAGCAACCCTACCACCGTCTCAATCACCGGTGCCACCATCACCGGCGCCACCACACCAGATTCGCCACCATCGCCAGATTCACCACCAAAAAACCAAACCCAACAATGGAAAACAAATTGAAAAACAGATCAAACAAAGAAAACAATCGAAAATCAATCAAATCGAAAAATAGAAACTAAAAAACCAAACCCAATTTTGTGTTAAAGATTGTGGTTTCATTGCACACACACCGCCACAGCCCCGCCATCACCGCAGCAGCCCCGCCCATCACCGCAACACACCACCTTCAAAACTCCGACAATAGAAAGACAGAGAAAGAGAAACAGAAAGAGAAATAGAAGGAGAGTGGAAAAAAGAGACTGGTGCTGAGAAGTATTAACAATGGCGAAAGGTGAGAACGTGGCGGCGGCATTATTGTTGGAGTCGTGGTGGGTTAACGGCGGTGAGAAGGGGTAGTCGTGTGAGGCGGCGGCGATGTTGTTGAAGTCGTGGTGGGGTAAGGGCGGTGAGAAGGGGTAGTGGTTGAGGCGGCGAGAAGAGCTATTGTGGTGGTGGGGCGTCGACGGGAAGGTAGTAGAGGCTGGGGGCGGCGACGGGAATGTAGGATGAGAGAGGGAGAGTGGAAGGAAGGCTGAGAGAGAGAGGAGATTCAGATCTAAAATGAGGGAGAGAGAGAGGGCATTTTGTGGTGTAGGTTTAATTAGGTAGGTTGAGGAGAATGAGAGAGAGAAAGTGTGTGGACCATTGAATTTAATGTATTGAATGGTCCCGATTCAATTATACCCATAATCCATGTGAAAGTTTGATGTCCAATAGAATAATGCCACCTCACTTCACATAATTTAATTTGATTTGCATCAAATTTTAGTTAAATTATTTTATCCTTGATATAAAAATAAGAAAATAATACTTATCAAAAAATTATTATCAAATAATATTAATATAATAATATTATTAATCATAATAAAAAATAAAAATTATTTTGAATAGAATATTTTACTAATACCACTAT
Organism: Adenophora triphylla var. japonica; assembly: GCA_022495995.1. Classification (NCBI taxonomy): domain Eukaryota; kingdom Viridiplantae; phylum Streptophyta; class Magnoliopsida; order Asterales; family Campanulaceae; genus Adenophora; species Adenophora triphylla. Next base: position 275,695 of record JAFEMH010001980.1, read on the forward strand.
CACTATCACAACTACTACCTCCATCACCACTACTACCACCGCTATTACCACCACTGTCAAATAATTAATAATTATTTGACTTATTCGTATATAATAAATATAATGTTATTAATTAATAATAATATTCATTAATTTAATTATTTTAAATTTATTAATAATAATTTAATAATTTAAACTTCTAAGAAATATTAATATACCTAAGTAATAATTGATATTAATAAATTATAAAAAATACTTATTAACAATAACAATAAAGTGTTTTTCATCTTTATGACTTTCCTCAAAATCCAAATGAAAATTGAGTTACAAATATGTGCCAATATTTAGGGATTTAAGGAATGTGTCACGATCTTGTGAAAATGGTATACGGCTACCTCGTCTATTTTTTTTTAATTTTTTTCTACATTCTAAATGACATTTAAAGTGTTTTTCATCTCTATGGCTTTAGGGGTTAGGGTATAGGGTTTAGGGGTTAGGGGTTAGGGTTTAGGGGTTAGGGTATAGGATTTAGGGGTTAGGGTTTAGGGGTTAGGGGTTAGGGTATAGGGTTTAAGGTTTAGGGTATAGGGTTTAGGGGTTAGGGTATAGGGTTTAGGGTTTAGGATTTAGGGGTTAGGGTTTAGGGTTTAGGGGTTAGGGTATAGGATTTAGGGTTTAGAGTTTAGGGTATAGGGTTTAGGGTTTAGGGTATAGGGTTTAGGGGTTAGGGTATAGGGTTTAGGGTTTAGGTTTTAGGGTATAGGGTTTAGGGGTTAGGGGTTAGGGGTTAGGGTTTAGGGTATAGGGTATAGGGTTTGTTAATCAGTGTTTTTTTTTTAATTTTTTTTTTAAAAAAACCAATATTTTAGCCTTTGTTAATCAGTGGTTTTTTTTTAGAAAAAGTTATAGAAAAAAAGATAGAAAAAAACTAAACAAATGAAAGTATATAGAAGAAAAGTCAAAAGAGGGACGGACTACCCTATATTTATTTTTTATTTTTTTTAAAAAAATTTATTGACTAGAAAATAATATTTTAGCCTTTGTTAATCAGTGGTTTTTTTTAGAAAAATTTATAGAAAAAAAGATAGAAAAAAACTAAACAAATGAAAGAATATAGAAGAAAAGTCAAATGAGGGACGGACTACCCTATATTTATTTTTTAGTTTTTTTAAAAAAAAATTATTGACTAGAAAACAATATTTTAGCCTTTGTGAATCAGTGGTTTTTTTTAGAAAAAGTTATAGAAAAAAAGATAGAAAAAAACTAAACAAATGAAAGTATATAGAAGAAAAGTCAAAAGAGGGAATGACTACCCTATATTTATTTTTTATTTTTTAAAAAAAATTTTATTGAGTAGAAAACAATATTTTAGCCTTTGTTAATCAGTGGTTTTTTTTAGAAAAAGTTATAGAAAAAAAGATAGAAAAAAACTAAATAAATGAAAGTATATAGAAGAAAAGTCAAAAGAGGGACGGACTACCCTATATTTATTTTTTATTTTCTTTAAAAAATTTTATTGACTAGAAAAAAATATTTTAGCCGTTAATCAGTGATTTTTTTTTAGAAAAAGTTATAGAAAAAAACTAAACAAATGAAAGTATATAGAAGAAAAGTCAAAAGAGGGACGGACTACCCTATATTTATTTTTTATTTTTTTAAATTTTTTATTGACTAGAAAATAATATTTTAGCCTTTGTTAATCTGTGGTTTTTTTTAGAAAAAGTTATAGAAAAAAAGATAGAAAAAAACTAAACAAATGAAAGTATATAGAAGAAAAGTCAAAAGAGGGACGGACTACTCTATATTTATTTTTTATTTTTTTAAATTTTTATTGACTAGAAAACAATATTTTAGCCTTTGTTAATCAGTGGTTTTTTTTAGAAAAAGTTATAGAAAAAAAGATAGAAAAAAACTAAACAAATGAAAGTATACAGAAGAAAAGTCAAAAGAGGGACTGACTATCCTATATTTATATTTTATTTTTTTAGAAAATAATATTTTAGCCTTTTTTAATCAGTGTTTTTTTTAGAAAAAGTTATAGAAAAAAAGATAGAAAAAAACTAAACAAATGAAAGTATATAGAAGAAAAGTCAAAAGAGGGACGGACTAGCCTATATTTATTTTTTATTTTTTTTTAATTTTTTATTGACTAGAAAACAATATTTTAGCCTTTGTTAATCATTGGTTTTTTTTAGAAAAAGTTATAGAAAAAAACTAAACAAATGAAAGTATATAGAAGAAAAGTCAAAAGAGGGTCGGACTACCCTATATTTATTTTTTTATTTTTTTTAAAATTTTTTATTGACTAGAAAATAATATTTTAGCCGTTAATCAGTGGTTTTTTTTAGAAAAAGTTATAGAAAAAAAGATAGAAAAAAACTAAACAAATGAAAGTATATAGAAGAAAAGTCAAAAGAGGGACGGACTACCCTATATTTATTTTTTAAAAAATTTTTTATTGACTAGAAAACAATATTTTAGCCTTTGTTAATCAGTGGTTTTTTTTTTAGAAAAAGTTATAGAAAAAAAGATAGAAAAAAACAAAACAAATGAAAGTATATAGAAGAAAAGTCAAAAGAGGGACAGACTACCCTATATTTATTTTTTATCTTTTTAAAAAAAAATTATTGACTAGAAAATAATATTTTAGCCTTTGTTAATCAGTGGTTTTTTTTTAGAAAAAGTTATAGAAAAAAAAGATAGAAAAAAACTAAACAAACGAAAGTATATAGAAGAAAAGTCAAAAAAGGGACGGACTACCCTATATTTATTTTTTATTTTTTAAAAATTTTTTATTGACTAGAAAACAATATTTTAGCCTTTGTTAATCAGTGGTTTTTTTTAGAAAAAGTTATAGAAAAAAAAGATAGAAAAAAACTAAACAAATGAAAGTATATAGAAGAAAAGTCAAAAGAGGGACGGACTACCCTATATTTATTTTTTATTTTTTTAAAAAAAATTTATTGACTAAAAAACAATATTTTAGCCTTTGTTAATCAGTAGTTTTTTTTAGATAAAGTTATAGAAAAAAAAGATAGATAAAAACTAAACAAATGAAAGTATATAGAAGAAAAGTCAAAAGAGGGACGGACTACCCTATATTTATTTTTTATTTTTTTTAAAAAAAATATTGACTAGAAAATAATATTTTAGCCTTTGTTAATCAGTGGTTTTTTTAGAAAAAGATATAGAAAAAAAGATAGAAAAAAACTAAACAAATGAAAGTATATAGAAGAAAAGTCAAAAGAGGGACGGACTATCCTATATTTATTTTTTATTTTTTAAAATTTTTTATTGACTAGAAAACAATATTTTAGCCTTTGTTAATCAGAGGTTTTTTTTAGAAAAAGTTAGAAAAAAAAGGTAGAAAAAAACTAAACAAATGAAAGTATATAGAAGAAAAGTCAAAAGAGGGACGGACTACCCTATATTTATTTTTTATTTTTTTAAAAAATTTATTGACTATAAAACAATATTTTAGCCTTTGTTAATCAGTGATTTTTTTTATAAAAAGTTATAGAAAAAAAGATAGAAAAAAACTAAACAAATGAAAGTATATAGAAGAAAAGTCAAAAGAGAGACGGACTACCCTATATTTATTTTTTATTTTTTTAAAAAACATTTATTGACTAGAAAACAATAATTTAGCCTTTGTTAATCAGTGTTTTTTTTAGAAAAAGTTATAGAAAAAAAGATATAAAAAAATTAAACGAATGAAAGTATATAGAAGAAAAGTCAAAAGAGGAACGGACTACCCTATATTTATTTTTTATTTTTTTTTAAAAAAATTTATTGACTAGAAAACAATATTTTAGCCTTTGTTAATCACTGGTTTTTTTTTTGAAAAAGTTATAGAAAAAATATAGAAAAAAATTAAACAAATGAAAGAATATAGAAGAAAAGTCAAAAGAGGGACAGACTACCCTATATTTATTTTTTAGTTTTTTATAAAAAAATTTATTGATTAGAAAACAATATTTTAGCCTTTGTGAATCAGTGATTTTTTTTTAGAAAAAGTTATAGAAAAAAAAATAGAAAAAAACTAAACAAATGAAAGTATATAGAAGAAAAGTCAAAAGAGGGACGAATTATCCTATATTTATTTTTTATTTTTTTAAAATTTTTTTATTGACTAGAAAACAATATTTTAGCCTTTGTTAATCAGTGGTTTTTTTTAGAAAAAGTTATAGAAAAAAAGATAGAAAAAAACTAAACAAATGAAAGTATATAGAAGAAAAGTCAAAAGAGGGACGGACTACCCTATATTTATTTTTAATTTTTTTAAAAATTTTTTATTGACTATAAAACAATATTTTAGCCTTTGTTAATCAGTGGTTTTTTTTTAGAAAAAGTTATAGAAAAAAAGATAGAAAAAAACTAAACAAATGAAAGTATATAGAAGAAAAGTCAAAAGAGAGAGGACTACCCTATATTTATTTTTTATTTCTTTAAAAAAAATTTATTGACTAGAAAACAATAATTTAGCCTTTGTTAATCAGTGGTTTTTTTAGAAAATGTTATAGAAAAAAAGATAGAAAAAAACTAAACGAATGAAAGTATATAGAAGAAAAGTCAAAAGAGGGACGGACTACCCTATATTTATTTTTTATTTTTTTTTTAAAAAATTATTGACTAGAAAACAATATTTTAGCCTTTGTTAATTAGTGGTTTTTTTTAGAAAAAGTTATAGAAAAAAAGATAGAAAAAAACTAAACAAATAAAAGTATATAGAAGAAAAGTCAAAAGAGGGACAGACTACCCTAAATTTATTTTTTATTTTTTTTAAAAAAAATTATTGACTAGAAAATAACATTTTAGCCTTTGTTAATTAGTGATTTTTTTTAGAAAAAGTTATAGAAAAAAATATAGAAAAAAACTTGTGAGGACCCCGACCCGGAACCTACACGTGTCCCGAGTTGGAGTGTCCTCAAACTAACCCAAATACACAAAAACTTTTAAACTTTGCTTTGACTTTCAAACATAAACATTAATAACATAACATTTCAAAAGAACTCCACTCAACTCCACATCGGAGGAGGAGATAACTAACTTTGAAAACAGTCAACGGTTTAGTTACAAAAGATTAAGGTTATGACGTAGAGTTTAAAGTTTATAATTACAAACTCCGAGAAAGGAATTACCAAAATACAATTTTATACGTCATCCTATACATACCCCGACAATACCCAAAAGATTACTCCAAACTCCTCTCCGTCCTTACTTGGCCGGTCCGCCTGTCTCGGGATCTAAAACAGTAAAGGGAGAGGGGTGAGAATAAATCTCAGCAAGCTATTATGGATGCAACAATATGCCAAATAGATGCAACACATAACACGTTGGAAAAACTGTAAACACCTTACATTACCTTTGGTTTACCTTTTTCCCGTCTGAACAATAGTCGTACAACATTGGGTATAATAATACTCCAATCTTAAGTGCGCTGCTTAAGCAATACTCACATCTTATAAGACCCATTTTTCAGGGAACCAAATAAGATAGTAGCAACTCTGTAAGGCTTTTGGCTCAATACAGATGCTATAACCCCAACCGTGGCCACGGGGAGGGGACGGTCACAGTATAACATAATCCGATCACATTAGGTCACACTTCCATAATTGATCGTATTACGTTATACCCCAATATCGGTGATTAACAAATTATCAAGCACATAGTAGTTACTTGAAATAAACTCCACAAAAAGGGATAAACAATAGCCACATGGTAATATATACTCATGCCCCAACAATATCAAAGTGCAACAATTATGAATACACTAAACAATATCAACAACAATATATATAACATCAAGTAAGGAAATGAGGGATCATTAACCTACCCTACAAATTCCATATACAAGGATACAAGGCCTTAATGAAGGTTCAAGTTCAATTGCTAAGTGGGAGTCACCATTTTTAAGTGGCCAAACAACTTGCTAAACGATCCTAGTTTAAATTAAGAAAAAGCCGTTCAGGGGTCTGGCGATCGCCACTTACCACTTGGGCGACCGCCCAAGTGGACTTCAAGGGAAATTGTTGTTTCTGCCAGTATGGGCGACCGCCCTCATCACTTGGGCGACCGCCCAAGTGGACTTCAAAGCAATTGAGACTTCCTGCCATGATGGGCGGCCGCCCAAGCCCCCATGGGCGACCGCCCAAGCCTCCTCCAGCCCATTTTCCGTAGTTTTTAACCCCTTTTTAACCCTAGTTCTTCTTTCCTTCTACCATTTCTAAATCAAGAACACCAAAGGATACCTTCATCTTACCAAGTCCCATTCAAAACATGTAAACTCACAACCAAGTAATCCTAGATCATTTATCTCTACCCATTCCACCCATTTCAACCCCTTTTAATGATCTTCCTTGAACCCTAACTTCAACAATGTCATTTTCTAATCATTCAACTCCCATTTAGGTTTCCAAGCAAGAAATCAACATCATCAAGCCAAGAACAATAATCAAAGAACTCATGAACACATAGAAGAAGGGAATCATAACAACTCACCTTTGGATTTTATAAGGAAAGATTGATCTTTTTAACTTGATGAATTCCTCTAGGTGATCCAACTTCAATGGTGCTCTTAGACTTGGATTTGGTGAAGAATTTGCTTGGGCTTCAAGGAGATGAGGTGAGAGCTTCCATGGAAATTTCTCTAAGGCTTTCTCTAGGAAGGAAGAAGTATGAATGATGGAGGGAGAGGGGGTAAGAGTCAGGAGGTAAAAGGGGTGGACACTTGTCACCTAGGGAGAAAGCAAGACCTTTTATGGCCCCTCCTACAATTCTAAGAAAACCAAGGCTTTCAATTTAACTTAAAAATAAAATAAATCCTTATCTCATTAATTCATCCTACTCATTTAACCTCCCTACACTATTTAGCATATTCCCATTTTTATTATTTTTCCAAGTTTCTTTATTTAATGTCTAATAAATTCTTATAAGATCCTAAATTTACTTTTCACCCAATTTATCTTAATTTAAAAATTTAAAGACATAATTGAACACATAAAGATAACATAAATATTAAAAGCATATAATTTAATATTTAAAATGAGTGCCTAGGGTTGGGGTCGTCACAAAACTAAACAAATGAAAGTATATAGAAGAAAAGTCAAAAGAGGGACGGACTACCCTATATTTATTTTTTATTTTTTTTAAAATTTTTATTGACTAGAAAACAATATTTTAGCCTTTGTTTTAGTGGTTTTTTTAGAAAAAAATTATATAAAAAAAGATTGAAAAAAACTAAACAAATGAAAGTATATAGAAGAAAAGTCAAATTTAGAGACGGATACTAAATCTGTCTCTAAATTTTAGAGACAGATGTTGAATCTGTCACTAAATTAGAGACGGATTCAAAAATCTGTCTCTAAATTAGAGACGGGTTAAAATCTGTCTCTAAAGTATAGAGACGGATTCTGAATCTGTCTCTAATTTAGAGACGGATTCTTAATATGTCTCTAATTTAGAGACGGATTCTGAATCAGTCTCTATTTTAGAGACAGATACAAAACCCGTCTCTAAAATTTAGAGACGGAATCTGAATCCGTCTCTAAATTAGAGACGGATTCGGATTTCGTCTCTAAATTAGAGACGGATTCGGATTTCGTCTCTATATTAGAGACGGATTCAGATTCCGTCTCTGAATTAGAGACGGATTCATATTCCGTCTCTGAATTAGAGACGGAATCTGAATCCGTCTCTAATTTAGAGACGGAATTCGAATCCGTCTCTGGTTTTTGGTTCTGTCTGTAGTCTGTCGCCAAATTAGCTACAGATTTCGTCCGTCTCTAAATTTTCGTCTCTAAATCCGGTTTTCCTTGTAGTGGTATTAGGAGGTTATTGTTACTGTTGTTATTTCGTCTCTTCCTATAATTCTTTTACTGAGCGAAATGGTTAGACTTACTTTGTTTGTGCTATTTCGGCTCTTCCTATAATTCTTTTACCGGAAGTGACGCTCTTATGATTTAGTTGTATTAGTGAAAATTCATGGTGAATTTTTGCTTAAACTGTTCGTTACCCATATTCTCATCAGTCCTTCTTTCCCTACTGATCTAGCATTTTAGAAATTTCTACTATTTTTATTCTCTAAAGCCATAAAAGTGATGCACTAAGTTAAGATATAAAGTAATATTTTCAGTGTGATTTGATCATTTTCAACTTTCACCTACTTATAGATACATTATAACTAATGTATGATGTTGAATGGTGAGACTTAAAATGTCAAATTTGTAGATAAATGACATATTTTTTTTTTGCTGCTATAGAATTGACCGTGGCTCCCGATACTCTTGGCTTTGCTTTATCAAGATCATTGTAAAATTCTTTGTGTTCCAGAATGTCATGTTTGTTTCATTGTCTCACTTACATCTGTCCACGTGACTTGTATATTTGTTGCACGCTCAATGAGCTCTCTTCCCCCCCCCCCCAAATTATACCACATGAGAGAATGATGGAGATTACTTAAAGTTGTCAGCAAATGATAATTAAATGGTTATATAATGCAATTTTAATAGTGATGTTGAGAGATTTAGTTCAAGTCCCCACTAAAACTTGAAACAGTCTAATACATTGGTTACAGCAGGAGGCAGTTCTGTGAAGGTTACAAGTGAACTCAGGAAAAATGATACCCCTTTCAGACTTCTACAAGACTATGTTTCATTGCTTTTGATGATAGTTCAGAAAATGTTGATGACCCATGTGTTGAAGATGTTAGTCGTACATCCGTGTCACTATCAACTGGAGCTGGTGCTAAAAGTACTTATGGATACCCAACAAATTTAGGAATCAAGCAATGACAATTAATGAAAGTTTGTATCAATCACATTATTTTAAAAAGGTCTCTGTTCAGTCATGTTCAATTGTATGTTGTTATAATAGTACTTATAAATTATATAATATCATTAAATTTATCTAAATATATTTAATCTTATTTGTCCCTAAAACGTCACTAACTCCTTCGGTTCTATTATTTTCATTGATTATCTCTTATGTGATAACAATTAATAAAAGTTAGGGTCTCATGTTGTGAACAAAGAAATTTTTCAAAATTTATAATATTATTTTATTAACATTTTCGTCAATTTATTGGAAATTATTATCTTATTTATTACTTTTATTTTCATTTATATTTTTTTATATGACTAATTTTACTTAAAATATTAATTTTATTTAAAATAGTATTTTGTCCTTGCGTTTAATATACGGGTGTATGTAGCACTAGTTTACTAGGTAAAGGTTTAATCTATCTGCATGTTATAGGTTGAATTTTCGGTTTCGTCTATCAACATGTGACTGTCGGCCGGTCATCGCTTTGTCCACGTGTAGATTTCCTCATGATTAGTTTATTGCAACTGCATATTATTATATTCTCTTCGTTTCAATATGTGAGGCAAATATTCAAAAGAGGGAAGGAGGAAAAAAGAGATGGATTTGTACTTATATATCATGACTCATCTGAAGTGAATTAAAGTGAAATATTCAAACAAATATTCATTTTCTTTTCTATTTTATTTGGAATACTTGTTTACACGGAATGTGAATTTCATGACTCATCTTAAGTGAATTAAAGTGAAATATAAAATATCACTGGAAACAAGGAGGGGAGAGGGATTTTTTTTCTCAAATAATTCTTTTTTAAATTAATAATTCTTAAAATGACAAGCCTTTGAACTATTGTTCGGGATTGACAACTTTCTTGAAACTCACTACACGATTTAGTAAGTTTATTATTTTCTTCTCTTAAATTCGCTATATGATATATCGAGTCTAGTAATTTAAAAGTTGTAATTATATACTAATTATCTAATTAGGAATTTATCAAGTTCGCTACTTGATGTATTGAGTTTAAGCGAGATATAATGAACTTGCTACGTGATACAACGAGTTTGGTTATCTTTATAGATAAGGTTTCAGTTTGAGACATATTGTGCCATATTCAAATTACCACAAAATAGTTGACGAAAAAAAACCCTCAATTTTCACATATTTTAACTTCAGAATTGGTGAATACTAAGAATCAAGGTAAATTATCAACATCTCAATCATTTTTTTACTTGTGTTTAGTTATATAAATTTAGGGTTTTTAGTGTGTTTTAGTAGACTATAGATATCAATGTTAAAATTAGGGTTTTAACATTCTGATTGCGTAATGTATGGTTAAAAATGAACGGGGTTTCACTCATTTTCATGTGATATTGGGGAAGTGATGATTAACAACCATTTGATAGTACTCATTTTTAGAAATGACCGAAATGTGCAATTAGGATTATTGGTTTCTGCTGTAATGCTCACCTGCAAACAAAAATTCCACATAAACTGTACTAAAGGCCCAAAAACAACATATAAACTGTACTAATGCCCTCCATTTAGATCAAAACAATTAAAATCAAGTTATTACAATTTGTACTAATGCCCAAAAGTATAAAAAGATATTGCAAAAAAATAAAAAAATCAAGTTTTCTTACAACTAGAATATACAAGTTATCACTTATTTCTCCTTTCATATTTTTATCATAAGTAAACTGGGTGAACTTCTTTGTCTGATGCCGCTCCCTAGACTCTTTTCTAATGTCATCTTCTCTGTGAAATTCATCCTGTTGAGCTTGTGTAATTCCCTCAGTACGTGTCCCACCGGATAAAGTCGTAGTCGGGTCGGAGAATGGTGGAATATCAGCTCGTGAGGTTGATAAAGGAGCCCTAAAGCCACTTCTCGAATATACTCCCGAGTGAAAAGTCGGAGGCCGAGCAAAATCATTACCGTCTGCCTTACCGGCCCTACTAACTGGGCGATGTGGCACTAATGTGCCTAGGTGGAGGGTCAACAAATCATCATCATCATTAGTAACCCCACTAACTTGACTGGGTGGCATCGCACCCTAGCGAAGGTAAAAACATGTCTAAACCCCTTCCTCAACCTCTAGCTTAATCTCTCCTCTGCCTCCTCCACCTGAGTAGCTGTTCATTGTGACAGATAATCAAAATGTCCATCTGGTTGGGTCTTGGGTTCTGCAGTATCTATGTGGACCTCGGTCTCTGGCTCGATGTGAGGCTCCTCGTCTGCCTCGTCATGCAAGTTCATTTGTGGTTGTTGTTGTGCATGTGCACGACGTCTCACCCAACGCTGTCGAGGTACCACCCCTTAAACGTGATCAATTGGTGATGGAGGTGCAACAGTCTCAAGTCGTTGCTGCTCGCTGACATGTTTAAGCATATCTCTGACCAGCCTCCGCACCTCAAGTCGAGACGGACACACCTGAATCCGCTGCTCCTCATCCCTTGATATGCCGACTTCATTGGCCACATGCACACGTTGTAGGTTTTGCACCTGTTTTTATAGCATAAATAATAAGAATGATGCATAAGTTAATAAATTGAAGGTAAAAAAAGTAAACTAGAAAAAATGAGACATAATGTAAATACTTACCAAACCCTCTAAGAAAGGGGCAACTGACCGGTAACCAACCTCATCTATATGAATCGGGTTCTGAACAAAAATGCACGTTATGCTCCTACACAAAATCATATACAGATCAACATAGCATAAGTTGATGGCCTAAGACCCCACAACCACTAAATCCCGTCGTTGTCCCCAAAGTGCTATATACTGTTGATGGGGAGTACTCCAAACCACAAGGTTATTTCCGCGATGATCAATTCTATACAACTCCTTCCTTGTGTCACAAGGTTTCGGGACCCCCTGCAGCATGCCAAACTGCTTCAAAACATGATTCGGCAAGTGCCACTCTCTACTCTCGAAACATATGAGAGGCACCCTCGACATCCAGATGACCTGTCCCTGATAGCAATAAGACGGAGCATGTCGATCTCTATATGGCTGCCACACCACCTGGTCATCTGTGAGTTTTGCCAACTGATCGATAGCCCCGCAGGTTATGTGCAGTAACCAACTTGAGATATAACAGTCTGATCCACCTGAAATTTCATAAAAAGAAAAAGTATAAGAAAGTAGTTTGAAAATCTATTACAATAAGAAAATAAAGTATTATATATGTATACCTACATATCAATGTCATGTCACCCTTTGCCACATCATCAATTGGCCTACGAGATCGCAGTTGCGTACATAGCAACATTTTCAATGCCCAAATCTATATCCATAAATATATATAAAATACTATACATAATGCCAATAATTTGAAATCAAAATTAAACCCAACATCATAATGCACATTAAAATAAGATAACCATACCTGCAAGATATTAAGAAATCCACCGCACTGGCTCGTAGAGGGTGTAGCCGCACTACAAAGTTTTCGACACTACCCCAACTATACATCCATATCCTCGAAATATATCTAAGCAATGGTAGATAGTAAAACTTTACCCTGTTGTTAGTATTATTGGGCAGCACAGTAGTCCACTTGGCTAGCATGATATGTAATGCACGTCCGGACGCCATCGCTTAATCAATTCCTCAAGCAACCTATAATCATATAATTCTCCCTATATAATGAACCCCCAAAAAGCCAGTCTCGGATAATCTCGACAATATCCTCATAGCTAATTAATCAGGCAAGGTGGCACCACGCCGAAATGAAAGCGGACTCCCAATCTCATGTTCTGCCAAATATATCGAGCTCGATGATTGTCATGTGTAGTAAATATAGTGTTATTCAAAGGTCCAGATCAATAGAGTTGTTATTCACATGTTTAAAAATAATGCATTTTAAATCAAATAAACACACACACACACACACACACACACACACACACACACACACACACACACACACACACACACACACACACATATATATATATATATATATATATGAACACATATACTTTGAAAAATACATAACAAATATTTCATAATGAAGTAAACAAATATGTTAACATATTACTGCTAAAACACGTACTTTTTTCAAACAAAAAATAGCACAACAATGTCAAATATATTTTCACCCAAGTGATAACACAATCAACCAAATAATATAAATTTATCACAAATTGAGTTCAAAAACCCTAATTTTTCTTTATTTCAATTATCATATTTTCAACATAACCCATAATTTTCAAGAAAAATTTGTTCAAAATAAAGGCAAAAAGAGGTACAATGGACAATATATTTTCACCCAATAACAACACAATTAACCAAATGATTTCAATTTATCACAAATTGAGTTAAAAAACCATGATTTTTTTTATTTTAATTACCCTATTTTCGAATAAACCCTAATTTTCAAAAAAAAATGTACAAAAATAAAGCAAAAGGGGGCATTATTACAATGGCGAAATTGAATGATGAGCAAACTTGGATATTGATGGAGATGGCAATGGCTTCTTCTTTTTTATGCTCATCGTATACTTAGTTTTTCTTTACCCAAATATGAACAAACCCGTAACAATCTTTGTGCAGAAACTAATTCGTTTAAACTCGCTATATCATGTAGCGATTTCCTTAATTACGTCATTATTATAATTACAACGCTTTCTTAAATTTTTAATTAATAAACTTGCTACATTTTGTGGTGAGTTTGAGCGAAGAAAATAATAAACTCGATAAATCCTGTAGCGAGTTCGAGAAATTGGTCGTTCTGAACAATAGTTTTAAAGATTTATCATTTTGGAAATTATTAATTTAAAAAGAAATTATTTGAAAAAAAAAAATCTGGGAAGAGGGATCTCAAGGAAGAGCATGTAACTGTATGTTCTACAATGGTGACTTCTCGAAGGGGAGGTCACCGGTTCGAGTCTCCCCAAGGGGATTCTTGGGGCTTAATTTCCTACCTTGGTTTCAGGGTTCTTAGGAGGCTCCCGGGGCACATCCGTGCAGTTAAGGAAGCGGCATTGCTGGGCTTATATCCTCAGTGTGGGGAGTTCAAATCTTGGTAGGTGCAAAGCTGGAGCAGCTATTTGGTGTTGTAAGAGTGATGTAAATGTCTCTTTGGCAGGAGCAGCTGGAGCAACCATTTGGTGTTGTAAGAGTGATGTAAATGCCTTGTAGGAGGGCTCCCTTGGGGCTCTGGAGTATAAGGGGTGCTGCCACCCTGGCTGCATAGGGCACATCCCGCGATTTACCTCCGCCAGTATACTGTAGGGCTGATACCTAGTTGTCCAGGATTAGTCCGACGAAGCTGAAAACCTGAATATCAATAAAAAAATAAAAAAATAAAAAAATAAAAAAATTCCATGCTAAAGAAATATCATTCTCAAGAAATCCTTGTTGGATCTCAAAGAATATAATAATTTCATCTTTGTACTAAAAACAGAATCTGATAAGTAGTTAAGTACACCATACTCTTTTAAATTTTGATGTACGGAGTACTAATAACAACTCACTTCTCTTATGTTATGTTAGGCTATTTCCATCAGTGATCCCGACCCAATTCAACCTTAAATAAAATATTAATTTCTCTCACTTCCATATACACACTCTCAATCTTATATAATTTATACTTCCATCAGTGACCTCGACCCAACCCAATCCAACCCAACCCAACCCAACCTTTTACAAATAAAATATTTATTTTTTCTTTACTTCAACTTACCTAAAATACTTATCATTTTATTTTTTAAAATAATGTATTAGTAATAATATTTTTAAAATTACCCGTAAAATTATTAAAAATAATTACCCATACAATTATTAAAAAAAATGAATTTTGATATATTTTTTATTTTTTTAATTTATATAATTATATAAAATATACTAGTTTTAAAAATATATTTATATAAACACAAAATCAAAATAATAACAAAAAAAAAAAACAAATGGTGACCTTGCTCGGGACCAACTCAGGGCAATTGGCCAACCCAGGTGGCAAAAAATTGTGACTTTCAATGTTTTTTTTTTTTTTTTGGGTGACTCTCCCACGGAGAGTCACCGATGTGAGTAGTCTTAATATACACTCTCTCCGTTCCATCATTTTTTAGAGGCACAAAAATTAAGAAAGAGTTAGGCTCCGTTTGTTTAGCGTAAAACATTTTTCGGAAAATGATTTCCTGCAAAATGTTTTCCGAAAAATGAGATAAACATGTTTAGCGTAAAACATTTTCTTCATTTTCCGGTGCAAAACAAACACAGGAAAATGGGGAAAATATTTTTCGGAAAATATTTTCCCCCAAACAAACGGAGCCTTATTTTTATTCAAAAGTAATGTCAGCATGAAAGAAATTGTGAGCGGAATAAGTGAGTGAAATTTACAATTGAGATTCACAATTTAATTATATGAGTATGACAAGTAGAATATTTGTAATATAATAGTAATACATTTTTGATATTTTAGAAAAGGTGAACATTGTAATGGGACACTTTTTTGGATAAAATGTGAAGTTTTAATTGGGACGAAGGGAGTATTATACTCACTCCGTCCCATTTATCCCATTTAATGCTTCAAAAAATTAAATGGGTTAAAGACTTAAGAAAATGTATACTCCCTCACTCAGTCTTACTCAAATTAGGATTTTTGGTCAAATTAATCACACTTTAACCAATAATTTTGTTATAAGATCTATATATAATATAGAAAATAAATCAATCACACACTATTACAATATATGTGGTTCAGCAACTTGACTAAATCTACGGATAGATGGCAAGAATATTATTATCACCTGGCAATCACCAAATACAATCTCTAATATAATGCATGAATTCTTGGTTACAAGAATTAACAATTGTGCAAACCCTAGATCTAGAGAAATAAATGAGCAAGAAAACCATTGAAACACCTATAATTATTGATCTCTATAATACTAGGAATTACATACAAAAATCTGCTAGTGAATAAGAGTTATTTATACTGCCTATTTATAACCATACAAGGTTTTCTAATCCTAAATAAAATCTGCCGCTAATCAGGCCCAACTCGCACTAGGGCGCGATCGCCTCGTTTGTCCAAACCTTTTAGGGATGACCGAACCGGCACCGGCCCAAAACCGTTGAACCGCCTTGAACCGTAACCGACTGGAACCGTCTCGAACTGGAACCGTTTGAAATCGTAATTGGCGGTTTGACGATCCGGTTCCGATTTCTCCTTTTGAAAAATCGTGAACCGGCGATTTCGAACCGCCTGAACCGGAATCGAAACCGTTGAACCGTTGTCAAAATCGTCAAATTTGTAAGAAATTTCGTTATATTTGTCAGAATATAGTCGTTAAAGTATGGGGTATATGGTTAAATAAAAAATATTTTTGTTTTTCTAACATATTTTCTCAAATATAAATACCACCCCCCTCCCCTCACATTTTTTTTTCACACAAACCCTCTTAAATTTCTCTTTACTTACTCTAACGAATTTCGTTAATTTCTTTGATTCTCAAGCTCAAATTATAAACTAACTCTCATTTGTTTAAGTTTTAGGGTAAAATTTATATAATGTGTATATGTATAAGATTGAGTGGTTCGATTTAGAGGTATATATGGAATTTAGGTATATGAATTTAAGGGGTTAGTGTATGGGGTATTTGGTTAAGGTAGATGAATTAGGGTTTATGTTATAGAGTATATAATTGTGATTTAAGGTTTAGGATATAGAGTATATATGAGAATAATGTAGATGAATTAGGATTTAGGGTTTAGGGTATAGAATATATGATTTATATTTAAAGTTTATGGTATATGATTAAGCTAGATGAATTAGGGTTTATGATATAAAGTATATCATTTAGATTTAAAGTTTAGGCTATAGGGTATAAATGAGATTTAGGTAGATAAATTAGGATATGTGGTATGTATTATATAATTTAGATTTAAAGTTAATAGTATAGGGTGTATACGAGATTTATGTATATGAATAGGTTTAGTGTATGAGATTTATAATTTAGTTTTTCTTTTATATACTTTCATATGTTTAAATTTTCTAACATTTTTTTATATACATTTTTGTAAAAAAAATCAGTAATAAAAAGATTCTAAAATATTATTTCCTATTCAATAAAAAAATAAATGGTATTCCATCCCTCTTTCTTTTATATACTTTTATTTGTTTAGTTTTTTTCTATTTTTTTTCTATTACTTTTTGTAAAAAAATCAGTAATAAAAAAAGTCTAAAATAATATTTTCTAGACAATAAAAATAAAATTAAAGGGTAGTCAGTCTCTTCTTTTATATACTTTCATTTATTTAGTTTTTTTATTTTTTTATATTACTTTTTGTAAAAGATTTCAGTAATAAAAAAGTCTAAACTATTATTATCTAGTTAATAAAAAATAAAAAAATAAGAAAAATTAAAGGGTAGTACGCCCTATTTTCTTTTATATACTTTCATTTATTTAGTTTTTTTTCTATTTTTTTCTATTACTTTTTGTAAAAAAACTTCAGTAATAATAAAAGTCTAAAATAGTTTTTCCTAGTCATTAAAAAAAAATTAAAAAAATTAAAGGGTAGTATGTCCCTATTTTCTTTTATATACTTTCATTTGTTTAATTTTTTTCAATTTTTTATATAAATTTTTGCAAATATTTTCAGTACTAAAAAAATTCTAAAATAGTTTTTTCTAATTAAAAAAAAACGGTTGAATCGCCGATTCGGAACTGGAACGCGACCCGTAAGTTCACGGTTTGGTTATCCCTAAGACCTTTGGGCGCGATCGCTCCACAAAGCGCGCGACAGCCCAGTTTGTCCAGAAACTTGGCGTGGTAGCCCCCAGCTGCTCCGCGCGGTCGCCCTAGCTGTCTGTCACAGAAATTACTGATTTGTCCTTATTCAATCCCATAATTTATTCCCAAGTTAGATGACATCAAACCCAAAAAATCTCTACCTTAACATCTAACCTCCCGATAACAGAACCCGAACTCCCCTCTGCCTCATATGTGTTACGCAAAACACCAAACTTGTCCTTCGAAAAACCATAATGTGTACACCAAAATTTTGCCTCTACAAGTAAACAAACGTGTATTCCAAGACACCCAAATTGTGATTAGCCAAGCCCAACAATATATCTTCAAGACACCCAAATATATCCCACTGGACACCCAAATTGGGCTTTGCTGAGCACACCAATGTGTCTCCGGTACATCCAAATGTGCCACTGAAGTAGGCATTCAAAATTGCCCCAACTGACAATTAGGCAAATCTAGTCGACATTGGATCTCGCCAACCCAAACAGATGAATCGGTTATATCAGTGGAATCCCAAACTGTACATACCTTTTCCCCGATTCCTTCCTGGCTTTCCAATTATCTGTGGTGACTTACTAACCGTGGCTTGCCCAATTCAACTCCACATTGAGTAACTTGATGCTTCACATGTTTGTCAACTACCCCACCTGAAGCCATGCAACATGCTTCCTTCAGATGTGTCTCTACCGTACCCTATATAGTACGATTCTCGACACCCGAGCTAAAAAACCTAGAACCTTGGAGGACGTACAAGGAACCTTGTTTTACCCATTTAAGAATTACGTTCGAACCCTTGTAAACATTTACTGCTCCACCTTCACCTTTAAAACTGTATTCCATCTTGTCTAGCCTACTAAAAGATATCAGATTTTTCGTTATTTCAGAAACATGCCTAACCTTGTTCAACTTACAAAACTTACCACCCGAAATACGCACCCTGATGCAACCCATGCCAACTAACTTGCAGACAAAACCATTAGCAATATAAATATCACCCCCTTTCGTCTTCTCGTAAGTTTCAAACCATTCTATTTGCGAACATATGTAATAAAAAGCCCAAGAATCAAGAATCCATGCATCTTTCATACCTTTATCTTCTTCGGTTAATAGAGCATAGTCCTCCTTACCGTCATCTGACATAGCTGCAGTTGACCCAAATTGCTCGCTCTTATTCAGATTGAGACATTCCCGTTTCCAATGCCCCTTTTCTTTGTAGTAATTGCAGACATCTCCAAGTCTTGTGCCCCTTTTATATAAACCCTTGTTTCTCCTAACTTGGCCCCTATTGCTTTTTGCAACCAATCCTGCTGACTGAGATTTTGTAGATATACCGCTCACCTTTCGGCGCAGATCTCTTGTATTTAGATTATTTTTAACCTCTTCCAAAGTAACCATATTCTTACCATTAATGCAGAAATCTACAAATCTCTCATATGACAGTGGTAAGGAGACCAACAACATAAGAGTAGCATCCTCATCTTCAACCTTAACATCAATGCTACGCAATTCAATTAATAAATATATAAACTGATCTATGTGATCCCTAATGGGCGTACCTTCCATCATTCGGAGAGAATAATGTTGGGTTTTGGGGTTACAAATGCAGCGGAATAACTAAGAAATAACAATCAAAACCCTAGCCCTTAGATCCGTCTAGCATGAAGAGATTAGAAAAACATGAAATAGAATTACATACCTTGAATGCGATTTAGTTTGTCAAAATAGATCTTAAAATTCAAGCCTAGAATTTTGATGTCGAATCTTCTATCTTCCTTGTTCAACCTTGGTGATGAAATCAACAATGGAGATCTTCAAGCTTTAGAAGATAAAGCAACCTCCCTCTAATGGTGATCCACAAGCGAACGAACCAAGAACGTTTCTTGTAGGATTGCTAGATGATCCTCTTGATTATTGAATCAATATTCAATAATCAAAGCCAAAAAAATGAAATTATTTGGTACTTTTGATTCTAAATCAAAATCAATCTCTAGAGTTTCAAAAACCTAGAACAATGATATATTAGTTAGTTTTTGGCTGCACAAAGATTGTATTTATACTTGGGTATAAATCCCTAACACTTAGAGATCATTTGGTAGCTTGTTAGGATTATCTCATATTAATAGGGAGGAGGTTAATAATCCAGGGATTAATAATACCACCCTTTTTTTAGGATAAATAAGAAGGGGATAAGAGGTGTCAGATGCTTATCTGGGTTGTACTTTGGATAATTACTACAGTTGCATTTAATCTACCAAACATACTTTTATTGGACTAATAATCCTATCCGGTCATTTATCGACCTACCAAACGGCCCCTAAGGGTTAAATCCTTGTTAAACACAAAAATCTTACCAGCATTGGAACGCAGTACGGACACGTTTTTCGCGTTGGGCACGACTCGTGTCTGAGGGCACGAGTAGTGCTTTTGCCAAAACACTCGTGATACGAGTCGTGACACATAAAGTACTCATGCTGTTCCCGAGAACGACTGGTGCCCAAGAGCACGAGTCGTGCCCAATGCCAGGCAAAGTATGTCGCACGACTATACGAGCCAGAATTCCAATTTTCTAGGCAATGTATGTCGCACCACGGACCTAGACAAAATTCCAATTTTTAGCCAGAATCAAATTCGTTCTTTGTGTGACCCAAAAGGAATTATATTATGTTGGTAGTGAGTCAAAACATGACCTCACAAGACATAAGTGATTTCTAGAAAACCATTATATCCACCCAATTAATATAACATCAAAGCTTGATTCCTCGATAGATCAAATGTCACAATCCCTTTGTCCACGATGTCCAATTGAACATGAGTCATGGTCTATGTCAACTCATTCCGTTCAATGCTTTCTCGAACCCGAATATGTTGATAATCCAAATGCATTTGATCTATATCAAATCACTTGAGTGTGGCCACACATTTCATCAACATCATTCATCGAGGGGCCCAAGCAAACATCTCTCTCAACGAGAGGGACAAATCCCATCTTGACTTATCATTTTTCCCTACAAGAATCCAATCATGCCAACATAGCCCTTATTGCTATCCGATTAAAGATAGTGTTAGACTATATCAAACACGATCTTCATAATGTGGAAGACGATGATAATCTCAGGTACAAAGGATTCAATAACACGACTATCATGAGATTTAATCATGACAACAGACCATGTCATGAATATCATAAGTAAGTCATGTCCAATACTTGTTCTCTAGCAAGTATCCATAAGTGTAATGTGCATCTCCATGCATATAATCATCTCCATGATTATCCATTACCAACTTATACTAGTTGTTCACAACAACTAGGGACGCAGTTCAATATAATAAACATGCAAATATATAATGAACAAAATAAACATGCTCTATAATAAATGATAAAGATGATACATAACAGTTCAAGTTTAAACATAACTATAGCCTAGGGCACTACTGTGATGATGTGTGAATGTATCGAAAATTTTCCCATTTTTGTTTGAAAAAATCAACGAAACGGAGTCGCCACGCCATTTTAATTTTGAGGGCCAAAACTTTGAAAAAAGCCCGAGATCAGAGATTTAGGTTCGGAGGTCATGTTACACGCCGGGAAGGACGTTAGTGTGCACCCGAAATGCCTCGTAAAACGAGTCTTCCAAGCTGAAAATCATTTGTGTGTGTGTGTGTCTGTGTTTTGGCCAAAATACTTTGAAACTCAGAAAAGTAAAAATAGGGATATCTTTTCAAGACTTTAAACTGATCCCATGATTTTTTGGGGGATTTTTGGATTGATATTTTGTACTCAAAAGACCTTTTGAAGTTGAGAGCCATTTCTGCCAGAATGAAAAAGGCAGTGGACCTTTGATTTTGAAATGTATTCAAGGGTCTTAAAGCTTCATAATCTGGATAAACTCAGAGAATTAAAGTTGTTCTAGACACCTTAAATAAGGTTTGTGCGAAGGAATTTTTCATTTTGGAGAAGATTTGAGGGGTCAAAACCTTCTGGAAACCTCAGATATGAGATCTGGATTCCCAGAAGCTGATGAACTAGCCTCTGAAAGAAAATTTGAAAAGAGGAGTTTTACTCACCCAAAAAATAAAGTAAAAATATGTCTGGAAATCTCTGGATGTTGGATACAAAAAGTGTTTTGTAGTCAACACCAAATTCCAAGTTCATCTATGTCCAAAAATTAAGACAATGGACTGAGGTCTGGGAAAATTGCTACTGGACAGCAACTTCCCAAGAAGGAGAATATGATTTTAAAGGGGGTTTTGCATCCATGCTTGTTCCCATTTCCCTAGGTTTTGGTTAGTGATCACTAGACATTTTAGTGGTGAATCAACTATACCAAACCATCCTTGGGGTACATTAGGACTAAGCATTTCATTTGCTTGGGAAGGGGATTTTTATCCTTTGAAAATGAGATTTTATGCTTGAAAATGGTTTTTAGGGTTTTGAAAATGAGTTTTCTTTGCAAGAAAGTAATAGAACTTGAAAATAATGTTGATCTTTGTAGAAGATCATCCATGGAGATGGTCTTCCATGGTGATCTTCTTAGATCTAAAGCAAGAAGATGAAGGAACTACATTTTGTAGTTTGAAGATGCATGCATGGATGAGATTTAGGGTTAGGAGAAGGAGGGTTTACCAATCTTCCTTGTGTTCTTGAGTGTTTGGCTTGAGTGTATGAGTGTTTAGGGCTTTAATATGAGAGTGAGTGGATGAGTATGAATTGGGAAAGATTGGAGAGAAAATGGTGACAATTCAAGTGAATTCTCACTGTTTTCTCTCTATATTTCGCCAGAGGTTCGGTGCAAAATGTGTTGTGGCTCCTTATTTTTGTGACTGGAGGGCTCAATTTATAGCCCTCTGGAAATTGCAATCCCATCCGCGCGGACAGGAACCCTCAGCGTGCACTGTTCATTAAATGCAGCTCCAGCTTTGGACAAGAGGAATATTTCTTTTTGAAATTCAAATTAAGCAGCCAGTTTATGTTTCCAGCATTTCTATTTATGGTTTTCTTCTTTTGTTTTTCTTTTTAAGATTCTTTTTAAGGTTTAACCTTAAATAACAATGCCCATTTTACCCTCACTTTGTTAGAAAAGTTAGGATTGTTAGAAATTGTTAGAAATGTTATAACTTTCGTTAATTTTCTAACGAAAATTCTAACAAGCTCAAATTGGAGCACTTACAGTAGCCCCTCGGCGACGGTGCTTTCGAAGGAAGCGGGGTCGTCGATAAGAGTAAGGCTCCATATTTGGCAGGATGATCAAGTGATCGAGTGGCTGAACCTAACGATAGGCTACCTACGTATCCCGAATGGGAATCAAGCCATTCGTAGTTCGGGTCTTTGACCCTGGAGATGATGGCGTTTTAGGTGCCTCGAACCTGATAAGCGAGTTCTACAGTCGTTTGCTGGAAAGAAACTCTGCTGGGGATAAGAGATGACCATTTTCGGTCTGATGGGTATCCGCTCTGCTGGGGATAGGGATGACCATTTTCGGTCTCTGCTGGGGATGATTGCGATTTATCGCTTTCTAGTGATAGCGTCTTAGGTGCCTCGAACCTTGAAGATGGCGTTTTAGGTGCCTCGAACCTTGGAGATGGCGTTTTAGGTGCCTCAAACCTTGGAGGTGGCGTTTTAGGTGCCTCGAACCTTGGAGATGGCGTTTTAGGTGCCTCGAACCTTGAAGATGGCGTTTTAGGTGCCTCGAACCTTGGAGATGGCGCTTTAGGTGCCTCGAACCTTGGAGATGGCATTTTAGGTGCCTCGAACCTTGATGATGATGGCTTTTTAGGCGCCTCGGACCTTAATTTGGAATGGCCTTTCAGTGGACTTCGTCTGCTGCCGAAGGAGAGGGTGACCGTTTTGGTCGAGGGGCTGGACCTAATGATAGGCTACCTACGTATCCCTAGTGGGAATCAAGCCCTTTCGTAGTTCGAGTACTACTCGAGATTCCGTTGGCTTTTGGGATTCCGTTAACTTTGCTGGGGATTTCGTTAGCCTTTGCTGGGGAAAATCAGACGTATTCGTCTGGGGAAATCGGTCTTACGTTTTACTGCCGGGGAAGATTTTGATGAAAGATACGGGATCTCGTTATCTTTCTCGGGGAAATCGGTCTTACGTTTGACTGCCGGGGAAGGTTTTGATGAAAGATACGGGATGTCGTTATCTTTCTCGAGGAAATCGGTCTTACGTCTGACTGCCGGGGAAGGTTTTGATGAAAGATATGGGATCTCGTTTATCTTTCTCGAGGAAATCGGTCTTACGTTTGACTGCCGGGGGAGATTTTGATGAAAGATACGGGATCTCGTTATCTTTCTCGAGGAAATCGGTCTTACGTTTGACTGCCGTTGGATGATTTTGATGAAAGATACGGGATCTCGTTATCTTTCTCGGGGAAATCGGACTTACGTTTGACTGCCGTTGGATGATTTTGATGAAAGATACGGGATCTCGTTATCTTTCTCGGGGCACTCGGTCTTACGTTTGACTGCCGGGGGAGATTTTGATGAAAGATACGGGATCTCGTTATCTTTCTCGGGGCACTCGGTCTTACGTTTGACTGCCGGGGGAGATTTTGATGAAAGATACGGGATCTCGTTATCTTTCTCGGGGCACTCGGTCTTACGTTTGACTGCCGGGGGAGATTTTGATGAAAGATACGGGATCTCGTTTTTCTCGGGGCACTCGGTCTTACGTTTTACTGCCGGGGGAGATTTTGATGAAAGATACGGGATCTCGTTATCTTTCTCGGGGCACTCGGTCTTACGTTTGACTGTCGGGGAATGATTTTCTTTGGTTAACTCTGTCAAGTTGGGGACTGAGTTGCAGAGTCCTGGAATTTTAAGGGGCAAAAGGGTCATTTTGACCCTTGCAATCCTGTCCGCGCGGAGAGGGTTGAAAAGTCAGGGGTATTAATTAGGGCCAACGCCCTTCTCCTTCCCCATTCAGTTTTTTGAAATTGTCGAGAGCAGAGAGAGAGAAGCCGAGGAGAACCGCCATTGTTGCTCAAAAAGCTTCAAAAATCTTCCGTTTTTCTTCGATTTTCAAGCAATGGAACACGGGGAAGGCGTTTTTCAAGGCCAAGGACGTGGCCCGGTGGCGGAGAGACGATTGGAGCTCGTCCGGATGAGGAGGCATTATACTCTTTTGCAATCGATTGCGGAGGAGCCCTACCCCGATGCTTGGCAACATTGGGCTTCTGATCCGAGTCTCCGAACGGTATACTTCGAATCTTTTCATTCCCTTTGTTGATTTCTTGTTTGAAATTTGAATTTTGGGTGATTTTTGAATTTTTTTTTTTGAAAATTCGAATGATTGATGTTCTTGGCTTTGAATCTTGATTTGGATGCTTTGCATGTTGCAATGATTATGTGGGTATCCCAAAATATGCATTTTGCTTGGAGAAAGAATTGGCCTTTTCGCCATTATTTTTTTTTTGTATCCGAAAATTGCATGTGAAAATTCGAAAATTGTGATGATGATTTTTTTTTTGAAATTGAATATTGATATTTGATAAATGATGCAATGCATGCATTTTGTTTGGGAAGAATGGGCATTTTGCCAATATGAGATGTATGTATGTTTAGGATTTTTTTTTTGAAAAGTGGGACGGATTTTTCCTCCCTTTGCATGTAAGATGGATGATATGCATGTATGCATTTTTTTGAAAATGGGACGGAGTTTTATTTCCGTCAACTTCTTGCATGTATGCATTTTTTTTTTTTAGATGATGGATGATATGCATGTTATTTTATGAAAATGGGACGGAGTTTTTACTTCCGTAGGAATGTATCCCTTTTTTTTTTTTTGATGAATGCATTGGGATTTGCTGAAAACTGTCTTTTCTGTGAGAAAAATGGGGCTATGCTCATTGTATGCTGTTATGCTGTCGATTTTTTTTTTTTAATGCATGTGTATGCCTTTTTTTTTTGTGCAAACGCAAATTTTTTTTTTTGATATTTTCTCTCTTTCTTTTTTTTTTTGCAGGGCGGAAACCGTTTTGTGACGGAGCAGCTGAACAAAATGAAGACTCGAGGATTGGTGGAGACCGTGGTTGACTTGTGGGACCGGCTTCCGAATGCGGGCCGAGGAGCTTTGCCGAGTCCGAGACAGATTGTTGTTGAGACGGGGCTTTGGGAGTTCGTTGAGTGCTTGAGGGGGCTGGTCAAGTTCCCTAAGAGCAAGGGCCTGATGTTCGCTTTAGCGCAGCACTGGTGGGATGCGACCCACACGTTTCACTTCTTCTGGGGCGAGGCTACGGTTACGCCTTCTGACTATGCTGCGATCACGGGTTTGTCCTTTAATGGACGCAGCATTGAGTGGCGGGACGGCTACAGCGACGCGGACTTGCAGGCTCTTCTGGGATTTTCCCCTATTCCCAAAAAGGGGATGGGGATGGAGTATGCCGTGGTCTACGGTAAGATTGTGGAGACCATCGTGAGCTACGAGGCCGAGGAGGAGAGGATAGGCGCTGAGCAGATCGCTAGGGCCTTCTTGTGGTTTGCTTTTTCGAGCACCCTCTTTGGGCATGCTGAGGGGACGGCAGTCTTTGCCTTGCTGAGGTCCTTGGAGGACATGGAGACGGTCGGAGATATCTCTTGGGGAGAGGCCGGGCTGGCAGAGCTTTACTTTGCTCTTGATAGGTACAAATAAGGCCGTGAGCTCCTTGTATCTTGCTTTGAGTTTGCCCCCAGGTATAAGCTCTCTTTTTGCTTTCCCCTCCGCCCTTTTTTTTTTTTTTTTTTTTGAGCACACACTTTTCTTTGCACGGATTGATTGGATTTTTACCTTTCGCGGTATGGGCGTTGGAGGTTTTCCATGTCACGATGTGGCGGCGGCCGGCGGAGTACGTCGGGCGTATCCGGCCATGCATTCTTGGTCCAAGCATGCCCGGAGAAGATAAGCTCCGAGGGCGTACGACTCTCAGTACGCGGATTGCCTTCCTTTGACGGAGGCTGAGACGCATGAGGGGATGATATTCTTCCCACAGGATCGCTTCGAGGTGGCGCAGTGAAGGGCGCCGAGATTTGGACTGTGCGGCGGAGGATTCTCGAGAGGTCTCGACCTGCGACGTATATTATTTGGGAGCGAGGGTGACGCGCCAGCATGGCGTGAACTCGCCTTTGAGGACACCGGTGGAGCCTCCCGCCGATATGATGCACCCGAGTGATCGGTCCGTGACTTGGGATGATTACCGAGCCGGCCAGCACTTCTCAGATTTCGTGGCGACTGAGCCATATGCGACATTCGTCTTGAGGAGGCTGAGGATGCCTCAGTTACGGATAGAGAGGGGCTTGGGATCCCGCGGTACCCTCGGACGGATTTTTCATATATCCAGGATGGGGTCCGATTGAGGGTGCAGATCCCTCAGCCTGAGCGGCTTCCACGAGCTTTCCGGCCTCGTCCGGGTATGAAGGTATGGCTTCTCTTTCTTTTTTTTGTTTCATCATCTTTAGCATCACTTCCTTTTTTTGACGCTTTTGCTTTTGTGCAGTTTTCGGAGGTGGTCGTCGAGAAGGCGACGAAGCAAGTGATCGAGCCAAGAGATTCATCGGGAGGATGGTCGCTTGCGGGGCTCCTCGAGCTAGAGCGAGGCGACCACGGCCGGCGCCCGTCGAGACGGGAGGCTTCCCCTATTCGCTCGTAGACTTCTTCGTAGACTCCTCTGTCTCCTCTCCTTGATCCCCGCGCAGTGCCGCTTCGGATCACGTCATTCTCGAGGATCCACACGGGCGAGGACACGTATGGCAAGCACGGCGGGTCGTCTTCGTACGTTCAGAGTCCGACGCCTTCACCTTCGGATACGATTTTTTCGCAGATCTCGGCTTGCCCTATCGTGAGCGTGCCGGTTGGTCTGATGAGCCTCTTTACGGAGACGAGGACGATTCTCGAGCCCGAGATTTTCGGGGCTCCCGAGGAGGCGGGCCCGAGTCGCAAGAGGGCGAGGGGCAAACATCGGGCGCTAGAGACTCCGATTGATTTTTTTTTTTTTTTTTTGAGATTTGAGATTGAGATTTGTACAACTTATGCACATTTTTCTTCTTCTTCTTTTTTTTTTTTGGGATGTAATAATTTAGGATTTTATTTATGTTTGTTTGTTTTTTTTTATGCACACTCTCTTTTTTTTGAATGTAATAATTTAGGATTTTATTTTATGAATGCAATGCAGTATGAATGCAGTGTTGCATGAGCCTTGATTTTCTTTTTGCAAGGGTGTTTGGTATATGGACTGGTTTGGGGAGGTTTTTTTTTTTCACAGGTTTCGAGCAACCGGGACGGAATATTCCTCTTTTGGTGTAGCAGCTTGGACTGTTGCAGATTTTTCTGATAAATGACAATCATGTCCGCGCGGATGGGGTCCTGCATCTGACATTGTCCTTTAATTTTGCTTCAGATCTGGTCTCACTTTATTTCAAATTCAAATATCCTCTTCAACCTCCAGTCCAAACAGCCATTTTCGGGGAGAAAGAGAGAAAAACCATGGAAAACTTTAGAAAAGCTCCATCAAAATTGTCCCAAGAATCCCAAATGTCATTCTTCAACAAGTTCAAGGATTGGTCCCGGGAGATTATGCATGAGAGGAGGTCCTTCTTTGAAGAAAGGTACAAGGTGAAGTGCTTATGGTCTCTCAAGGAATTGATTCCGGATTATGAGCTTTTGAGGGCTTCTTCCTCATTTTGGGACACTAGAAGGCATGTCTTTTGCCTTTCCTTCAACGAGATTGTTCCGACTGTCGAAGAATTTCGGGCCTTGCTTGGAGGTCCGGAGGTGGAAGAGATAGCGGTTCCTTTGCCCGGAGGGGCTTCTTTTGTTGACAGATTGTGCGTCCTCCTTCATCTTTCCCCGGAGGAAGCGCAAGGTATGATCCGCGGTCCCGATCATTTCGATATTTCCGGTCTTCCCGACAGATTTAGGGGCCTAGGCTTGGATGATGCATATTGGGATGCCTTTGCACTTTGTATGTTTGGCACCCTGTTCATGGTCTACAACTTCAAAAGACCTTTTGAAGTTGAGAGCCATTTCTGCCAGAATGAAAAAGGAAGTGGACCTTTGATTTTGAAATGTATTCAAGGGTCTTAAAGCTTCATAATCTGGATAAACTCAGAGAATTAAAGTTGTTCTAGACACCTTAAATAAGGTTTGTGCGAAGGAATTTTCCATTTTGGAGAAGATTTGAGGGGTCAAAACCTTCTGGAAACCTCAGATATGAGATCTGGATTCCCAGAAGCTGATGAACTAGCCTCTGAAAGAAAATTTGAAAATAGGAGTTTTACTCACCCAAAAAATAAAGTAAAAATATGTCTGGAAATCTCTGGATGTTGGCTACAAAAAGTGTTTTTTAGTCAACACCAAATTCCAAGTTCATCTGTGTCCAAAAATTAAGAAAATGGACTGAGGTCTGGGAAAATTGCTACTGGACAGCAACTTCCCAAGAAGGAGAATATGATTTTAAAGGGGGTTTTGCATCCATGCTTGTCCCCATTTCCCTATGTTTTGGTTAGTGATCACTAGACATTTTAGTGGTGAATCAACTATACCAAACCATCCTTGGGGTACATTAGGACTAAGCATTTCATTTGCTTGGGAAGGGGATTTTTATCCTTTGAAAATGAGATTTTATGCTTGAAAATGGTTTTTAGGGTTTTGAAAATGAGTTTTCTTTGCAAGAAAGTAATAGAACTTGAAAATAATGTTGATCTTTGTAGAAGATCATCCATGGAGATGGTCTTCCATGGTGATCTTCTTAGATCTAAAGCAAGAAGATGAAGGAACTACATTTTGTAGTTTGAAGATGCATGCATGGATGAGATTTAGGGTTAGGAGAAGGAGGGTTTACCAATCTTCCTTGTGTTCTTGAGTGTTTGGCTTGAGTGTATGAGTGTTTAGGGCTTTAATATGAGAGTGAGTGGATGAGTATGAATTGGGAAAGATTGGAGAGAAAATGGTGACAATTCAAGTGAATTCTCACTTTGTTTTCTCTCTATATTTCGCCAGAGGTTCGGTGCAAAATGTGTTGTGGCTCCTTATTTTTGTGACCTGGAGGGCTCAATTTATAGCCCTCTGGAAATTGCAATCCCATCCCGCGGACGGGAACCCTCGGCGTGCCTTTGTTCATTAAATGCGGCTCCGACTTTGGACAAGAGGAATATTTCTTTTTGAAATTCAAATTAAGCAGCCAGTTTATGTTTCCAGCATTTCTATTTATGGTTTTCTTCTTTTGTTTTCTTTTTAAGATTCTTTTTAAGGTTTAACCTTAAATAACAATGCCCATTTTACCCTCACTTTGTTAGAAAAGTTAGGATTGTTAGGAATTGTTAGAAATGTTATAACTTTCGTTAATTTTCTAACGAAAATTCTAACAAGCTCAAATTGGAGCACTTACAACTACACCAACAATCTCCCACTTGAACTAGGCTCCATCTATGTATCGAATACCCATGGACCTCACATGACCATCATGCTCTGCTTGTGCGAGGGGCTTTGTAAGCGGATCCCCAATGTTATCATCGGTTGATACTTTGTATATCTTAACGTCTCCCCGATCAATGTACTCTCGAATGAGATGGAAACGTCTAAGTATATGTTTGGATCGCTGATGTGACCTTGGTTCCTTTGCTTACGCAATGACACCATTATTGTCACAATAAAGTTCCACCGGATTAGTGATACTTGGAACAACTTCCAAGTCACTAATGAACTTCTTGATCCAAACTGCCTCCTTAGCTGCATCGGATGCCGCTATATATTCGGGCTCAGTAGTAGAATCGGCAATAGTACTCTGCTTGGAACTCTTCCAACATATCGCACCTCCGTTAAGCGTAAACACAAATCCCGACAGCGATCGTAAATCATCCTTGTCGGTTTGGAAGCTAGCATCTGTGTAACCTCTTACAACAAGATCTTCTTCCATTCCTCCAAATACTAAGAAAGCATCCTTAGTCCTTCTTAAGTACTTAAGGATTGTCTTGACTGCCATCTAATGGTTCTCACCAGGATCAGATTGGTATCGACTCGTCATGCTCAAAGAATACGAGACGTCGGGTCTAGTACAAATCATGGCGTACATGATAGATCCAATAGCCGAAGCGTATGGAACTTCATTCATCCTCTTTCGCTTATCAGTTGTCTTAGGACACTGCATCTTGCTAAGAGTAACACCATGACCCATTGGCAAGTTGCCTATCTTAGAATTTTCCATTTTGAATCTTCTAAGAACCTTGTCAATGCAGGTATTTTGACTCAAACCAATTATTCTCTTAGATCTATCTCTATAGATCTTGATACCAAGGATGTAAGCGGCTTCGCCCATATTTTTCATTGAAGAACATTTCCTTAACCAAGACTTGACAGTCTGAAGCGCAGGAATGTCGTTTCCAATGAGTAAGATATCATCGACATACAATAAGAGAAATAATACTACGCTCCCACTGAATTTCATGTATAAACAAGGTTCATCTTCGTTCTTGACAAAACCAAACTCTTTGATTTTCTCGTCAAAACGAAGATTCCAACTCCTAGAAGCTTGCTTGAATCCATAAATGGATCTCTGCAACTTGCACACCTTGTTAGAATTTCTTAGATCGACAAAACCTTCGGGTTGTGTCATATACACATCCTCAAGCAATTTTCCATTAAAGAAAGCAGTTTTGACATCCATTTGCCATATCTCATAGTCATAATACGCAGCTATGGCAATCAAAATTCTAACAAACTTAAGCATAGAAACAGGCGAGAAGGTTTCATCATAGTCTACACCATGAGTCTGCCTATATCCCTTTGCTACAAGCCTAGCCTTGTAAGTATGCACCTTCCCATCCATGTCAGTCTTCTTTTTGAAGACCCATTTTCACCCTATGGTTTTTACACCTTCGGGTGGCTCAATCAAGTTCCAAACTTGATTATCCGACATGGATTGCAATTCGGATTTCATGGCTTCTAACCATTTATCCGAATCAGGATCTGACATCGCCTCTTGATAGGAAGTAGGTTCGTCATTCTCAATGACTTCCACTTTGTTGTGGGTAAATTCAGGATTGCTACATCTTGAGTTGTTGCCAGCATGTCGTCATCTTCACACCCGTAGACAAGGTAAAAATTACTTACATAATTAATTAATTATTTATTTATTTCTATTATATTCAATTACAGGGGTAAAAGAACATGGGAAAAACATGTTCCATGGACTCCTTTCAACGGTTGTAGAGATCAAGTCAAGATAAAGATAACATGGCCGAAATTCTAGGGAAGTTTGTTAGGATTTAAGTTATCTTTTGTTATTTTTCCTATTTAAAAGCCTATGGCTGGAACACATCACACGGACACACACGCATTACTCACACACAGTTCACAAACACTTTGTAATCCGCCATAGCTTCATCTTTTGTAACTCAGAAATATTAATACAATTGTTTGGGAAGGTAGGTGCTCATAATCACCTCCCGAGGTTTTGTGCCGGCGAGATAGTTATCTCAAGGGTTTTCCTCGTTACATGATCGATCCATCCTAGTTTCATTGTTACACCGATTATATTCCATTGCATTCTCATCAGCTTTATTTCGAATTTCTTCATTGTTGATTGTTTTTTACCAAAACAGTTTGGCGCCCACCGAGGGGCCATTGGTTTTTTAATCGGTTTAAAATCTTTACGTTTCTACCATGTCTACCCAACCTATGACTTCCGCCGTCAGCAAAATCATTCCTAGCAGTGTGAATCCTCAAACCAGTAGCAGGCCAACAACCGGAGGCCAAGAAACATTGCCTCCTCTTCCGCCTGTAAATTCTGGCAAGAAGCAGATGTCGCCATCTCCTGATCTTGAGATCAAGAGCATGCTCATTCAGATGAAGAATCAGCTGGATCGCCAACAGAATAGCACCTCCTTGATAGCCGAAAGCTTGATAAAGGTGCAAAAAGACCAATAGTTGCTCTCCGAAAGAATGGATGCTATCTCTCCTTACCGTCCCAGAGTCCTTGATTTCAATATTGGGGACAACTCTCAAACTTTCAATGAATTTCTTCCGATGGCATCATCTGTAAGGATGTCGTCATCACCAATCCTGACGTCTTCTCCCCTTATAACGACTTCTGTGGCAATGTCGACACCCTTAACCACCAGTGCCTACAGGATGACTTTTCCAGAAGGACCCATCTTCACTAATAGCACCGTTCTGACATCCTCTGCAGATAATGCTTATCCTTTCGTTAATTTCAATACTAGTTCTGCTTTGGATAATACTGCTCGTACTACTAACCCTTTTGCAGGTACCTACATTGCAAATCATCTTCAGGAATTGAGAGATATGATCATGAATGTGCCAGGTGTCACCCCGCCTATCCAGCAGGTCTCCCCAACGTGTTACAATCAGTCTCGCTTTACTCCAGCAATTGCGCATGTCGACATCCCGAAAGGATTTAGCGTTCCTGCCATGAAGTTGTATGATGGAAGTTCTGATCCTGAGGAGCATGTCGCCCACTACCAAGAAAAGATGGAGATCATTCGCATTCCGCTCCAGTTTTGTGAGGCTTGTTTGTGTCGAGGGTTCGGTTCAACATTGGTAGGATCGGCATTGAAGTGGCTGATCCGTCAACCTCCTGGTTCTATTGGCTCGTTTGCTCAACTTGTCAACCTGTTCAACAATCAATTCTCTTGCAGCCGACAATTTGAGAAGCTCACCAGTGATCTTTACCGTATCACCCAGCAGCCCACCGAAGCCTTAAAGGACTATGTTAACAGGTTTAATAAAGAAGTTCTGGAGATCCCCAACCTGGACATGGCGACAGCTGCAGAAGCTTTCAAAATGGGCTTGAAGAAGGACTCCCCTTACTATGAAGATTTAGTGATGAACCCATGCAAGAAGATGGAGGATATCCGAAATCGAGCTCTAAGATTTATAAGGCTAGAAGAGGACAAGGTGCAGCAATCCAAGAATCCTGACAAGGCTTCATCATATGACCATCCTGACAGGAAGATAGAGTCGTCTCACCAAAGACAGAGCAGATCCAGACCCTACCAGAGAAATGACCATAACAAAGTCAATTGTGTGGAAGATGATGGAGACGATGATGATTTTGAATCTCCTAAAATTTCTGATTATTGTTTCTCTGTTGATGTTTCAGGTATTCTGTGTGCAATAAGCAATCTTGGAGATAAAGCAAGGTGGCCTCGAAAGACTGACAAGTCATCCGGCTGGAGGGATAAATCCAAGTGGTGTGCTTACCACGAGGATTATGGACATCTTACCGAAGATTGCATCGCCTTGAGGAAAGAAATTAGTTACCTGTTGTCTAAGGGACATCTCAAAGAGCTCCTTGGGAACCGCAAGACCAAGATGGAGAACAAAGATCCCGTTGCAACCAGACCGCCATCTCCTCTACCGGTAACAAAGGTAGTTAATGTTATTAGTGGCGGTTCTGATATTTGTGGTACTTCTTATTCTGCAGCTAAGAGATTCGCCAAGCAAGCTAAGGATGAGAAGCCCGAGAGATCCTCCAAGATGTCGCAGCTCACATCCCAAGATGTCATCTCCTTCGAAGAAAGCGACATGTGTTGGGTATGCTTATTATAAACCCCTCCTATTACTTGATTTGATTGATACCATCACCTAATTTATTTTTTATGGACTATAGGACATTATGTAAGAAGTTTTACAACTTCAATTTTAGTTAAGTCCATTTTTATAGTTTAGTTATTTAGGCTTGAAAAAGATGGCTCTTTAAAAATTAGAAGGCAAAAGTCAAAAATCAATATTTAAATATTGCCTAAAAAATGAGGTCACCACAAGATTGGTTCGTCTCCAAAAGTATTGTTTTAAAACAAAAGCACAATGATGATTGCAAAACAATGTTGTGACCACAAAGTCTTTTGGACCGCATCATGGAATGCAAGGTGGTTGACCGCATGGAATCATTTGAGCACATGAAATCATTTTGGACCACATGGAATATGCTTTGACAGAATGAAATCCTTTAGGCTTCAAACAAGGTATTGACCGCATGAAACTCGGTTGACCGCAAGCAAGGCAAGGATATTGGACCGCATGGAATAGTTTTGGGCTTCAATTGGAATTAAGCTGTTGACCGCAAGAATCCTTTGACCTTCAAATGAAGTTTGACCGCATGAAAGCTATTAACAACAAAGTATTATTTTGGACCACAAATGAAAAGTGACCGCATGGACTGTGATGACCGCATGGAATATATCAAGCCATAAGTTTTGGGTTCAAAGGAAGTATTGACCACAAAAACTGTTGATTGCAAGAAATTCTTTTTACCACATAATAGTTTTGGGGTTCAAAAGAATAGGTATTAAACCGAAGGAAATTGATTTGAGCACAAAATATTTATTTGAACCGCAAATAAATTGTTTTGACCGTGATATTGAATTTGGCCCAAGATAATCCTTGTCCACAAAATACAATGTTACCACAGCTTAGTCTTTGAAGATTTTGATGTTGGTATAATGGACCACAAGGTAAACCTCAGTGCAAACCACAGACCATGGCAGACCGCATCACATTCCAGACCGCATAGCTTGCCAGACTGCACTTCATCAAAATTGAGAATTTAACTCTGATCACAACTCAGAGTTAACTCAGAGAATTTTACCGTTGCAGAATTTGCTCCAAAATTCAAATTGGTGACAGCTGGGTTATTTCGTACAAAGGACACGCCAGTACACCACCTTGCCACTAACTCTGCAATGAAGGGACAAAAAGGACACGTGCTCCAATTAGACATCAACAGCACATTATCCTTGAAGCTTGCTCAACACGAAATTCCAACGGGCCACTAACTCTGCAACATGGATACACAAAGGACACGTGCTCCAATTATACATCAACAGCACATTGTCCTTGAAGCTTGCTCAACACGAAACTCCAACGGCTATCTTCATCCCAAGGCTATAAATAGACCTTATAATCAAGCCTGAAGATACACAGACACAGACATATAAGAGAGTGCCATAAAGCTAGAGAGCCAGAGATTTACTGGAGACGTCGTTATAATCATCAAGAAGTGTTGAAGCTCAAAATCTCCAGAATCCTTCGAATCTTCAAACACTTCTTCATCTTCAAAAGCTTTCAAGAATATCACTTACCCAGAAATCTCTCAAGCCTTGTAACCACTCCAGATTCATCAAGCTCTATCATTTATATTATAAAGAGCTCTTGAATCTTGCACACACACACATACACTGGTTATTGTCTAGGATTTGCTTCATAGAAAAAGATAGTTAGATTTGAGATTGTTTGATTCCCACTTTGTATTCCTTGTAACAGCTACTCAAATCAAATATGCTATCTCCCTTAGAAAATCCAAGACTAACCATCTTGGTAGAGGACGTAGATCTTTAACGATTGAACCTCTCCAAATATCGTGTCATTTACTTTCTGCACTTTATATTTCAAGTTCTTAATCTTTCATATTATTTCTTGTGTTTGATCTTCACTTGCATCCAACTTCATATTGAATTGTGTTTATAGTACAAATCTGCCTAAGCTTATTTTCAACTTTGCGGTCGACCACACTTTCACTTTTGCGGTCGACCACACTATCTTTCAACTACTAAGCTTTTATACTTACAAATCTGCCTAAGCCATTTTCAACCTCGCGGTCGACCACACTTTCACTTTTGCGGTCGACCACACTATTTTTCAATACTAAGTTTTGTACTTAGAAAACTTCCGCTGTGCATTTTACTAAGCTTGAAAGTTGGTTTTTACTTGACCACACTTTTAGCCCAAGTAAGCCAAGGTTGAATTTTCAAAAAGAGTAGAATTTTTTATACAGCTATTCACCCCCCCCCCCCCTCTAGCTGTTTTCATACTCTTGTTGCACCTCTGGGACCAACAAGTGGTATCAGAGCTAAACACCTTTATAAAACTATTCTCTGTTTTTCAAGCTTAACAGCTTGGGTGCCGATTCATCATGGCAACTTCAAAAGCTATGGCAACGATTAACTATTCACACATTCCTATGTTGGATGAAGATCACTTCGATATCTGGAAAGCTCGAATGCTAATTCATTTAGAGTCAATAGATGAAAGGCTAGTTGATTGTATCAACGACGGACCTTTTGTTCCAATGAAAGCCAATACTGATGCAACTACCAATACCGAAGTTCACGAAGTCAAAAAGTAAGAAGACAGAATGGATCGACGAAGAAAGAAAATATGTTGCATTGGATAGCAAAGCCGTAAATATCATTTCCGGAACATTACCCACTTCAACCTATCGAAGGTACTTTCAAATGCAAGACCGCAAAGGAGATGTGGGACTCTATTGAAAACTATCTCGAAGGTGATGATCAATGCAAGGAAAGCAAGAAATTTGAAATTGAAAGGAGATACGCGGCTTCAACGGACTACCCAATGAATCTCTACGTCAAACCTACGATCGCTATGTTGAGGTAGTAAATGCTTGCTTATCTCTAGGTAAAGTTTTAAGCTGATAAAGAAATTAACATGACATTCCTTTACGCTCTGGGATCCAAATGGATGCACAAAGCAACTTCCCTCGAAGATTCAAAACAATTAAATACATGGACTCTTAGTAATTTATATGCAAACCTTAAAGTTTATGAGTTAAAATTACAACATATTGAAGAAGTCGAGGAAAGGGAAAATCACTTTCTATGTCTGTTGTTGATCATGTGGAGAAACCCTCAAAGCCTACCTCGGATCCTAGTATTTCAACTTCTTCTCTCATCGATATGGATGATGAGGACTTTGCCATGTTTGTAAAACGTTTTCAAAAATTTCGTAAAATTCAAAACCGTTTTCAAAAAGCAAATATCCAAAGAACATCTTCAAGGGTGAGTGACTCAAAGAAAAGAGTGACCTCGTGTGCTACAATTGTAGAAAGCCGGGTCATTTTGCTTCAGAGTGCCCTCAACCCAAATATGAGTATTTGAAAAGAAAACTTTCCCTTCGAAATTTTCTCAACGAAAGGGAATGGTTGCTTTGAAGAAGAAGAGAATTCTAAAGAACTTGCAACTTGGATCGAGGCGGATTCGATGAAGACGGCGATGAGAGTACCGAAGAGGTAAATCTCTGCCTCATTGCTGAGGATGTTTCTAGTGACTCAGAAGAGGAAGTTCACGATGAGTCGCTCAAAAAGAGGAATGAGGTGATTTCAAAGAAAACCAAGCTTGTGGCTAGCAAAGGTGGACTATAGCAATTTTGACCTCACTCCAAGCACCAAGATTGGAAATTGTTCATTTTCTCGCCCCATCTTTCCATCCAAAAATTTAGCCCCTTCAAAAACTAAGTCAATCCCAAAAAGGGCTAATGAGATTTCCCCCATGGATCAAGAAGAGATGTTTAAAAAGGCTGAAGTGATGATCCAAAGGTTTGAAAATGTTAAGAAAGCTCTATCACTATCAACCGATGAAATTTCTCAACTCAAGACGGAGAAAACTGTGATGAGGTCCGAAATTTCAAATCTTAAGGGCCAAATCAAAAGCATGACTCCTCTTGTAGATCAAAACCTCATTCTTGAAACTAAGGTTGCTGCACTTCAACTTCGCAATGATGACCTGGTTACCCAAATCAACGATCTTCAAAAGATTATTGATAGGTGGAACAAGTCAAAATCCACCTCGGATCAAATTATAGACTCCCAAATTTCCAATGGAATTAAGGAGGGTATAGGTTTTGGATCCGGTGAAGAAGAGAAGTGTGCATCCGATAGTGAAAAGGATGAGGAGATTTCAAAACTAACAAATGAAATTCCTAAGAGGAAGCATGCTAATCCTAAGGGTAAAGGACAAATTTTCAATTATGTCTATCCAAAGTATAGGAAGGACTCTCGAGATAAAAGAAAAGGATTACGAGATTGATGATTCGGAGAACATGGCTTATGGAGTTGGCCGCATCTCTACTTCAACCGCTTCGGTGGAATTAGTGGTCTTGGCAACCGCAAGGCCGACCGCCCTTCTTCTTCGACCATTCCTCCTGCCTTCAAAAGCAAGAAGAATGCTCCTAGAAAATACGTAGTCAAGCCAAAGCCAGTTCCCTTTGTCAAAGCTAAAATCACTACTCCCAAAACCGCATGCAACTCTTAAGAAAAGTAAAGAGTTAGTAAAAACACATGATATGTGTAGCTTTCATCATTGTTACGTGTGTGATGGTTATGGTCACTCATTCTGCTGAATGCCTTTTAAGATTCACACCTAATGCTCGAAGACATAATCCGCCTTCGGTCAAACAAGTGTGGGTTGTTAAAAGGTGCTAACCCCAGGACCCAAAAGAATAAAGGGGACCTCGTGCTTAAATGTTTATTTTTCAGGTCCTCTGCTTCATGGCTGGATCTTCCAAGGCAAATTCAAATGAATGGTATCTCGATAGTGGCTGTTCAAGACACATGACCTGAGATATCACCTTGCTGGAAGATGTCCGTGAAGAAAATGGTCCATCAGTAACGTTTGGGGATAACAACAAAGGAAAGACGATTGGATATGGAGTCATTCGAAAAGGAAATCTAACTATAAAAGAAGTATCTCTAGTCAAAGGACTCAAGCATAATCTTCTCTCCATATCTCAATTTTGTGACAAAGGATTGCACTGCAACTTTACTTGACAAATTGCTTTATCAAAGATGGCACATCCTGAGTCACTTTGCTCAAAGGGATTCGTAAGAGTAATGTTTACATTATCGATTTTAATTCTCCGCTTGCAATCTTACTAATCTTTGTTTTGTAGCAAAAAGTGTGAGTGAAAATAGTTGGTGTGGCACAAAAGACTTAGTCATCTGAACTTCAAGTATCTATCTAAGATTGGAAGAGAAAGTCTAGTTCGTGGTCTACCCAAAGTAGCTGATCACCACGACAAGAAGTGCGCCGCATGTCAACTTGGCAAACAACCCAAGACATCTTTCTCCAACAAGACTGTACCCTCAACTTCAAGATGTTTGCAACTACTTCACATCGATATGTTTGGACCTGTCACCATCGCAAGCATTGGAGGAAATAAATATACTTTAGTTGTGGTGGATGATTATTCAAGATATACTTGGGTCGAAATGATGATCTCCAAAGATGATTGTTATGATATTTTGACCTCACTCTTTAGACAGCTCCAAACACAAAAAGAAGATGACATCGTTAGTGTTAGATCAGATCATGGAACTGAATTCAAAAATAACGGTGTAGCTCAGTACTGTGACGACCATGGTATTGATCATAACTTCTCTGCTGCTGGAGTTCCACAACAAAATGGAGTTGTGGAAAGAAAGAATAGAACGTTGATCGAGGCTGGTAAAACAATGCTCGCTGAAGCCAAGCTACCACAATACTTTTGGGCAGAAGCTACCAACACAGCTTGCTTCACTCAAAATAGATCTCTCATCAACAAGACCTACAACAAAACTCCATATGAACTTTGGAGAGGAAGAACCCCCAACATAGCCTTCTTCAAAATATTTGGATGCAAATGCTTTATTCTATATAATGGAAAAGAGCATCGAGGTAAATTCGCTCCTAAAGCAGATGAAGGTATTTTTGTTGGGTATGCCAAACATTCTAAAGCTTTTCGTGTTTTTAATAAAAATAGTTTAAAGATAGTAGAATCTGTTCATGTTACTTTTGATGAACATTCTCTCCTTGAGCCACATTTGGCTCCAAATGTTGCTGATGATTTTAGTGAGCCTAATGAGACAGGTAATCCTTCTCAAAATACACCTAGATCAGAAAATCACTCAACTCAAGGAAATCCATCAACATCAACCGCACCAAATTTCTCAAATCCAACATCAGAGATTCCTACTGAAGATGTTCATTCAAGATGATGCGAGTTGAATCTGACCCCATAAATTCCATTGAGCCTATTCCTCAACTCACTTACTTTGATAGCTCAAA
Source organism: Adenophora triphylla var. japonica (assembly GCA_022495995.1). Lineage (NCBI taxonomy): Eukaryota > Viridiplantae > Streptophyta > Magnoliopsida > Asterales > Campanulaceae > Adenophora > Adenophora triphylla. Next base: position 316,090 of record JAFEMH010001980.1, read on the forward strand.
TGATGTACCTATTGAAGATCTTCAACAACAAACAACTCAACCAGACTTACCTCCAGAAATTCATGAGGTTAGAGATCACCCAATTAACAATGTCATTGGTGATTTGTTCTCTGGGGTTCAAACAAGGAGTTCTCACTATGATGAATACACTTCATTCATATCTCAAATTGAACCAAAGAAAGTTGATGAAGCACTCCAAGATTCAAGTTGGGTTGTGGCTATGCAAGAAGAGCTCAACCAATTCGAAAGATGTAAAGTTTGGACTTTAGTTCCAAGACCAAAGGATCAAGGAGTAATTGGTACAAAATGGGTGTTTAGAAACAAGATGGATGAGAATGGAAGCATAACAAGAAACAAAGCAAGGTTGGTTGCACAAGGATATAGACAAGAAGAAGGAATTGATTACGATGAAACCTTCGCTCCCGTTGCAAGACTTGAAGCCATAAGAATTTTCTTAGCTTATGCCTCCTTCAAAAGATTCAAGCTTTATCAAATGGATGTGAAGAGCGCATTTCTCAATGGTGAACTTCAAGAGACAGTCTATGTTGCACAACCTCCTGGATTTGAAGACAACAAACATCCTGATCATGTCTACAAACTCCAAAAAGCTTTGTATGGACTCAAACAAGCTCCAAGAGCATGGTATGATACTCTATCTAAATTTCTTTTAGAAAAGGGCTTCAAACGAGGTAAAATCGACACAACTCTTTTCATTGCCAAATATAATGATCATACACTACTTGTTCAAATATATGTTGATGATATCATTTTTGGCTCTACTAATGAAATTTTGTGTAAGCGTTTTGAGAAGCTCATGAAAAGCAAATTTGAGATGAGCATGATGGGAGAACTCACTTTCTTCCTTGGGCTCCAAATCAAACAATGTGATGACGGCATCTTCCTTAACCAAGCAAAATACACTAAAGACTTAATCAAGAAATTTGGACTTGAAAATGCAAAAGCATACGACACTCCTATGGCTACAGGTAACAAGTTAGACAAAGACTTGAAAGGTAAGAAAGTTGATCAAACTTTGTGTAGAGGTATGATTGGCTCCTTACTATATCTAACTGCTAGTAGACCAGATATCATGTTCAGTGTTTGTGTTTGTGCTCGCTATCAAGCGGACCCTAGAGAAGCACACCTTATAGCTGTAAAACGTATTATTCGTTATCTATCTGGGACTATTAATCTTGGACTTTGGTATTCCAAAGAACCATCTTTTGATCTTACAGGTTTCTCAGATGCAGATTATGCAGCCTGCACCATTGACAGGAAGAGCACAAGTGGAACTTGTCATTTCCTTGGAAATCGACTTGTTTCATGGGCCAGCAAGAAACAAGCTTCGCTGTCTGCTGTCTCAACAACGGAGGCCGAATACATCGCGCTTGGGAGCCGCGCTTGTCGATCACGCGTGGATGAAGCAACAACTAGTTGACTATGGCATTCATGAAGGAAATTGTCCAATCTATTGTGACAATACATCAGCCATTGCAGTATCAAACAACCCCGTTATGCACTCTAAAACCAAACACATCGATATCAAATATCACTTTCTCAAGGATCATGTTGAAAAAGGTAACATTCATTTAGAGTATATTGGTACTGACAATCAAATTGCAGACATTCTTACCAAAGCTCTAGACTCCAAGAGATTCGTGTTCTTAAGAGGAGAAATGGGTATGTTAGAACTCAAGTAAAACTTGTCCTTATTTTTTTTAACTAACAAATTGTGTGTTTCAAGTTCATGCTCAAAGACAGGTCAATAAGAATGGCTCGATTCTTCACGGTCGACCGCATCAAGCCAATGCACGGTCGACCGCACTAGTCCTTTAGCATGCCAAAATGTTTTATCAATTCTCTAGTGGACCGCGTGCATAAGATTGGACTGTATGAGCCTCTGAAATAATTTCTAGGCATTTTAGAAGCCTTCAATACGGTGAACCATTTGGCTCATTAAAGGTCACGTTCAACCGTATCTCTCAAGACATCAGAATACAAGCCACTTCATTCACGACTGAGTGATTGATAGAAGAGATCTGACTCAAAATACCCTTGCAAGAGTTATGCTAAAAAACCGTTCAAGGGAAGTGAACTCTCTGCCCTCCCTATTGATTGATACCATTAAGGGGGAGAATATTCACATAACAAAGGCTGTGAAGAATATCATGTCATTAAATGACAAGCACAAGCCAACTCCGTAAGAACTTCGTAAGCCACAATTTTTAATCTCTAATTCTGAAATTCATCATTATGGTTTTCGAAAACTTTATTCATTCAAACTACTTGTTTGTGGAATAATGATTGCATTATTTTATAACTCAAGCATATAGCTTATCTTGCACATCTCATACTTATGCATGTTTCATACATTTAGTTTAAATGCATTCATGCACTTCATGTTAACATCATTGAATGCACTAAATGATTATTTCTTACTTCCCAATATGAAATTCTTTTATCTTTATAGGAAGTTAGAAATCTATGACTTAGGCTTAGTGTGTGCATTGACTTGGGACATGATTTACCATTCTTAAATCATTTGGACATGTTTTTACCAAGTACAATGAATTAGCCTTTGTTATAGTAGGTAATGGTCTCAATCAAATAGGGGGAGATTGTTGGGTATGCTTATTATAAACCCCTCCTATTACTTGATTTGATTGATACCATCACCTAATTTATTTTTTATGGACTATAGGACATTATGTAAGAAGTTTTACAACTTCAATTTTAGTTAAGTCCATTTTTATAGTTTAGTTATTTAGGCTTGAAAAAGATGGCTCTTTAAAAATTAGAAGGCAAAAGTCAAAAATCAATATTAAAATATTGCCTAAAAAATGAGGTCACCACAAGATTGGTTCGTCTCCAAAAGTATTGTTTTAAAACAAAAGCACAATGATGATTGCAAAACAATGTTGTGACCACAAAGTCTTTTGGACCGCATCATGGAATGCAAGGTGGTTGACCGCATGGAATCATTTGAGCACATGAAATCATTTTGGACCACATGGAATATGCTTTGACAGAATGAAATCCTTTAGGCTTCAAACAAGGTATTGACCGCATGAAACTCGGTTGACCGCAAGCAAGGCAAGGATATTGGACCGCATGGAATAGTTTTGGGCTTCAATTGGAATTAAGCTGTTGACCGCAAGAATCCTTTGACCTTCAAATGAAGTTTGACCGCATGAAAGCTATTAACAACAAAGTATTATTTTGGACCACAAATGAAAAGTGACCGCATGGACTGTGATGACCGCATGGAATATATCAAGCCATAAGTTTTGGGTTCAAAGGAAGTATTGACCACAAAAACTGTTGATTGCAAGAAATTCTTTTTACCACAGAATAGTTTTGGGGTTCAAAAGAATAGGTATTAAACCGAAGGAAATTGATTTGAGCACAAAATATTTATTTGAACCGCAAATAAATTGTTTTGACCGTGATATTGAATTTGGCCCAAGATAATCCTTGTCCACAAAATACAATGTTACCACAGCTTAGTCTTTGAAGATTTTGATGTTGGTATAATGGACCACAAGGTAAACCTCAGTGCAAACCACAGACCATGGCAGACCGCATCACATTCCAGACCGCATAGCTTGCCAGACTGCACTTCATCAAAATTGAGAATTTAACTCTGATCACAACTCAGAGTTAACTCAGAGAATTTTACCGTTGCAGAATTTGCTCCAAAATTCAAATTGGTGACAGCTGGGTTATTTCGTACAAAGGACACGCCGCTACACCACCTTGCCACTAACTCTGCAATGAAGGGACAAAAAGGACACGTGCTCCAATTAGACATCAACAGCACATTATCCTTGAAGCTTGCTCAACACGAAATTCCAACGGGCCACTAACTCTGCAACATGGATACACAAAGGACACGTGCTCTAATTATACATCAACAGCACATTGTCCTTGAAGCTTGCTCAACACGAAACTCCAACGGCTATCTTCATCCCAAGGCTATAAATAGACCTTATAATCAAGCCTGAAGATACACAGACACAGACATATAAGAGAGTGCCATAAAGCTAGAGAGCCAGAGATTTACTGGAGACGTCGTTATAATCATCAAGAAGTGTTGAAGCTCAAAATCTCCAGAATCCTTCGAATCTTCAAACACTTCTTCATCTTCAAAAGCTTTCAAGAATATCACTTACCCAGAAATCTCTCAAGCCTTGTAACCACTCCAGATTCATCAAGCTCTATCATTTATATTATAAAGAGCTCTTGAATCTTGCACACACACACATACACTGGTTATTGTCTAGGATTTGCTTCATAGAAAAAGATAGTTAGATTTGAGATTGTTTGATTCCCACTTTGTATTCCTTGTAACAGCTACTCAAATCAAATATACTATCTCCCTTAGAAAATCCAAGACTAACCATCTTGGTAGAGGACGTAGATCTTTAACGATTGAACCTCTCCAAATATCGTGTCATTTACTTTCTGCACTTTATATTTCAAGTTCTTAATCTTTCATATTATTTCTTGTGTTTGATCTTCACTTGCATCCAACTTCATATTGAATTGTGTTTATAGTACAAATCTGCCTAAGCTTATTTTCAACTTTGCGGTCGACCACACTTTCACTTTTGCGGTCGACCACACTATCTTTCAACTACTAAGCTTTTATACTTACAAATCTGCCTAAGCCATTTTCAACCTCGCGGTCGACCACACTTTCACTTTTGCGGTCGACCACACTATTTTTCAATACTAAGTTTTGTACTTAGAAAACTTCCGCTGTGCATTTTACTAAGCTTGAAAGTTGGTTTTTACTTGACCACACTTTTAGCCCAAGTAAGCCAAGGTTGAATTTTCAAAAAGAGTAGAATTTTTTATACAGCTATTCACCCCCCCCTCTAGCTGTTTTCATACTCTTGTTGCACCTCTGGGACCAACAACATGGATAATGTTATGGATCCTCATCATGATGCCTTGGTCATTGCACTCCAGATCGCCAATTGCAAAGTCAGACGTATCCTAGTAGGTGGAGGCAGTTCAGTGAACCTCATTATGATAGATGCCTTGAAAGAAATGAAGATCCCTGAAGATAGCATTGTAAAAAGGACCTCCGTGCTCGTGGGCTTCAGTGGAGAAACCAAAAGCACAGTGGGTGAGATTACACTTCCAGTTTATGTTGAAGGTATCAACTCCATTGAGAGATTCTGCGTGATTGATAGTGCTACATGTTACAATGTAATTTTGGGAAGACCCTGGATCCATGGAATGAAGGTAGTGCCATCCACATACCATCAATGTGTCAAGATGCCGACACCCTGGGGAGTTGTCAAGGTTTACAATGATCAGCATTCAGCTAAAGAATGTTATATGACTTCCATGAAGGCGTCGACATCTACCAAGATGGCATAGCAATTACAGAGAAAGGCCCGTGAGGTTCTGGAGGCGAAGGAGCATGACGTGAAAGAGATACTCTTAGACCCCTCAAACCCAGATCTCAAGGTGCTGGTTGGTCAAGATGTTCCATCAGAAATCGAAGAAGATCTTGTCAACCTCTTGAAAAGCAGGATTAGAAGCTTCGCCTGGAAGCATGAAGATATGACAGGCATCAGCAAAGATGTCATCACCCACAAACTCAATATCGATCCATCCTTCAGACCAATCCACCAAAAGAGACGGAAGTTCGCGTAGGAGAGGAACATAATCATCCAGGAAGAAGTAGACAGATTGCTCAAAGCTAAGATGGTCAGAGAGGTCGAGTACCCATGATGGCTAGCAAATGTGGTGGTGGTAGAAAAGAAGAACGGCAAATGGAGAGTTTGTGTCGACTTCACAGACTTAAATAAAGCTTGTCCCAAAGATCCTTTCCCCTTGCCACACATTGATACTTTGGTAGATGCTACTTCTGGGCATGAAGTGTTGACTTTCTTGGATGCATCTTCAGGATTCCAGAAAATCCAGATGGAGCCATCCGACCAGGAGGACACCGCCTTCATTACCCCAACAGGTATTTATTGTTATATTGCAATGCCTTTTGGACTGAGAAATGTAGGTGCTACATACCAGAGGCTAGTCAACATGATGTTCAAAGAGCAGATTGGGGACACCATGGAAGTATACATCGACGATATGGTGATAAAGTCAAAGAAAGCTGAAGATCATGTTCGGGATCTTACTCAAGCATTTGACATCCTGGACAAATTCAACATGAAGCTGAACCTAGCAAAGTGCAATTTTGGCATGAAGTTCGAAAAATTCTTGGGCTACATGGTGACGTAAAGAGGGATAGAGGCAAGCCCAGAACAAATAAGAGCCATCATCAATCTAACGTCACCCAAATCCATCAAAGATGTTCAAAGATTGACGGGGAAAGTGGCAGCATTGAATCGATTCATCTCAAAATCCTCAGACAGATGCAAGCCGTTTTATGACATCTTGAAGAAAAATTCCAAGTTCGAATGGACTGAAAAGCATGAACAAGCCTTTCAAGATTTAAAACTGTACCTGTCAACACCTCCCCTACTCTCAAAGCCTCAAGAAGGTGAGCCATTATGTGTTTACTTAGCTGTCTCTGAAACCGCAGTTAGTGCCGTCCTGGTCCGTGATCAAGATGGCGTCCAACAGCCAATATACTATGTAAGTAAAACACTGCTCGATGCGGAAACCAGGTATTCACACCTTGAAAAGTTAATATTAGCTTTAATTTCTGCTTCAATTAAGTTAAGACATTATTTTGAAACTCATATCATTGTCATTCGTACTAACTATCCAATAAAAAGTGTAATGAGAAAACCAGAAATGTCAGGAAGGATGGCCAAATGGTCCGTTCAACTAAGCACTTATGACATCAAGTATGAGCCTAGAACAGCAATAAAATCACAAGCACTTGCAGACTTTGTGGCAGACTTTAGTCCAAGCATGCAACCTGAAGTAGAACTTGAAGTCCAACAACTCCAAGATGGGGACATCCTGCGGAAGTGGACTCTACTCACAGATGGTGCTTCTAATATGAGGGGCACAAGGCTAGGTGTTGTCCTAAAGTCACCACAAAGGGACATCATACCCCAGGCCATTAGTTGTGATTTTAAAGCCACCAATAATGAAGCAGAGTACGAAGCCTTAATCGTGGGCCTAACCGTGGATCTAGACATGAACATTAAAGCAATACAGGTATATAGTGATTCATTATTACTTGTAAATCATTTTAACGGTTCCTATGCAGCAAAAAATGCCAAGATGACAGCTTATTTGGGCATTGTGAAAATTTTGGCAAGTAAATTTCAAATTTTCTCTTTTGAACAAATACCCCGAGAAGAGAACTCTCAAGCAGATGCATTGGCCAATCTTGGATCAGCTTTCAAGAGCTTATCTCAGACCAATATACCAATCATACATGTTGACATCCCTGCTGTGGAAAGGTTAGAACTATTCTGCACGGATGACGACATCCCAGATAATCAGATGGAGATATCTTGGACGACACCAATAATCAAATATCTTCAAGATGGCACCATCCATGATGAGGAAAAGAATGCTAGAGCATTCAGGGTAAGGATTTCAAGATTCGTATTAATAGATAATGTGCTATTTAAGAAATCATTTGCAGGTCCATATTTGAGATGTCTCGAAGCTGACAAGGCCAATGAAGTCCTAAGAGAATTACATGAAGGATCATATGGTAACCATTCTGGGGGCAGAAGCTTATATACAAAGGCTCTAAGAATGGGTTATTATTGGCCAACAATGCATCAAGATGCTGCCATCTTTGCCAAGAAATGTGACTCCAGCCAGAGGCATAGCGACATCTTGCATCAACCCGTAGAATTGCTTCATCCAATCCTCTCTCCTTGGCCATTCATGAGATGGGGAATGGATATAGTGGGAAAATTGCCTAAAGCTCCAGGAGGAAAAGTATTCTTGCTTGCAATGACTGACTATTTCTCTAAGTGAGTTGAAGCTGAATCTTACGTGCAAGTTCGTGATAAAGAAGTCATATCATTCATTAAGAAAAATATATTTAGTAGATTTGGTATCCCCTCTGAAATAATATGTGACACCGGCTCCCAGTTCATCAGCAAGAAGACGCATGATTTTCTTACTAGGTGGGGAGTTAAGATGGTGACATCCTCACCTGTGCATCCTCAAGCTAATAGCCAGGCAGAATCAAGTAACAAAATAATCATCAATAACCTAAAGAAAAGGCTAGATAAAAAGAAAGGAAGATGGGCAGATGAGCTTCCATTTGTCCTTTTGGCAGATAGAACTACACCAAAGAACGCGACAGGCCAAACCCCTTATTCCTTAGTATTTGGAGCAGAAGCAATCATCCCGGCAGAAGTCGTTGTCCCTACCGCCAAATTCAAGATGTTGACACCTGAGCAGAATGATGCCAACCCGAGTCATGATCTGGATACCATTGACGAGCTAAGGGACTTTGCCAAGATCAGAATAGCAGCATATCAACAAAAGATTGCTAGATCCTACAACAAAAATGTTAGATTACGAAAATTCAAATTTGGTGATCTAGTCCTCCGAAAGGTGTTTCAGAATACAAGAGAGCCCAATGCTGGAAAGATGGCTCCCAAATGGGAAGGGCCATACTTAGTTGATGCCGAAGCAGGTAAAGGCTCCTATTGGCTGTCAACCATAGAGGGAGCAAGGATTCCCCGAAGCTGGAATGCTATTCACCTCAAGGCCTACTTTATGTAAGTTTTAATGATTACTTTACGATGCAAATAAAACCAAGGTACGATCTTTACCTTTCTATGTTTCAATAAAAGTACTTGTTTCCGTTTTTGTTTATTTTTTGAATGATTACTGACTTAAGCATCGGAGGGGCATAAGCTAAGCTAACGCCCACCCCTAACATGTTTCTATTTTGCAAGGAAACAAGAAGCATTTGAATAAAACTCATTAGTAAACTAAGATGTTAGTATCCTTCCAAGAAGTTAACAACTTAAATCAGATACGACCTTTTTCTTACTTTCTGTTTATAAAGTATTTTTTATAGTTCTATCACTTTTTTACTTTCTTTTATCAAAGAAAATGTGACATCAGAAAATATGTCGAAATCTCTCATTAACTTGTTATTTTGCAAGAAGTTGACATCTTAAATCAGAAGTCTAGAATTCATTACAAATCCTCGTGAAAACAACCGTTTTGAGACTGGCCATCTCACCTCCGTTTAAGGTACTTAATCCCTTCAAAGGTTTAAAGAAATGACTTTCATTCGTCTCATTAAGGTTTAAACACCTCGCCTGAAGCGCACGATGTCAACCTTGGTTGAGGTGTGTGGTGGGCCCGTATATTTAATATGTACGAATTACCCATTTCCACTCAATCAATGTGTTAGACCCTAAGATTTTTACAATTGATTATGGCACATACGTGTCATCTAAGAACAAACGGTTATTGACATTTACAAGTCAATCTAAGTAATTGCAAAGGATTTCTACATCCACTCGCAAGTTGTCACTATCTACGAAGAGGTTAACATATCAACCTCCTAAATTCATTTTTCACAAAGATACTTGGGGAAAGATTTTCACCACAATCCAAGCAAAAGTTTTTACCTACAGAAAGCATAAAAGTGTTGGACCAACCCAACACTTGAAAAATAAATTGTCTTGACCCTTATGGGCCGATTACAAACCAAAAAATTGTCTTTAGGATGCAGCCCAATTCAAACCAAAGTTTTCCAAACTAAAGTTTTTTAAAAAATCAAAAGTTTTTTTACCAAAAGAACCATCTTCTTTTCCTTCATGGGGTGGCTACTGCCGCTGATGTTGTCGCTGCTCCTTCTTCAAAGATGTCATCATCCTTAACCGCTGAAGATCCTTCTCCTACCTCCTCTCCCTTAGCATCCAAGGTCTTCAAGAGGGAACGTTGTTGTTCAACATTCCACTCTGTATGCTTCCCAGCATCAAATTCCTCCATCATTTGAACTTTAATCTCTATCATGCTTCGGGTAGCAGAGGCCATCATGTTCTTCTTTATATCTTCAATCTCTTGCAGTTGGGTGTCTTGGATGGAAGACATTCCTTTCATCAAGCTTTCCACCTCCTTCTGTAGATCTTCATTCTTCTTAGCCAAAGCCTCCCTCTGTTTCTTGATCTGTATAACTTCCAGCACTAACTTCCTATTCCTTTTCTCAAGACTGCTCATTCTTATCTTAGCTGCATCAACACCCTGCAAAAGCCAAAAATTTGATCAAACTCTGAGATGCACTATTCAAATAAAAATTTCTTTGAAACTCTGTTTTTTCAAGAAACTTACCACTACAGCCCTAGCAAGCGCCTCCTCTACATCAGCCAAACCCGTTTCATCCACATTTATCACCTCCTTGGAACTACTCTTCCTCTTCTTCACCCTTGCTCCTACAGATGGTGCCTCCATCTCTCTCTTAGGCAACAGTAACTGATTGCTTGCCTGGGTTTGCCCAACGAAATCTTGGAGATCCTTTAAAGAAAAAGCAGCAGTAGACTTTGAAACTGTCAAGAAAGCGCGCTGTCAGAAGAATGTAGAATCCAGATACACAAAGAAAAAAATTTATAGACAAGATTTAAAGATCTTACCAGTAGACATTTCGGTAGACGGTGGTATCTCCTTGTCCTTAGAAATTGTTGTGGCTTCAAAAGGTTGGAAGGATCGCTCCCCCTCTGAAAACTCCAACAATCTTCTCACCTTCCCAAATTGTCTCGACAGATGGAGGGAAAAGCTTAGCCCAATCAATAGCTGCAAAAACAAATAAAGAAAATTACAACAAGTAAGTGCGGGAAATAAGGGAAATTTGAAGTTTGAAAGAGGGATACCTTCCCTATTCCATCCAGTCGCCAAGAAATCTCCTTCCTCTAAGGAATCCTTCTCAACAAAAAAGTATTTCGATTTCCAACCCCTATCATTCACGGTTACTTTCAAAAACAGAGGTTTCATGCCTGACCTAGTCTTAAGGAGGTATCTCGTGGAACCAAAAGTTTGGAGCTCGTATACAAAGGCCAACTCCCTCAAACCTATATCTGAACCGAATTCACGGTTCACTCGCAAAACACAAGAAAAGATCCTCCAAACCATAGGCATCAGTTGGACAAAAGCCAGGTTAGTTTTTCTAAAAAACTCATTTATCAGTGCAGGGAAAGGATAAGAGAAGCCTAGAGTGAAGGGGTATTCATAGAAACAAACCCATTGTGGAGATACAAAATCAGACCTAAGGAAAACATCAAAAGGCCTAAAGATGGTAGAATTCGAGAAGCAGTGACGATCTTTGACAAATTCAATCAGTTCGTTGTTGAAAACACAGATTTTCTCATCTGGTTTTGCCAACAAACCTTCACACGAAAAACCCCCATTCTCGTTCAAACTCAGAGGGTTTTTCGCAGCCTTACCCTTTTTTGATTTAACCATTTTTCAAAAGAGCAAAAAGGGAGAAAAAGAGAGGGAAATATTTTACCTTGAAGAAGAAATCACCGCCGTGAAGAAGGAGATGGATGAAAATGATTGGAAAAAGTGGAGAAGAAAGTGAAAGGGAACTCGGTTAAAAACCCTAGATCCTTGGGTCGTTACGCTAATTAAGTGAAATTAAACTCCTCAACTGCCACGTATCTCTCCAAAATTAATTAACTGCCAAGCTTCTAAAAGGAAGTAGAAAAACTGTCCTTTTAAATTCATTTAAAGACAGTTTTTGGAGACAATTGTTGTGGGTAAATTCAGGATTGCTACATCTTGAGTTGTTGCCAGCATGTCGTCATCTTCACACCCGTAGACAAGGTAAAAATTACTTACATAATTAATTCATTATTTATTTATTTCTGTTATATTCAATTACAAGGATAAAAGAACGTGGGAAAAACATGTTCCATGGACTCCTTTCAACGGTTGGAGAGACCAAGTCAAGATAAAGATAACATGGCCGAAATTCTAGGGAAGTTTGTTAGGATTTAAGTTATCTTTTGTTATTTTTCCTATTTAAAAGCCTATGGCTGGAACACATCACACGGACACACACGCATTACTCACACACAGTTCACAAACACTTTGTAATCCGCCATAGCTTCATCTTTTGTAACTATGAAATATTAATACAATTGTTTGAGAAGGTAGGTGCTCATAATCACCTCCCGAGGTTTTGTTCCGGTGAGATAGTTATCTCAAGGGTTTTCCTCGTTACATGATCGAGCCATCCTAGTTTCATTGTTACACCGATTATATTCCATTGCATCCTCCTCAGCTTTATTTCGAATTTCTTCATTGTTGATTGTTTTTTACCAGAACACACTTCATTACTTTCCGACACGAGAAACCCATATCTTTCGGGTGCGGATCGTAACCTATCCGATCTACGATGGACTTGTGAATCTTGAATCGGTTCCACAACTTCTTGTGGACTTTGTTCAGTCTCTACTATCGGTTCCATGTTATTTTCGGGTTTTTGAATTTCTTCAAGATCAATTTTACTCCCACTAGATGCTTTATTGAGAAACTGTTTCTCAAGAAAAGTACCATATTGAGCAACAAACACTTTGTTCTCAACGCGGTTGTAAAAATAATACCCTTTGGTTTCCTTAGGGTAACCAACGAAAATAACTTTGTCAGATTTAGGTGCTAACTTATCAGAGATAAGTCTCTTTATATAAGCTTCACAACCCCAAATCTCCATGAAAGACAAACTAGGTTTTCTTCCATGCCACATCTCATGTGGGGTCTTAGGAGCCGATTTAGTAGGGACTCTGTTCAGTGTGAACGCAACAGTCTCTAATACATGTCTCCAAAAGGATATTGGAAGGTCTACTTGACTCATCATCGAATGAACTATATCTAATAGGGTTCTATTCCTCCTTTCGGAAATACCATTCCATTGTGGCGTTCCGGGTGGAGTCAATTCTGAAACAATTCCACAGTTTTTGAGATGATTGTCAAATTCTTGGCTCAAATACTCACCACCACGATCGGATCGAAGTGCTTTAATTGTTTTGCCAAGTTGATTTTGTACTTCATTTTGAAATGTTCTAAACATCTCAAACGATTCACTTTTGGATTTCATCAGATAGACATAGCCATATCTAGATAAGTTATCGGTGAATGTAATGAAATATCGAAATCCTCTCCTAGCAATGTTGCTCATTGGTCCACATACATCAGTATGTATTAGGCCCAATAAGTCACTAGCCCTTTCACTACTCTTAGTGTAGGGTGGTTTAGTCATTTTGCCCAATAAACAAGATTCACATATCTCATATGATTCATAATCATGTGAGTCTAACATTCCATCCTTGTGGAGTTTAGAAATGCGTTTCTCATTTATATGACCAAGCCGGAAATGCCACATGAACGAGTTGTTCACGTCATTCGATTTAGACTTCTTGTCCACATGATAAATATTTTTAACACTATTTTGTTTCTCATCAACATCAAGAACATAAAGGCCATTAAATGAATTTGCAATACCATAAAATATATCATTTAAATAAATATAAAACTTCTTATTCTTAATAAGAAAATTATACCCTTCATTATCCAAACAAGAAACATAAATAATATTCCTACTCAAATCCGAAACATAGTAACAATTGTTCAAAACAAGTACTAAGTCACTAGGTAAAGTTACATCATATGTCTCTACGGCTAATACATCAACTCTTGCTCTATTCCCCACACGTAGGTCAACTTCACCTTGTTTGAGTAGCTTTCTATTCCTTAGTCCCTGCACATTTAAACAAATGTGAGATCCACATTCGGTATCTAATACCCATGAACTAGAAACAGAAAGAAAAATATCTATCATATAGATACCTGAATCAGAAGCAATCGCATTGCCCTTCTCCGCCTTTAGGCCTTCCTTGTAAGCCTTGCAATTACGCTTCCAATGACCAACCTCTTGGCAATGGTAGAAAACCGCATCCTTTTGAGACACTTTGGGAGCCTCTCCAGCAACGAAAACTTTTTCCTTAGGTTTAGCAACATTTTCTTTACCTTTGCCATATTTCTTGAACCCTTTGCCTTTGTTAACCATTAACACAATATCGGTTCGGGGCTTCTTGATATTCTTCTCTGCGATTTTAAGCATCACATGCAATTTCAAGAGATTCTTATCCATGCCAGTCTTGTGATAGTGCATAATGAAATGACCATAACTTTCAGGCAATGAATTCAATATAAAATTTGTGGCGAGTTCCAAACTCATCGAATTTCCAAGCCTTTCGAGACGCTCAATGTGACCCTTCATCTTAAGGACATGAGCTCCCACCGATTTCCCCTCTTGCATCTTGCATGCAGTTAGGGCCTTAACCACATCAAACCGCTCATTTCTTGCTTGCACTTGAAACATTTCCTTTAAGCGCTTCGCAAGATCAAATGCTGTCTCTATGTGCTCAAGGTCCTTCTGAAGAGCCTTAGACATAGTGGCAAGCAGAAGGCATGCAACATCTGTAGAATCATCATTATGTTTCTTATGTGCATCCCTATCTGCTCTAGAAGCATTTGTAGCAGGTTGAGGTGGAATGGGTTCATCGAGAACGTACAATTTCTTCTCTTGCCTTAGAACAATTCTAAGGCTTCTGATCCAATCAGAATAGTTTGTACCGCTCTCTTCAAGTTTGTCCTTCTCAAGGACTGATCGCAGTGACATGGGTTGATTATTGTGATTAGCATTCTACAATAAAATATGCAAATAATATAAGCATATATTAATATCAACACATTTATCATCTAAGAGAAAATAATGTATTTCATAAATATTCCCACTAAATTATACACCTTCAAATACAAACATGTATCATATAATCATAGTAGGCTAAGATCCATATTTTACTTGATTTTGGTTTAACTGAGTCAATGCCTGAAATCAAGCTATTTAGGTAGAAACATCAATCATATCACTATATGACTCTTAAATCTTTTATGAGATTTCCTTAGACATTATATGTCAAAAAACATGTTTTAAATCTCATCTATGCCTTGGGTCAAATCTCATTTGAAAACACCAATTAAGTCAAAACCCTTTTCAAACATATGAGACATGGAACGATGCACCTAACTGAGTCAAAACTATATCAACCATTATCTCATCTTGATCACAAATTAAGATATAAGATGCACCCAACTGGATCGAAACTACATCAAATACCCTAAAATATCACAAGTGTTCTAATCAAGGAATGACATAAGACTTAAATATTTAGAAGGTTTTCATATTGTAACAAACATCGCATGGTTGTAACATAAATCTCATGTGTACATAATTATGAACATAGGGCTTCACAAAATTTCATACAAATAATTTGATTCAATTTTGAGAAATTACAAATTTTAATTTAATCATATTAAATAAATCATCAACCTATATGATAAACTAATCATATTAATCCATCATAAATCATAATCATGGCATATCATATATATACTTGTTTTTAAAAAAAAACAAAACACATAAAATCTATATCTATTTCACATAGCATGGATAACAAATAATCAAATTAAATCTAGCATGCCAATTTCAATCCTAATCATAAAAAGATAGGGCTCTGATACAACTGTTGGGTTTTGGGGTTACAAATGCAGTGGAAGAACTGATAAATAACAATCAAAACCATAGCCCTTAGATCCGTCCAGCATGAAGAGATTAGAAAAACATGAAATAGAATTACATACCTTGAATGCGATTTAGTTTGTCAAAATAGATCTTAAAATTCAAGCCTAGAATTTTGATGTCGAATCTTCTATCTTCCTTGTTCAACCTTGGTGATGAAATCAACAATGGTGATCTTCAAGCTTTAGAAGATAAAGCAACCTCCCTCTAATGGTGATCCACACGCGAACGAACCAAGAACGCTTCTTGTAGGATTGCTAGATGATCCTCTTGATTATTGAATCAATATTCAATAATCAAAGCCAAAACAATGAAATTATTTGGTACTTTTGATTCTAAATCAAAATCAATCTCTAGGGTTTCAAAAACCTAGAACAATGATATATTAGTTAGTTTTTGGCTGCACAAAGATTGTATTTATACTTGGGTATAAATCCTAACACATAGGGTTAAATCCTTGTTAAACACAAAAACCTTACCAGCCTTGGAACGCAGTACGGACACGTTTTTCGCGTTGGGCACGACTCGTGCCTGAGGGCACGAGTCGTGCTTTTGCCAAAACACTCGTGATACGAGTCGTGACACATAAAGTACTCGTGCTGTTCCCGGGAACGAGTTGTGCCCAAGAGCACGAGTCATGCCCAATGCCAGGCAAAGTATGTCGCACGACTATACGAGCCAGAATTCAATTTCCAGGCAATGTATGTCGCACCACAGACCAAGCCAAAATTCCAATTTTCAGCCAGAATCAAATTCGTTCTTTGTGTGTGACCCAAAAGGAATTATATTATGTTGGTAGTGAGTCAAAACATGACCTCACAAGACATAAGTGGTTTCTAGCAAACCATTATATCCACCCAATTAATATAACATCAAAGCTTGATTCCTCGATAGATCAAATGTCACAATTCCTTAGTCCACGATGTCCAATTGAACATGAGTCATGGTCTATGTCAACTAATTCCGTTCAATGCTTTCTTGATCCCGAATATGTTGATAATCCAAATGCATTTGATCTCTTTCAAATCACTTGAGTGTGGCCACACATTTCATCAACATCATTCATCGAGGGGCCCAAGCAAACATCTCTCTCAACGAGAGGGACAAATCCCATCTTGACTTCTCATTCTTCCCTACAAGAATTCAATCATGCCAACATAGCCTTTATTGCTATCCGATTAAAGATAGTGTTAGACTATATCAAACACGATCTTCATCATGTGGAAGACGATGATCATCTCAGGTACAAAGGATTCAATAACACGACTATCATGAGATTTAATCATGACAACAGACCATGTCATAAATCTCATAAGTAAGTCATGTTCAATACTTGTTCTCTAGCAAGTATCCATAAGTGTAATGTGCATCTCCATGCATATAATCATCTCCATGATTATCCATTACCAACTTATACTAGTTGTTCACAACAACTAGGGACGCATTTCAATATAATAAACATGCAAACATATAATGAACAAAATAAACATGCTCTATAATAAATGATAAAGATGATACATAACGGTTCAAGTTTAAACATAACTATAGCCTAGGACACCACACCAACAAATACAACTTCTGATTTAGATACAACTTATTGATCAATGGTCGTGGCAGATACATATCTTCCAACGCAAGCCATAGAGCAACTCCGGAATCAGTATCTACAATATCCGCTAGAACGTCATCATCCAAACACCTGATGATTTTAGAGAGGCCATATCATCTAACGCGATCAGATCTGCTGCTTCCTTCTCAGCTGCCTTCCCCGAAGTCTCTGCTGTTGCAGCCGCTACAACACCTGTAGAACCTGCTACTGCTTTGCCATTTGAATTCTGACAATTCCTGATTGCAGCAGCAACCGGAGCCCACAAATCCTTGTCTTTCAACAAGGCCTTCATCTTAATTTGCCAAAGATAAAAACTATTCTTCCCATTGAACTTGTCAACTGTTGGTTTGATTCCTGATCCCATATTCTTTTGTAGCAGAAAACCCTATACATTTATCAACATGACCGGCTCTGATACCAGTTTATTATAACAGATATATGTAGAAGATAGAAAATAAATCAATCACACATCATTACGATATACGTGGTTAACCAACTTGGCTACGTTGACAGACATATGACAAGAATATTATCATCAACTAGCAATTACCAAATCTAATGAACAAATTATTGGTAACAAGAATTTACAACTGTATTGATGCTGCAGGAAATGTGCTTATCAATCTTCCTCCACGTGGCAGGACTGATCACCTGGCTCCTTGACCTGAAAACAGAACCCACGACTAGCCGGATGTGTCTCCGGCGAAGACGCTCGGGCGTGAGAGTAAGATTACCGTTGTTTATAGCTCAAAATGTATAGAATAATGAATTCTAATAACAAAATGACAGTTACCTTTCACCGCTTGGTAGTGATGAAGTATTTATAGGCAAGAGTGATGTATTTTTGGGGAGGCAACATGTCCTCCGAGATTATAGCGGCAGTTACTTGGTCGTGGGCACGTGTCTATAACGGTCCCTGATTTGTAGGGATGTAGTTGTCAGCATTGATTAACCAAATAAGCCGGCAAGTGTCAGGTCGTCACTTGCTGAATTAGGTCGAGGTCGCCACTCGTGGAATGGTCGACCTGACTGTCGGGTAGAGCATGGTTCGTACCCGAATTGTAGCATGGATCATGAGGTCGGACTAAGTTAGGTCGGGACCTGTAAGTCGGACCATGGGCTTAGTCGACTGATGTGTGAGATGGGCCGTGGGCCTTGTTACGGTGGATCAATCTCATTGAGAATGTGGGTGCCAATGTTATACGTGATTGGGCTTTACTCGTTTGGCTTTGACTCGACACTTTTGGTATGTTCAGTGGCCCCCAACTTTCGAGTTGACTTTGTCGACTTGGAAGTTAAGAAGATTTCTTTGCTAAAAATTGCTCTACTCGGAGGTCGATGCTAGTCTTTGAAGTAGGTCGACTAATATGAGCATTGTGCGGCAACATCCTGATCGTTGGTGATGAACGGTTGGAGATGAAGGAGCGCCGGTTTTAGTAATGATTACAGTTCTGACGTTTGGGACTCCTTCTCGAAAACCGCCTCAATCTTTAATTTTGGAAAATTAATTTTGATTTTCTTTTCCCCTTCCAAATTTAGGAAAATATAAATAGAGAAATCTCTCTTCATTTAGAACTTTCTCGCTCTAGAACTTCTTCTTCTCAGGCGATAATCAAGGGATTTCGGCAAGATTTAAATTCGGCTCTGCTCCGACAACGAACCCACCTTTCTGCAATTAGTTAAGGTATTTCTTTCGTACCTTTGCTTTAAGGATTTTAATTTTGCACTGTTCTCCGTTTCCGCCATGGCTAGGACCTTTAGTTGCGAGCCGGGAGCGTGGTACGGCTCTTTGTGCTTGCTTAGTAGGGCATGCAAGAATGTGAACGGTGAGTGGAGAGTGATGTCCTTAGATGAGTGCGCCTCCATGTTTACTAGTTGGGGATTGAATTACACCGAGATAGGGCTGCCCATTGTAGGAGAAATTGATAATGTGGTGATTGACGACTCAACTGTTGTCGCTTTTCATCTATTCCATGAATTGCTTGACCATATCACCTTGTTTTATGTTAGGGACGTCCAAAAGCCCTCCTTCCTTAGAAATAGGATAGGTTTCCCGGGGAGTCTAGGTCGTCCTTAGGTAGGTCGGCTGATCATGATCATAGGAGTGACTCCACTGCTTCCTCTTTTGCTTGTACGAGATATGACGACTCAAGAAGGGAACTGTTTGCCTCAACTTCTTACGGTCCTCGAATTGTCAATGCATTTGGGCCCGATGTGGTGCCACGCAAGAATGAGAGGGGCTATGTACCTCAACGACCTACTCGTGGGAGGAAGAACTTGGAGTCTCGTTATGATGTGATCTACAACTTACGTGGGGTAGATAGGGCGAGACTTTAGGTTGACTATCCTTAGTCGAAACAATTTTTAGCCAAATACCGTACGACCTTCACTAATGATGCTACTAAGGTAGCTTTCTTCTACGGGCGGTTTGAAATTTGGTTTGAGGTTGCCATTGGATCCTTTCATTAATGAGTTTTACGGAATGTATGGATGCCCTCCCTCTTCGACTCGGTGCTAACACTTGCGAGTCTTTGGTGTGCTTTGCAATGGTGTGTAGGCTCCTGGGCCATGAGCCTTGTATGAAGGTTTTTAAGGAGTTTTTGGTGCCAAGCTGGATAAGCATGATTGGGGAATTAGTACTCCCTCAAACCCAACTCCCCAAGTTGTTTACCAACCTTCCAAATAAACACAATTCTTTGGAACTCACATGTAGTTTTAGTTGAGGAAGCGAGTGGGTTGGGGAATTTCCATTGCCCAATGATGAATGCGATGCTATAAGTGAGGAGAATTACCGGGAGCCTCCTTGGTGTAAAACTTTGTATAGAAAGGCGTGTGCCACTGGTCGAGGACGGACCCGTCGATTGGGAGTCATTAGTGACAACCAAGTATAATTATGTTCTAGCGGGGATGATGCACGGAGATGAGGCGTGAGCCCTCTGCACTGTATTGAGAGGCCGGGTGTACCACGATTGGGTAACCCACTCTTTGGGTAGATTAGAGGAGAATTGTCGGTTTTGTCGGAAAGCAAGGCGACTCTTTGCAGAACAATGGAGAACACATTGGTGGTAAGGGTTTATTCGCCTTCGCTCATTAGCTCGTCCAATGTTAACATGCATAAGTGCTTTTTATAGGTGTATAGGATTGCTTTGATCCGCATACTTAACTTTCGGCTCGACACTTACTTGCTCGCTTGTAGAATCAATTAATTCGTACATAGAGCTGCTTGTAATCGTATCTCTGTATTTATCAAATGGTTTGCTCGTATGTAGAATTAATTCGTACATAGAACTATTTCGAATTGCAACTCCTTATCAAATTGCTGCTCGTATGTAGAGTTATTCAATTCGTACATAGAAGCTGCTTTGAATTGTATCAATTACCTCGTCGATGATTTACTCGTAGAATTTGTTTTGAATTGTCGAGCTAACACTTTGATGTCGTGCAGTTTTGACTCCCGAACAAGAAGCCGCCATGGTTCGAATTGTTGGAGTTTCGACAAGAAGAAGTCTAAGAGGGCCCACGGAGTGTGAACGCCAAGGCCGGCGAGAGAGGGATCTTTGCTGCAAGGAATAACCTTCTCCCAAAGGACAATGCTTTGGGTTAATCCCAATGGAGGAGGTCGTTATAGATGAACTTCAACGAGTGGTTCCCATTCCATGAATGTGAATGAAGGAGGGGAGGAACTCGGCGGGTCGCCTAGGCCAAGTCCGAGCTCGATCCTGTTCAAGAGGCCAATCTTTGCGACCTCAGAGTGAGATGGCGGGCTCCAGTCCAATGAATGTAGTTGAAATTGATGATGTTGTTGAAGAGGAAGATGATCAGACATTGAGGACGAGAAAAAGATCAAGGTCTGGAAAGGGCAAGGCCGTCTCCCCAAGTCTACTCCCTCCTCTAGCCCCCCCTCCGAGGAGCCAAGAATCTGTAGATGCTTTGATTCAGAAGCTCAGCGATGTTCCCCCTCTCATTGGGGTCAACAGCATGACTCGCGCTATCCCGACGTGGCGCTTGGTCAAGTGGTGGTGAGAAGGGCTCTGGATGTAGATCTCCTAGCTCACTTTGCGGATAAGGGTATGACTCCAGAGGAATTTTCGGCCCGATCTGGGTTGGTACACAGCGAGGTAAACCTTTATTTTCCCTTTCTGTTTGGTCGCCTATTATATTAGTTCGTCATTTCACCTCTTTGCCGAGCTAATACTTCAATGTTTCCTCTAATGCAGTCTCTCACCATGAACGAGCAAGCTAAAAGCTCCTGGAGGGCGTCAATTGAGAGGGAGAAGCGGGCCTGCTTGCGCGATTATGCCAAGAAGGCACAAGAGTTGGCTGACTTGAGAGAGAAATACAACGATCTGGACAACTCGTGTGAAGCCAATGAAATGGTGAAGACGAAGGCCTTGTCCGATCTGGGAGCTGCTGAATCTAGGATCAAGGAGATGGAAGCGGAGCGGGAAACAGAGAAGAACGAGTTGGAAAAAACCAAAACTGAGCTGGCCACAGTCAACAAACTCCTGAAGGAGAAGGATGCCTTCTTGCTCGAGCTGCATGATCAGCATCGGCTTGAGAGAGAGAAAAGCCAGAAAGACCTCCAGGCTACCATCGAGAAAACTGCTAAAGATGCCTCTGAAGCAGCAGTTGAGAAGTTCAAAGCAGGGGATGAGTACTACGATGCCATAGTGTCTAAGGCCCAAGATTTTCTTGAGGTCGGCAAAAGACATATGGCCCGTCGCGCGCTTGTAGATCCAACGGCCACGGTTACCATCGAGCAATTAGCTCGTTGGTTTACTGAGTCCCAATATGACATGATGGCTCGTAGTGGTCACTCGCTTGTTCCTTACCTTGAAAACGATCTTGCTTTCATTGCTCAAGAGGATGAGGAGGATCACTGCGAGAAGTGGGAAGCTCCCCCTGTTCTTGACAGGAATTTTGATGTGGTCTTGGCGGAACTCGACGATGCCGAAGCCATGGAAATTGAAGCCCGAGCAAACATATTCCGAGTCGGGTAAGCCTTTGGAGCCTCGCGACAAGAAAATGGTGAAAGTCGAGCTTCCATTGACGACCAAGCTGCTATCGGCCAGGGCTCTTAAATTATTTGTAATGAACAAGTTCCAAACAATATTTTTGTTTTTGCTTCAACATTATTCGAATGCCTTGGCCCGGTTTTGGGAGGCAAAATATTTTTGTAAATTAATTTTGTTTAAGTCTTAGCCCGTTTTGGGAGACTTATTTCTATCGTAGCTGACTTTTGTTTCCAGAATGTTGTATGCTTTTCATTCCATATTGTATGTCGAGCTAGATGTAGATAATATAAATGAGTCAATTTGAGTCTAGTGGCGACTTGATCTTGTTGGTTTAGTCGACCTCAGACTTGATTAACTTTTTCGTGAACGAGATTGACCATAAGGCGAACCTGTTCATACCCTTTGAACTGATTAAGAATCGAGTTAGTTGGAACGAAGTCGGCTAAGAGTCGGACTTGTTAAGTGAACAAAGCTGATTTAGAATCGAGCTTGTTAGAACGAAGCTGACTAAGAGTCGAGCTAAGATGAACTGACTAAGAGTCGAGTTAAGATGAACTGACTAAGAGTCGAGCTCATTAGAACAAAGTCGACTAAGAGTCGGACTTGTTAAATAAACAAAGCTGATTAAGAATCGAGCTTGTTAGAACGAAGCTGACTAAGAGTCGAGCTAAGATGAACTGACTAAGAGTCGAGTTAAGATGAACTGACTAAGAGTCGAGCTCATTAGAACAAAGTCGACTAAGAGTCGGACTTGTTAAATAAACAAAGCTGATCAAGAATCGAGCTTGTTGGAACGAAGCTGACTAAGAGTCGAGCTAAGATGAACTGACTAAGAGTCGAGCTCATTAGAACAAAGTCGACTAAGAGTCGGACTTGTTAAATAAACAAAGCTGATCAAGAATCGAGCTTGTTGGAACGAAGCTGACTAAGAGTCGAGCTAAGATGAACTGACTAAGAGTCGAGCTCATTAGAACAAAGTCGACTAAGATTCGGACTTGTTAAATAAACAAAGCTGATCAAGAATCGAGCTTGTTGGAACGAAGCTGACTAAGAGTCGAGCTAAGATGAACTGACTAAGAGTCGAGTTAAGATGAACTGACTAAGAGTCGAGCTCATTAGAACAAAGTCGACTAAGAGTCGGACTTGTTAAATGAACAAAGGCGATTAAGAATCGAGCTTGTTGGAAAGTCGACTAAGAGTCGAGCTTGTTGATGTTAATGTAACACTATGCTTGATGGAATGAACTGCACTTTTTATTGAAGTAGGAAATATGCTTACATCAACTTGAAACTAGAACTTAATACAAGCTCGAACTTTGAAACTGAAAACTAGAAGTAGTATTTGATGAGGTGAGTAGCATGCCAAGGATGTTTCAATTCGTCACCTCCAGGATGAGCTATCATGTAGGTCCCTTCCTTGACGACTCGAGTAACCACATATGGGCCTTCCCAATTAGGAGATAGTTTATTCTGCTGGGTCCTTCTACCCGTTGCCTCAATCTTTCTCAATACATAATCTCCAACTTGGAAAGACCTTGCCTTGACCTTCTTGTCGTGATAACTTTTAGTCCGCTGCTTGTAATTGACCATTCGGAGGTAGGCTGTTTCTCGCTTTTCGTCGATCAGATCCAAGTCGATCAACCTGTTGGTGTCATTCTGCTCTTGATCAAAGAAGGTCACTCTAGCCGTAGGGAATCTCGAGCTCGGCGGAGTGCCGTGGCCTCGACCCATATGTGAGAGCAAAAGGGGTTTCCGTAGGCCCCGAGTGGTTGTACGAATCGCCCAAAGAGCAAGGGGAGTTCGTCCAACCAATTGTTTCGTCGACCTACGAGCCCGGGCTCTTGAGTGAAGATAGAACAAGCTTATTTGCCTTTGCTTCAACTTTGCCCATTTCCTTGAGGATAGGCGACGAGGATTTCCAATGTTTGATTCCCACTCGCTTCATCTCTGTTTCGAAAGTCTCTGGGAGAACCTGTAACCCATTGTCGACACTATAGCTCGAGGAAAACCAAACCGACACCAAATGAAGTCGTGTATGAAGTTGATAGCATTCTCCTCTGTGATGCGAGCTAGTGGTTTGGCCTCAACCCATTTGGTGAAGTAATCTATGGCCACTATCACGTACTTGCAGTTTCCTCGGGCGGGAGGGAAGGGTCCAATCGTGTCGACGCCCCACATGTCAAATGGCCAGCCGCGATCACAGAGTCTCGCTCTGTTGTAGGCACATGGGGAAGGTTGGCAAATCTTTGGCATTGATCACATTGTCGAACAAAGTTGTGAGTGTCGCCTCTCATGTGTGGCCGTAGTATCCCAATGTGATTAACTTGTCAGCAAGAGTCCTGGCCCCCGGGTGTCCACCACAAATTCCACTATGCACTTCGTGTATCAATAGGGCGACCTCTTGGGGATGGATGCACTTTAACAATGGCCGAGTATAAGATCTCCTGAACAGGTCGCCTCCTTGAATGACATATCTCGGAGCTTTCTTTGTGATAGCTCGAGCCTTCTTCTCGTCCTCTCGGCGCTCGCCACTTTCTAAGTATGCTTTCATTTCCTCGATCCAACACTTCTCCCGAGTCCAATTTCTTGAGGGATCATCTATGCACCGAATTTTTACCCTCTCATAAGCCGGATTTTCGAGGAAGGAGATAGGCTCGCCATGTGGCTCATCCGAAGTAGCGTTTCGAAAGGAGATCGGCTAGCTCGTTATCTTCTCTTCCAATCCTTTGAATCTCCCGTAATTCTAAGTCCTTTATTAGTTCCTTCACCAGTCGCAGTATTTGATGAGAGTAGAACTAAGCACTTCGTACTCGCCTCGACCTGGTTGACTATCAACCGCGAATCACAATAAGCCATGATCTTAGTCGCTCCAAAACACTTGGCATACTCGATAGCCGCAATCAAGGCTTCATATTCGCCTTGGTTGTTGGAAGCGTCAAATTTGAACCTTAGCGATTCCTCGTAAACAGCCCCGGCACTGTGGCTCGACCAAGACAATTCCAGCCTCCACCGACATTTTTGGTTGCCGACCCGTCCGAATAGACCTTCCAACAATCGACGGGTAGAGTGATGGCGACTTGTGACTCGGCTCTTTCCCTTTGCCCTTTTCTTTGGAGCTCGCCGCTCGCTCGTCATCTTCCTTGGTGAACGTAAGCTCGACCAAGAAGTCAGCCAGAAGCTTGAGCCTTCAACGCCTTTCGAGGTCGATACTCAATGTCAAATTCGGTGAGGGCAATTGACCAATTGAGTAGTCGACCAACTCTCCGCTTGTGCAAGTATTTTTCTTAAAGGAGCATTGGTAAGAACCACGATTGGATGAGCTAGAAAATAAGCTCGCAGCCTCCTTGAAGCCACGACTAGAGCATAGGCGACCTTCTCAAAGATTGTAATACCTACTTTCCACATCTCGATAAAGCTTTGCCGATATAGTACACAAGTGCTTCTGAAGCCCTTCATCCTCTCTAATCAATACTGCCGCAACCGACTTGTCTCCTACAGATAGATACACAAATAAAGTTTCTCCAGTGGTCGGGCTACTTAGCAGGGGTGGAGTAGCGAGGTAATCCTTTAGCTGTTGGAACGACGAATGACATTCGGTCGTCCATTCAAAACTTTTCGTCCCCCTCAATGCTTTGAAGAAGGGGAGAGACCTTTCTGCTGACTTTGATATGAAGCGACCAAGAGCTGCTACCCTTCCATTAAGTCGCTGCATCTCTTTGATAGTGGTGGGAGCCTTCATGTCGACTAAAGCCTTTATCTTCTCTGGATTAGCTTCTATGCCCCTTTGAGATACCATGAATCCCAAGAACTTGCCAGCAGCCACTCCAAACACACATTTGCTGGGATTGAGCTTCATGTCGTTTGCTCGTAAATTGGCGAATGTCTCCTTTAGGTCGACTACGTGACTCCCGGCCTTGGTTTTAATGACCATGTCGTCAACGTAAGCCTCCATATTTCGACCAATTTGTGAGGCAAAGACTTTATTCACCATTCTCTGATAAGTTGCACCTGCATTCTTCAAACCAAATGGCATCATATTGTAGCAGTAGATGCCCCACCGCTTGAAATGCGGTTTTGACTATATCATCCTCGTGCATCTTAATCGGTGGTAGCCTGAGTAAGCGTCGAGGAAACTGAGGGTGGAGTGACCGGCAATAGAATCAACTAGCTTGTCGATCCTTGGAAGGGGATAACTGTCCTTTGGGCAAGCTAGATTAAGAGTAGTGAAGTCGACACACATCCGCCATTTGCCATTTGATTTCTTCACCATGACCACGTTGGCCAACCACGTTGTATGAGTGGCCTCTTTGATTATCCCTGCACTCAAAAGTTTTTGTACCTCAGTTTTTATAGCTTCCTCCTTGTCGCGAGCAAAGCTTCTCAATTTTTGGGGTCTAGGCTTAATGGTCGGGTTGACTTCGAGCCGATGAACGCCGACCTCCCCTTGATTCCCCTCATGTCCTCTACTCTCCATGCGAAGACATCACCGCTTTCTTTGAGTAGCTTGATAATTTCGCTCGCTCCTCAACCGATAACCGTTTCCAATTTGAATTTTTTGGTCGGGGTAGGAAGAGTTGGTAATGACTCGACTCCGGCTCATCGACAGCCTTCTAGCTCTGGTCCATCTCTCGAATTGTAGAGTCTCCACTATGATCTCCCCGACCTTTTGTCTTTCCTCGCCTCCTAAGTGTGGAGCCTCGCCTATCATATCATCAAGCCTGTCTCGCCACCTTGTTGGTAGGGGCCCCCGAGTTATTGTCTATCCGGGAGGCATAGGTCACCTATGACGACTTGATCGACCATAATCGCATCCGATCGACCTCGGTGGTGTTAGAGTGACGTGTCGACTCAAGCATGACCTCGTCATTTGAGCGATAGGTCGACTCTACCACGTCGGTGATTGTTGACGTCGGGTAGTTTTGGTGATCGACCGAGACGCCTTCAAGTAACCATCGGCAGCCTCAATCTCCAGCTCCCTTTTCTTTCTTTCTCTCGAACATGATCCGTATAAGCACGAGCCGTGCCTTGTACGCAACCCACTCCACAGGTGTGGGGAACTTTACTCGCCGGTGAGGAATTGATGCTACCATTCCAAGAGCGACTCCGTCCAGAATTCCAAGTATGGCGGCATAGTCACTATTTACATCAATTACGATAAATTGTACCTTCGAGACAATCCCGAGGGGTGCCGGCCTAGGTCGACGTCGAGCACTATCTCGGCCTTTAGCATCAACTCGGTGGTTGGTGAAGCCCTCCAACCCGCCATCATATCTCTCCACTGCTCATCATTAAGACCCATTTCCTTGAAAGTTTTGTAAAACAAAAATATCCTTGCAGCCCCCGTGTCGACTAAGAGTCTCGCTCGTCGTACATCCATCAATGAGACCGGGATGACGAGAACTTGCTCCCTAGCCGCCATATTTGTTGCCAATTCGTGGGGGTAGAAGCCGATCGCCTCATCTCTTATTTCTCTCCTTGGAGGCACATGTGGGGCCTTATTAAGCCGGAATATCTTGTGCTTGATGGCCGTGTTGCTTGCTTGTTCGGTGATGACCCCCAAGTTCGCCTAGGCCGCCTAGGTCCTTGTTGCCCACCCGCAGGCCGCTCACCTCCCCGCCTTGAGGTCTCTTCACATAAGCTTCTAGTCTCCCCGGTCGACCATTCTCTGGATGATACGCTTTAATCCCAAGCAATCCTCTCGTGAGATGACCAGTTGTCTTTGTGGTAGTCGCAAAGATTTGCCGTTGTCCCGCCCGAACTTGTTGCCCGGATTCATTGGGACTGGAGGAGCCACTCGACAAAGCATTCAAAATCTCGCCCGACTCACCGTGAGGGAGTGAAAGCTTCGGGCACCTTCTCTCGTCGCCCTAGTTCTCGTTCTTTCCATTTTTATTGTTCCCCCATTCTTGTTGGAGTCCTTTTTATCGTCGGCGACTTCAACCTTGGGGCTCTTACCATTCTTCTTTTCTTTCCTTTCCTCGGCCGTAGCGACATTATACACCTTTTCAAACAACTCCCGTCGAGTTGTGACCGTTCGGACCGTGAGCTCGTAGTCCATGTCTTCTCGAGGAAATACCACTTCGGAAGCAATTGATTACCTCCCTGTCTCGTGAGGTCTTCCTCTATCTTATCAACCATTTCTTTGAACTTGGTGAAATAGCTCATCGAGCTTTCATTCTTACCCCGCACCAAGTTATTCGATCGGTGACGGTTATCTTCCGAGCTCCCGCAATGAGAAGCGGTCTAAGAATTTTGTTCTCGAAGCATGCCCAAGTGGTGATACTACCAAGAGCTCAAACCATTGAACCAAGTTAAGGCCCCAAGAAGTGTGCTTAGGAGAGCTTTGCACATGTTGTCATCCTCATTGGCGACAAAACACATAGTGGCTTCCGGATGTGATATGTGGCTCCCGGCATTTGTCGACCCAGAGTACTTCTCCGTAAGAGGCAACCTGAAAGTAGGAGGAGGTCGACTATCTCTCGATTTCTTTGGAAAAAGGTCGAAGAGCAAAGTCAATTCGTTCAACCTTTCCCGTCTCTTTTTCTTCTCCTCTTCCCATTGCTCAAATTTCTTTTCATCAACAACCATTCTCCGGCATCGGGTCTCTCATCTCCCGGGAGGGGAGCAAGATTCGACCTCGGCCTTCACTCCTAGGGGAGTCACCCGCCTACTCCTCCGTCTCTGTGGGAATTGGCCCTCTCTCGATCGAACTGGGATCTATGCCTGTTACTTCTTTGAGGCGACTCTGCGCCTCTCGGCGAAAGATGGCGACTGCGCCTGTCTCTCTTATTGGCGACTGCGCCCATTTCGTCTCTTTGAGACCCCGATCTCTCGGAGTTCGCGCCGGAGAAACATGCCCTGTTTCTATTGGCTGTTAAGCGTGTCCTTAAGTCGGGACCGAGCCTCCCGCTCTCTATTTACGTGAGGCGGCCCTCGTCGTTACTCGGCACATGCACGATGGTAGGAGCTCGCTGAACTATCCTGTTGTCACCATTCTGTCCCACACCTTCATTTGGCCTCATACTCCTAGCCTGTTGTCCATTAGAGACCTGAGTACGATCCACTCTTTCAGAGCGCACGTCGGCCTGCTCTGCCTCTTCCATAGCTATTAGGTCGGCCAAAATCTGGGCCCTCTCTAACATCATCTCTTTCTTGCTCATGGGGTTGGTGGAGGGACTCCGCTTCGCGTCCAACGTTCACCTCGAGCTGGACGTTTAGGAGGGGTGGAGCTCCTTGCCCATCCATGTGCCTTTTGCCTCTCCTTGTGTCGTGCAAACCCCGCCATCAACGATACTGGTAGAGCGTGTGGCTCTACCATGCGGACGATTTGGTGGGGGAGGAGGCAAAGTCAAGTTTTCAGCATTTGCATTTGCATTAGTGTTGTTGTTGTTCACTTCTTCATGCCCAAGTGAAGCCTCGGATACGTGTCCGTCCGAAGTCACCATTGTTGCAGGTTGTTAAAAATTTCGAGGTCAAGTTGAAGCACGTTTCCCGGCAATGGAACCAAACCGATGCCGCAGAAATGTGCTTATCAATCTTCCTCCACGTGGCAGGACCGATCACCTGGCTCCTTGACCAAAACAACCCACGAC
This sequence comes from Adenophora triphylla var. japonica, assembly GCA_022495995.1. Taxonomy (NCBI): domain Eukaryota; kingdom Viridiplantae; phylum Streptophyta; class Magnoliopsida; order Asterales; family Campanulaceae; genus Adenophora; species Adenophora triphylla. The sequence continues at coordinate 345,864 of JAFEMH010001980.1, forward strand.
TAGCCGGATGTGTCTCCGGCGAAGACGCTCGGGCGTGAGAGTAAGATTACCGTTGTTTATAGCTCAAAATGTATAGAATAATGAATTCTAATAACAAAATGGCAGTTACCTTTCACCGCTTGGTAGTGATGAAGTATTTATAGGCAAGAGTGATGTATTTTTGGGGAGGCAACATGTCCTCCGAGATTATAGCGGCAGTTACTTGGTCGTGGGCACGTGTCTATAACGGTCCCTGATTTGTAGGGATGTAGTTGTCAGCATTGATTAACCAAATAAGCCGGCAAGTGTCAGGTCGTCACTTGCTGAATTAGGTCGAGGTCGCCACTCGTGGAATGGTCGACCTGACTGTCGGGTAGAGCATGGTTCGTACCCGAATTGTAGCATGGATCATGAGGTCGGACTAAGTTAGGTCGGGACCTGTAAGTCGGACCATGGGCTTAGTCGACTGATGTGTGAGATGGGCCGTGGGCCTTGTTCTGATTGGATCAATCTCATTGAGAATGTGGGTGCCAATGTTATCTGTGATTGGGCTTTACTCGTTTGGCCCGACTCGACACTTTTGGTATGTTCATGTATAAACCCTAGATCTAGAGAAATAGATGAGCAAGAAAACCCTTTTAAAATCTAAAATTATTGATCATTATCACACTAGTAATTACATACAATTTTTAAATTTTCATTAGGTTAATTATTTTGTATTTAAATTATTGATTAAAGTGGATTAAGTTGATCAAAAATTTTAATTCGGGTGAGACAGAAAAAGTTTGTGATAAAAGTGGTCCGAGTATAAAAAATGAGTAAAAAAGAAAAAATAGGGTATAAATAGTTAGTAAGGTAATTATTTTAAATATACGTGTAATACCTACAAATACAAATTAGAAGTAATAAAAATATGTAATTTCGAGACAACAACTCAATTTTAAGAGCCAAGGACCCTAAGACCCCTAAGTGAGATCACAAACCCATAAATACCCAATCGAGATCAGAAATTCCTCAGAAACCCGCTGTAATTAATATACCTAGAATACCCCTCCTTCTCATTCCTAATCAGCCGTCATTTTCTATGTTATTTTAGAAAAATTGAATCAAAATGTAGAGTGTGGGATTCGAACTCTAGACCCTCCACTATAAACCAAGGTCTTAACCGCTTGGGCAATGCTTTGTTTAAATTTACTTTTGCAATATATTTCATTAGTATAAACTGTGAAGGAAAATTAATTAAAAAAAAAGAAGAGATTTCACAGCTATAAGACCTTTGAATGGTCCTATAGCAAATGGTATATGACCTGGCAACATCATATACAAAGCTATAAGACCATTGGATGGTCCTATAGCACGTAGTATAGGACCTCACACAATCTTATACCAACGCATTAAGACCTTTGAATGATCCTATAGCAACTGGTATAGGACTTAACAACATCATATACAAAGCTATACGACCTTTGAATGGTCCTATATCAAGTGATATAGGACCTCACACAATCTTATACCAACGCATTAAGATCTTTGAATGGTCCTATAGCAACTGGTATAGAACTTAACAACATCATATACAAAGCTATAAGACATTTGAATGATCCTATATCAAGTGATATATGACCTTTGAGAGAGAGAAACAATCATAAAACCCAACTTCAGAAATAACATAAATTAACATTGCAATAAGAAAAAATTCAAAAAATACATGGACAATCATCTTTTTCCCCCAATTCAAATTATACATATTTTTCCTGACTTGCAACATCTTCAAAAATAAAAATAAAAATTACATGTATATATATATGTATGTAATTTTTCAACTTTAATGTTACCGTATACCTAAAAAGTGCTAAAAGGAGAAATTGTGTAACTGATATTTAAGCCAAACGAATTTAACTATGCGTCGGACTACCGGCGACCGTGCATTGAGTCGCTAATAGCTTGAATCTCTGCAACGTCGCCATTTTCGATCCAAACAGTAAGTTTTCCAAATCTCAATCTCCTCACAATTTCCGATAATCGTTACAAATTGAAAAAGCGAACACTGAATTAGGCGAGAAGATAAAGAAAATGAGATCTGAATGGCTCAGCCATTTGAAATATAGATTGATTCTTTGTTTCTTCTGTACACTTTCGAAATTGGGAGGAGAGAGAAAAGGGGTTAAATAATGAGGGGTTGGCGAGGCAGAGAGAGGGCGTGAGGAAGGGATTAGATGGTGAATGGTCATGGATTCCGTCTATAGAGAGAGAAAGAGAATGTGGCCTCCCTTTGCGTTTAGAGAGAGGGAGGGGTAAAATTGGTATTTAGAAATTATATTTGACCAGGTCAAATGAGTTTTGGGTTTACACGGTATTTTGATCTGGACTTCTCAATGAGTTTGAAATTTTGAATTTGGGATAGATTTTTATGGGATAAAATCTGGGTTAGAGGGGTAGGAAGGAATTAATTCCAATTTTAATCCACCCTATTCTATAACTAACTTTAGTTTTTCCTTCTCAATCTCAACCTCTTCGAAAATCTGATTTAATAATAATTTGATTGATCTAATTCTCTTGATTAATCTCATTCATTAACTTAATAATAATTTGATTTACAATTAATATTATCCGCTCATTTCATTATATATATATATGATCTATATTTACAGGATTATTCCAAACATTTCACTGCTATTATGCATTTCATCTACTCATTAATTGCCACATGATCCTCTCCTCTTAATCAAGATCTCTCTTGTTGAACTCCCCTCCTGGGCAGCATCGATTGACCACGAAGTTGTCCACGCCGCTATTCTTTTTTCATGACTAAATTCAATTTAGTAAAATTTATATTACATCGACACAAAATCATTTCATCTGTCAAAATAAATATATCAAATATGAAACGTTGTTGTAAGAGGAGGAGGAGCAAAGCGGGGAGGAGAGATTCCAATATATCAAACATGAAACGTTGTTGTAAGAGGAGGAGGAGGAGTAAAGCGGGGAGGAAAGATTCAATCGCAAAGAACTTATGTGGAGATGTCTGGTAGAAATATAACGAGAATCGATTAAACGGATAAAAATTAAAGAACTAAGCAAAATAACAAAAAATATTAATAATAAATGTTAAAAATGAGGGCGATCAAAAATGCAACCCACCATATTAACGTTCCAAGTCCCCTCCCATCCCATGCTTTACAATTTACACACACAAGCTAAAGAAGAATTAGACAAGTGTGCTTTTTGTCTGATTGGAAAAGAACCGACCCAGCGACCCCACCCCATTAATGTCCGAAACCTCACAATCATTCTTCTCCAATCCTTCTTCATCTTGTTCAATAGTACACCTTCCAGTTTCAGAGCAGTTAATGCTTTCTCATTTTCCTCCTCTCAAGTCTCAACTACTTTTTCCATTAATAATTGCTTTTGTCAACCCCTTAAACTTATCTTTAATTCAATTCAACCCCCCATTTCCATCACCAAACTCACATTCAAGTCCATTTCTTTCAAAAACATTCTAATTGTGGAATTTTTCTTGTTTTTGGGTTCCTTTTTGTTCTTTCTTTCATGCAAAAATTCACCAATTTTAGTTCAAGATTCAATTTTTATTTTATTTTAATTTTTAGAAAAAACCCAATTCACAAAATCTTGGCATTCTTGTTTTAACCTTAGATTTAGGCATCTTTGAAGTCTTTCATTTGAATTAAACTTAAAAATCAGTTAATTAAGCTGCTTATTTGAGCTTTTTTGTTGTTTTGCCCTTTTTTTGGGTTGTTTTAATTCATGAACTACACGTGAGATTTTCACGAAAATAGCAACATTTTCTTGAGATACTAATGGTTAATTCTTTTTTGTCATTTGCCATTTGCCATTTGATTTTTGAATTTTAGTTTGGTATTTCCATTTCTCCAACGTACCCATTAATAAAGTTTCTATCTTTCTAGGGCTTTGTGAACTAGTAGTACATTGTATTTGGACTTTCTCTCAAAATGGGTCACTCAAACTTGCATTTTCTAGTGTTATTTTCTTGGATTTTCTTGATTTCAAGTACCCATCAACTACAACCCACACAAACACAACTCCTTCTCCAGGTGAGAAAGCATTTGGAGTACCCAATTCAGCTGAGTTCTTGGGAAAATTACACTGGTGATTTCTGCTACATGGCTTCAACCCTGCACGTGACCATCGCGTGCCAAGATAACTCAGTCTCTGAGCTCAAAATCATGGGGGATAAGCTATCCAAGGTTAGTGAATTCCATGGTTTTGCAGTTCCCAATCAAACTTTATCTGGGACATTCTCTGTTGATTCTTTGATAACTACATTGACTAGGTTGACTAGTTTAAGGGTTCTTAGCTTAGTTTCCTTGGGGATTTGGGGTCCACTTCCTGAAAAAATTCATAGGCTCAACTCCCTTGAATTCTTGGATATGAGTTCAAATTTCATGTTTGGGTCAATCCCACCTCAGATTTCTAGACTGGTCAAACTTCATACTTTGATTCTTGATGGTAATTTCTTCAATGAATCAGTCCCTGATGTGTTTGACTCATTGTCTAATCTTACCATAATGAGCTTGAAGAACAATAAGTTAAAGGGTGATTTTCCTTCTTCAATTTGTAGAATAAAAACACTCACCGATGTTTCGTTATCTAGCAATGAGATTTCTGGAAAATTGCCTGATTTGAGTAGCTTACTTGGTCTGCATTTGTTGGATTTGAGAGAAAATCATTTCAATTCTGAATTACCTATAATGCCAAAAGGTTTGACCACACTTCTTCTGAGCAATAATTCCTTTTCTGGGAAGATTCCGGATGAATTATGCAAGGTTGATCAGCTTCAACACCTAGATTTGTCGTTTAACCTTCTTGAAGGGGAGCCCCCTTCTGCATTGTTCTCATTGCCAAATATAAGCTATTTAAATTTGGCATCAAATTTGCTTAGAGGGTCTCTTCCTAGTGATCTAAAGTGTGGAGATGAACTTGGGTTTGTTGACATTTCTAGCAATAGATTTACGGGTAGTTTGCCTTCGTGTCTGGATTCTAATTCGGATAAAAGACTCGTAAAGTTTGGTGGGAATTGTTTTTCGATTTTTACCCAATATCAGCATCGGGAATCTTATTGCAAAGAAGCCAATATCAAGGGGAAAGGAAGATCTTTTTGGGTCATAATTGGAATAATTGTGGGAACTCTTGCCTTAATAATATTTGTGGCTCTTGTGCTTTTTGTTTGTCGTCGACGGTATCGGCAAAGAGAGGCATTCGTGCAGCACACGTTGCCAAAGGTTACACAAGAGAATTCGATGCCAGGGATTTCTCCTGAAGTCCTAGCTAATGCCAGTAAGTTCTAATATAAAGTACTCCATCTGTCCCTAAATGAGTGTTCATTTTCAAGATTTTTTTGTCCCAAAATGAATCTCTATTTCTAAAAAATATTTGTCCCTTAATGATACTGATTTTTTGCCAATTTTTTTTCATAATTCATTAGTATATACTAGCAACCTAAAAGTTTAGAAAGTGAATATCAAAAAAATTACGCATCTTTAAAATTTTACAAAAAGTAAACATCTGTAGAATGTCTCTTAAATGAGAATTAGACATTCATTTAGGGAGGGAGGGAGTAACTCTTACATGTTATCACCGATGCTCTTTCGAATTTTCTTGAAAATTCACCATGTATAATTATTCGTACACTTCGTTTTCCAGGGATTATTTCTGAAGCAGTGAAATTAGGTACACAAGGTATGCCAGCATGTCGAGTGTTTTCAGTAGAAGATCTAGCAGATGCCACAAATGATTTTGATAAATCCACCCTTTTGGGTGAAGGGTCTATTGGGAAGGTACTCCTCGGGGATCCATTATGCTTTAAAGTATAGACTATTAATTATCAAAATATTCATGATAAAGATTGTCTGGGGCTATAATAATTGATCTACATGTGGCAGCTTTACAAGGGAAGATTGGAAAACGGAAGCTACATTGCCATACGTTCTCTTTCATTTTTCAAAAAATATTCAATACGAAACCTCAAAATTCGGTTGGATTTGCTCTCAAAGCTTCGACACCCACATCTTGTTGGACTTTTAGGTTATTGCATTGATGGAGGACCAGAGGACCTCACTGCCAGCAGAGTCTTCCTTGTCTATGAATACATATCTAACGGAAATTTTCACGATCATCTATCAGGTTAGTAGAGCTTTATGTATGTATTTATGTTAAACATAAATTTGAAAAGTTGTAGATATATAGACACATTGAGTATTAAAAGGAAAAACAAATAGACGTGAAATTTCAAGGGGACATATGGTAGTGAAGTTCTCCCTCCGTCCCTAAATGAGTTTATATTTTTAAATTGCGCCCCCCAAATGAATTTCTATTTTCTCGTGAAGTTACTATAACCATCTTTGTCAATTTATCATGTTTGCGTTTGCATTTACAATTTTATGGTGTTAGTTTGACCATGAAGGGTATGTATTTAAATGTGCTAGTAAAAATGCTTAAAAGTTAACTTTTTAAATTTGCTTGAAAAACTAAAATGGATGCTCTTTACGGCCTCCAAAGAAGTACATTATTAAAAAGTTGACTTTTCAAGTAAGACCCGTCTTGGGCAGGAGGTATTTATCCGCTTCATTTTCCTTCTCAAGCAACTTCATGTAAAGGAAGCTCGTGAGCTCTAATCCATTTGGCACCTGTATTTGCAGAGAGTAGTCCTGAGAAGGTTCTAAAGTGGTCAGACCGATTGGCTGTTCTAATAGGCGTTGCTAAAGCTGTCCACTTTCTTCACACTGGAGTAATTCCTGCTTCTTTTAATAAGCGATTAAAAACAAACAATATTTTGTTTGATGAACATCAGATTGCAAAGCTTAGCGACTATGGAATGACCATCATTACAGATGATATAGAACAACTGGAGGCAGGTTTTCTTTATTCGGCAATAGATTTTTTTTTTTTTTTTTATGATTGATAATTTGGTCCAACTAATGTCGCTGACTTGCAATGAATCTGTTCTGCAGACAAAGGGAGATGGTCCCAAATCATGGTAATGAACTTTTCTTTTCATTTACAACATAGTTTGTGATCTTAAAATTTGATGGTAGAGTGGTTGTTGCAGGCAGTGGTGGATCTCCGCCCATGTATATGGGTGCAAGTGCACCCACTAAATTAAATAGTTTGTCTAGTTTAGTTGTTAAGTGTTTAAGAGTTTTCATCTTGAGGTTGTGGGTTCTGAGTCCCATAACAAGCATTGTTTTCTTCACAATTTACATTTTAAAGCTTATAGTGTAATTTGTGCACCCACTTAAAAAGTTGTGAATCCGCCACTGTTTGCAGGCATATGACAAACTTGGGCGACGATGTTTACAACTTTGGATTCATACTGCTCGAGACGCTCGTGGGCCCCATAGTAAGCGGAAAAGGCGAAACTTTTTTGCTAAACGAAATGGTAAAGCAAGAGGGAATTCCCATTGTGAACATGAAGATCTTTGATCATCTTAGATTTTTCATCTTCTGATAAATTTCTTGATCATTTCGCAGAAATCGTTTGGCAGTCAAGATGGTAGGCAAAAGATAGTTGACCCGATCGTTTTAATGACTTGCTGTCAAGAATCATTATCAATTGTGATTTCGATCACAAACAAATGCATATCTCCAGAACCAGGTAGTCGGCCTTCCTTTGAAGACGTCCTCTGGAATTTGCAGTACGCAGCCCAAGTTCAAGCGACATCCGATTCTGATCAGAAGTCATTCTGATCAGAAGTTGGACATTATTTTCTGACAGAATAGCAACAGAAGTTTAGCAAGATCAACAACATTTAATTCAAATTTTAGTACCCTTCTGACTGAGTTTGAGAAAAAGTGTAGTTACCGTTTTTTAGGCACAGAAGAACAGCCCTGTTTTGGCTGTGTTTCCTCATTTTGTATTATTTTTGTAAATTTGTAAATCATATTAAAAGTAATGCGTGTTTATTTGTGTTCTACTCATTTGTATACTTTTAAGTCAATAATGAAATTTCTGTTGGAACAAAATGATCCATTAAACATGAACTGTCTCATAACTAGATTAAGAAGAGAAGAAGATGAAGACGGAAGCGTGTACCTTGTGATTCCATGATAATGTTCTTAGTCTTGTTCTTGAGTAGAAAGGAGCAAGTATGAAGATAGTATTCAAAGTAGGGAAGAGTAGATTTTCTAAATGATGAGTGCCCTTATTCTCTTTAGTCTTCAAGTACTTAGGAAGATTTTGGAATGAATGAGAATGTAAAACTAGTGGTTTCATAGGCTGATGGAAATGCCTTTATAAAGGAATTCAAGGTGCACTTCATTTAGGGACTACATCTATTGATGTATAAGATATTACCATTATGCCCATCATTTAATGGCAGTCTTATACCTAATGGAATTCTACATATTTTGTCTATACTTTAACATTATTTAAATATTTATAACACATGGAATTAAATGACACATTAATTAATCCATGTTCTAACAATCTCCCACTTGGATTAATATTAATATGTATCTTTTACTAAACAAATTCCTTAAATCATTTATAATATGAATGACAACCCTTATGCGCACGTTTATTGTCATCCAACACAATCTCGTCCATTAGTCTTATAAGTATAGGGACTAAAGGGACAGTCGTTGTAATTGATTCGCAACTAAACCCACATTAATCACATATATATATCCAACTAAATGACATAGATTAATTATAGATATGTAGCATGGAATATTAATGAATACTCTATATTATGAACGCATATATATATTCTCCAACTAGTCCTACTTAACTTAAATGAGATCAATATAAATAAAAACCAACACAAAGAAATAGAAAACAACACAAACTCTCACTGATTTAAGCATTATCAAAAGTTGTTTCACCCATATAAGCAGTATGCTCGTGAAAATCAAAAGAGATAACACTTTATAAAAACGGATCCAATAATATGGAGTTTGATCCTATTAGTTGTATATCTATTTGTTCATTTTTATACTTATTTCTCTTCAACAAGAGACATAACCATATGATGTCTTTCGACATCTTTGCATCCAGTAAAACAGAATCGGAATACCTAATGATCTCAAAATGATCCGATTTTATATACATAAACATGTAGTTAAATGTTTTATAGGTACTTCATCATTCTTTTGGATGCGACTTAATGTTCTTCTTTCCGAATTGCTTTGGTATTGACCAAGCATCCCAATAATAAATGCAAGGTCTGGACGAGTACAGACTTGCGCATACATTAAGCTTCCTACTGTCGGTGCATAAGGGATAATTTCCATATACTTGGATTCAAAATTAATTTTAGGACATTGCTTTAGATTGAATTTATCTCCCTTAGAGATAGGGGTGTCATGTGGTTTACAATTTTGCATGCTAAACCTTTATAATACCTTCTCTATATGGCTCTTTTATGATAATCCTAAAATACCTCGTGAACGATCATGATGTATTTGGATTTCTAATACAAAAGAAGCTTCACCAAGATCTTTCATCTCAATTATGTTTGAGAGAAATTTTTTAGTTTCCTTTAGAAAGTCCTTATCATTACTAGCAAGTAAAATATCATCCACATATAAGACCAAAATTATAAATCTATTCCCACTGAACTTATAGTATACACAATCTTCACCAAGATTCGTTTCAAAACCAAATGAAAGAATAACTTGATTAAATTTTAAGTACCATTGACGAGATGCTTGCTTAAGCCCATAAATGAATTTCTTAAGTTTACAAACTAGTTGACTAGTTTGATCTGAATCAGTCACCATTTCTGATTTCTTCATATAGATAGTTTCCTCAATATCACCATTGAGAAAAACTGTCTTATTATCCATTTGATGAAGCTCAAGATCATAATGTGCCACTGTAGACACCCCATTACGACACACGTCCGGATCATATTTATACCACTCTAAGTCTCGCTTTGAGTCAAGAAGTAGAAATCCACCATTTCGTCATGTTTCGTTAAATTTTGACTAACCACCGTTAGTTTGGGACTAAACTGCATACGAGATAACGGGAAAAGGACAGAATTGTCCACATACAATGATATCTCGCGCGGAATGGCGTGTCTCGCGCGAGATATTGTCCCTCTACAGCATGCATATTACAGTTTCCTCGTCGATTTCAACCTCTTTTCGGGATAAAACTTCATCCATCCGGTCAACTAATAGAGTTTGGAGTCTGGAACCTTCTTGAAGTGTTTGATCTCATCTTCAACACCTCTCCAACATCTATAAATACTTGGTGACTTCCAAGGTTCAAAAGGTCCACAATTCCACAATTCACACACATTTTACTGGTTTCTCTCCTTGAAAGATTCTTGTAAAATCACCCTAAAAACACCTCAAAGTTTGTTTGTCAACCTTGTTGATAAACAAACATCAAGATCCGAGTTAAGGACCGAGGCGAAGCTCTGTCCGTATCAAGATTCGATTCTAAACTTGAGTCGAAACTCTGCCCAAATCACCTCACGCAAGGTAATCCCTAAATCCCTTTCTAATTGATTGTTAGAGTGGTATAAATCCATAGAATCTAGGGTCGGCCTAGAGCCTCTCCAAATCATGGGGACGGTCTCGAAGCAATCGATCCTACATTTCGTTTAACCCGTTAAATGGATCTTTATTTGCTTTATTTGCAATCTTCTTCTCTTTTTTCGAAAACCTCTCTTTTCTTTAGCAAGACCGATCTCCGGATTGGGTGGAATGGATGCTCCTTGACCTTCCCATTCCAAAACCTAAGCCCCGAACCCAAATCTCTTTTAAAAAAAATGGTTTTTCTATGTTTTCCAAACGAATAATATAGGTGGCGACTCAAAAAGATGTTAAAAAAATACTACGCATCGCTACAGTGGCGACTCCGCTGGGGATTTAAAATTAAGAGGCTTAAACTTGCGTCAAAATTAAAAGAGAGGTTTTCAAAAAAATTTTTTATTGTAAATTCGATTTTCTCTTTCCAGATCAGGCATATCTCGCACGAGATATCCTATCTCGCGCGAGATATCGCCTCAGCAATCTGTGGCTTTCTGGTTTCTCCTGTTCATCTCAAGGTCCGAGACCAAAAGTCGAACACGCAAGGGGGATCCCAGAATCCATTATCTGCAGAGTTCCCTCATCTTAAGGCCTCCCTTAAGATGTCGAACTCAAAATCATATTTTGATTAAATAATCGATTGTTATTTATAAACTGCGTGCGATTGGGGTTTATTTTATTAAAGTCCGGTCCATTGGGGATTCGGGAGTTGTAAATTAATTTATTCATCTCTCTCTCTCTCATTATGTGAAACTACGACGGCCTGAGTCTTCCTGAATTGGGAGAAATGTAGGCAACCACTTGGTGCGGCCACTATTTGTTTTCTTTTTATTTAAAAAAAAATCTCTTTTTTTATCTATCACCTAGATTGACTATCACACACGTGCACTCATGATATATCTGTCATTGCACTGCATACCCTCTATAAACCCGGGACCCACACTAAGGACGGATGACGGTAACCACCTAGTCGCCGGTCTCTCCGAAGTTGGATCATTCCACTTCGCGTATTTAATCCACCTAGATTGTCATATCGCGGGAAGCCTAGCCTTCCAGCCCTGCATCGCCACATTTTCATGTAGATTGCCTTTTTAGGATCACTCCGTGACCGGTCGGTTTTGACTCGGTGATCTTTTCTTGTTTTTGATCAAAACAAAGCCATGTAAAATTGACAATAAAGAAGGACTCGGAAAAGTCCCCTCGGAAAAAGTCCCTTGGGAAAAAAGTCCCTTCGGAATGACCATTTCGGATGTCCATTTGAAAAAATAATAATCCTTAAAAAAAAGGATCTTACATGGCTTTGTTTTACAAAAATCGGATTGATTGCTTAGTCGTTAGGATCTGATAAAGGCCTTAGAAATCCCTCAAAACGGATTTTCCGTTCCGACCAAAAATTAGGTCTAATAAAAATCGACTTTTCGTGTGATTATCTCGCGCGGGATTACATATCTCGCGCGGGAAAATGTCTCTGTTTGCTGAAACTGAGCCTGAGCCGTTTAAGCCTGCTTCCGACTTGTTGGGGCTAGATTTGATCCGGATATCGTCTCTGCATCTCTTCTGTCAGTTTTCCAAAGCTACTCAATTTCAAGACTCCCAACACAATGTCCGACATCGACAACATTCCGGGTAATGAAACTTTGTCCGAAAACAACCACAAACTTCTGGAAGAAGCTAATGATCGCCTAGAAGTGCAAGCCTCCTAAATCCACTCTCGTGGAAGAAATCCAAGAGCTTAGGGCAGCGCTAGCCAACAAAGAAAAGAAGAAGAAAAATGATTCTTCCTCCGGAAAAGAGGAATCATACACCAAAAAGGCCAAGGGTCGCCACCAAAGCAAAAGCAAGAAAAAGAAGTACAAGTCTAGCTCGTCATCTTACTCATCCGACAATGAGAGCTACACATCCAAGAAGGAAAGCAAAGGGGAAAGCAAGAACGAACCCCTTACCATGGCCATGTTAGAAAATAAACTTGCATCCCTCGATGTGAGTAAGGGAGCCTCGCTCTCTATTGATTATGACACTCTTCGTCAATCCATGTCCAAGCTTCCTAGAAAGTACAAAACACCCGACATTGCAAAATTCAATGGTACCACCTGTCCCAAATCACATTTGGAGACTTACTCTTGGGCCATGCTACCTATGGGTGTTGATGACAACCTGTTAGCCCAATGCTTCCCACAAACTCTTGATGGTGCCGCTAGGGATTGGCACACTCTCTACAAGACTCGACTGTCCACTCGCTAGTTGTACTTTCCAAAAGCAATATGAGGATAACTCCACTTACCGCACCACTAGAAGGGATCTTGAACAAACCAAGCAGCTTCCGAATGAATCCTTCACAGATTTTGTCAAAAGGTGGAGGACCAAACTGACTGAAATCGTTGATAGGCCCAGCCTAGACGAACAAATCCTCATCCTCATACAATGTCTTAGGGAGGAGTATCAAAAAGCTGGCCGGCAACTATTTTCCTAGCTTCGCCGAACTTCACAATTCGGGCATACGGTTAGATGACCTCATCAAACAGAAAAGTGAAGCCAAGAAAGAAAGTGGATTCCGTTACAACAAGAGCTCATCTTCCTCTTCCAACCCCAAGGACACTTCTGTTAATGCTATTGTCTTCAATCATCCCGGAAATGGTAAGTACTCTGCGGTACCTCCACCACAAAAGAAGAAGAAGGATAGACATTATGACAAGCTTGAAGGAATCACTCAAGAAGAACTCTTCGAGGTGCTTATCAAGAACGGAAAAATCAAACCAAGAGAAGGTGGACCTCCAAAGAAGGATCTTCCTGCCAACCATGCTCATCACCTCTTTTGCAAGTACCACAACTTCACCGGCCACGACACCAACTCCTGCTTCCACTTGAAAGACGTCATCCAAGATTTGTTTGATGATAAAGAGATAGGGTTACCTAATGTTGTTACTAATCCTTTGCCAAACAATGAGATCAATTTGATAGAGATAGGAAGTAGCTTCGAGGATCCTACTCGTCTAGCCATAACTGTGGACGAGAGCCCTCTTGAATTTAATAAATCTTCTTTCTGTTATATGATGTCTTGGGAAGAAATCTTAGAACAAAAGGAAAAAAGGGTCTAAAGCAGTTAATCTCCTCAAACGATCCAGTCGTGTGATCATCAACAAGGATCCAAGGTATGAAAATCTTCCTAAACAAACAAAAGCTTCGTCATCAAACGAACCAGAAGAACCTCTCTTAACCCAGTTGAAGAAGACACAAGCAAACATCTCAGTTTAGGACCTCATAGGAGCATCTCACAAGCACCGTGAGATGTTGAAAAAGGCATTGGCTCAAATGACCATTTCCTCGAAAGCAACACCCGAAGAGCTTACTCAAATGATTGACCAAGTACAATTTGGCAACGTCATCACTTTTACTGACTTGGACCTCCCATCCTATGGGAACAATCATCATGAGGCCCTCTACAAAACTGCTAAGGTGAATGGATACCGAATGCCAAGCATTTTGGTCGACAATGGTTTTGCAATCAATGTCCTTCCAAAGAAAGCCTTATCATCATTAGGCCTCACCCACAAAGACCTTAAGCCATCCGGGCATACTGTAAGGTGTACGATTGTACTGCTAGAACCACTTTGGGGTCAGTTGTGATACCTGTAGAAATGGGGCAAGTCACAATGAGCATCGAATTTCGAGTCATCGACATCCCGACATCCTTCAACTTGCTGCTCGGCCGCCCTTGGCTACACGACATAGGGGGTGTGCCCTCCTCCCTACACCAATGTATCAAGTTCAGACACAACAATACGATAGTCACCATACACGGAGAGATGGTTACTGCTAGCTCTATCCTCGAGGTGCAACATAGCACTTCTGATTTCCTGCTCAGTGACTTTGAGATAGAAAAAGAAAGCGCCGTGAATGTCATAGAAACTTGCAACGAAAACGATTACTCTAAGGCACTTCGGTTTTCTGGAAACCTTCCTGTTTGGAGAATGATGCAAGCAAAAGGATACTTCCCTGGCTTGGGGCTTGGAAAACACTTATAAGGGATAACGGAACCACCACCGGTTCCCCCACCTCACACAAAGCATGGCCTAGGATACATCATTTCCATCCACGATGGGGATGACGAAGAAGAGTGGGACTTCACTCAAATCAAGTGGGAAGGAACCACATACAAAGGCCACAGTGACCCAAAGGTCAAGAATTACAACCTCGATCCATATCGAAAGACACTCAATGGCTACTTCGTCAGGAAGGGGAAAGCATTCCCTACTTTATCTTTTCAGAACCATGGACTGACGATAAAGGAAAGCGCCAACCGGGTTTTGAAATCTTCAGCGACTGCGATGCTTCACCAGATGAAACAGAGTCCGTCTCACTAATCCCTAAAGATTTGTGGGGCACAAAGGTAGAAATGACAAACGAATGGGACTTTGTGTTGGGAGAAGACTTGCTGCGACAATTTGAAGACCTATCTTAGGTTAGAGAAGACGGCCCGGATCCATGCAATCTCCAAGGGGGACGCTCCAACCACTGATTACACAAGGCTAATACAGAAATGTGATGAGCCAATTCTAAACTGGCCGTCACTAAAGGACCAGTTGTTGATGAAGACTTCATGATCAAAGAGCTTGGTTGCACTCCCCACCCCCGCAGGAAGATAGGCCCTGTAACTTTCACATTAGAATCAGGCTCCACCTCTGATAAACTCACTCAAGAGGAAATCGAGGCGGTGGCTAAACATGTATTCCCTTACTTCCTTAATGAAAACTTTGATCTTTCCGAGTACCCTGAGATTGCTAACATCGTGAATGATGAATTAACTAATAATAATCAATATAACGAACACGTTACTAATGAATCATACGATGAGATAGATCAAGAAAACGAACAAATCTTAAAGGAATTAGCTAAGCAAGTAGGTCGTTGTGGAAAGAATGGCCCTGTTGACGATGAGGAAATGCAAACGGTTAATCTCGGGACAACAAAAGACCCCAGAGAAACAAAGATTGGCAGCTTCTTCAAGGGGGAAGACAGAGAAACCTTGACGCAGCTCCTCAGAGAATATGTCGACGTCTTCACTTGGTCCTACAAAGATATGCCTGGGTTGAATCAGTCAATTGTAGAACACAAGATACCGCTGCTACCCAACGCCAAGCCAGTCAAACAGAAACTACGCAGAATCAAGCCGGAATGGTCAATGCAAGTAAAAGAGGAAATCATGAAACTCTTGAACGTAAGGTTTATCAAAGTGATCGAATATCCGGAATGGCTGGCAAACATGGTGCAAGTAGCCAAGTCGAATGGGAAGATACGAGTTTGTGTCGATTTCAGAGACTTGAACAAGGCATCTCCTAAAGATGACTTCCCGCTACCAAACATAGACATATTGGTCGATGCCACAGCCACATACGAAGTTCGGTCATTCGTCGATGGCTTCGCAGGGTATAACCAAATCCTCATGGCAGAGGAGGATCAGCACAAAACAGCATTCACCACACCTTGGGGGACGTTCTGTTATACGGTCATGCCATTTGGTCTCAAGAACGCGGGGGCTACTTACCAAAGGGTAGTCACTACACTATTCCATGACATGATCCACAAAGAAATAGAGGTATACGTGAACGACATGATTGTCCACTCAAAGGGGACAGATGGTCAGCACTTCAGAGATCTCAAAAAATTCTTCAATCGACTGAGACAGCACAAGATGAGACTCAATCCCGCCAAATGTCCATTCGGAGTGGTCAAAGGGAAAGTCTTAGGGTACATGGTCACCGAGCGTGGAATAGAAGCAGACCTCGCTAAGATAAAAGCCATCATAGACATGCCTCCACCCAGGACACAGAAAAATGTAAAGGGATTCATGGGCAGACTACAATATATCAGTCGATTCATCAATCAACTGACCACCATGTGCGATCCCATCTTCAAGCTACTAAAGAAAAACGCACCTTAAGAGTGGACCGAAGAATGTCAAGAAGCATTCGAGGAAGTTAAGCATTACTTAACTTCCCCACCCATCCTAGTTCCACCACACAAGGAAAAGCCCTTAAAGCTATACCTCACAGTTACTGATAATGCGCTAGGGGCTATGCTTGCCCAAGAACAGCCTGCCTCACACACAGATAATGCAATCTACTTTGTCAGCCGCAGATTCCAAGGTAGCGAAATCAACTACTCTCCACTCGACAAGTCCTGCGCTGCTCTTGTTTGGGTTTCACAAAGGCTAAAGCACTATATGGAAGCCTTCCCGGTTCGTCTCATTGCAAGAATGGATCCGTTGAAATACATCCTAGACAAATCAAATTTGTCTTCGAGATTGGCCAAATGGTACTTCATGCTCGCGGGATACGATATCACTTACGTTACTCAGAAATCCGTCAAGGGGAGTGTATTCGCAGATCAGTTGGCCGAATTTCCTTGTGACGAAGCGAAGGGGGAAGACCCGCGATTCCCTGATGAGGACATCATGAGTATAGAAGAAGAAAATAAGTGGCAATTATTTTTCGATGGCGCGGCCAACAAGAGAGGGTTCGACATCGGAATGTTATTAGTAGACCCTAACGACATCTATACTCCACTGGCAATACGTCTTGACTTTGACGCTACCAACAACACCACAGAATATAAGGCTTGCATAGCAGGGCTTGAGGCAGCCCTAGAACGCAACGTAACTGAACTCGAGGTATTTGGGGACTCCCAGTTAATCATCAATCAGACACTGAAGAAGTGGATGATCCAAGATCCAACCCTTCAAAGATGCAGTGCCTTCAGGAGCTGGCGCAACAATTTCAGGATGTCTCATTCCACTATCTTCCTAGAGACAAAAATCGGTTCGCAGATGCATTAGCCACACTCGCTTCCTTGGTTGAAATTCCTAAAGGAAAGGCAGTCAAACCCTTCAAAATAACACGACGTTCAACTCCCGCTTACTGCGCCATCATAAATCTCCATGACTGCAAAGACAAATGGTTATCCGAATGTGCCACTGTTGAGAACTCCGAAGAGAAACCATGGTACCATGATATTTGGCATTTCATCCTAGATGGAACCATCCCACCTGAGACAGATCAGAAGACTCAAATCGGCCTTAAGAGGTTGGCCGCTAATTACTCCACCATCACTGGCCGTCTATTCAAGAAACATTCCCAAGGATACCTCCTTTGTGCCACCGAAGAAGAGGCCCGATAAATAATGGACCATGTTCATCAAGGCATATGTGGAACCCACATGAGCGGAAACATGCTCGCCAAAAAGATCATCAGACAAGGGTACTTTTGGCTAACCATGGAAGCCGACTGCACCAAAATGGTCAAAAAATTCCATAAGTGTCAGATACACGCCAACCTTCAGCACGCACCGCCTTCCCTGCTGTACCCTATAACTTCTCCTTGGCCGTTCTCTACATAAGGGATAGACGTGATTGGAAAAGTCACACCCGTAGGAGCCAATGGGCACTGCTTCATCCTAGTAGCCATCGACTATTTCACTAAATGGGTCGAGGCCGCCTCCTACAAGGTTTTGAATGCCAGAAAGGTTGCAGAATTCATCAAGCACAACATCATCTGCCGATATGGGATCCCGCAAGAGATGATATCCAATAATGGGTCGCACTTCGAAAAGGAAACCGATCGCCTCCTAACCGAGTACAAAATCACAAGGCACAAGTCATCTCCTTATAGGCCTCAAAAGAATGGAGCAGTTGAAGCCGCAAACAAGACGATCGAAACCATCATCAGGAAAATGGCAGTCACTGGGAAAGACTGGCCCGACAAGTTACCTTTCGTACTGTGGGGATACCGTAATTCAGTTCGAGCAGCTACAGGAGAGACTCACTACGCCCTCACATTCGGAATGGAAGCTATCCTACCAATAGAATTGGAAATACCATCACTACGGGTTCTCCTAGAAAACCAAGTGAACGAAGTTGACTGGCTAGAAAGCAGGTATGAGGAGTTAGCCCTGCTAGACGAGAGGAGGCTGAAAGCAGCCGAGCACACCCAAGCTTACCAAAGAAGAATGGCAAGAGCTTTCAACAAAAAGGTCAAGACAAGGAATATCAGAGTAGGTGACCTGGTTCTCCGTGAGCATCGTCCTGGTCCTTTCAACCCGCTAGGCAAGTGGAGACCAAGATGAATAGGACCCTACATTGTGAAGAAGATATTCTCTGGGGGAGCCCTTCAGCTGGTGGACTTAGACGGAGATCAATTACCGAAGCCGGTCAACATGGACAAGCTCAAGAAATACTTCGCGTGACTTGGCCTCTTAAAAGAAAAAAATCGCTCGCTAGGTTGAAAATCACGAAGGGGACGGCCTAGGCAAAAATTAGATCTTGCACAAGAAAAGAAGCCCGCTAGATTGAAAACCCAAAAAGGCAGTCTAGGCAAAAGAAAGGGTGTGCATAAAAAAAAGGGGGGGGGAGGCCTTGTCTCGCGCGAGATTACCCTTCGGCCTGGAACAATATTTTGTCCTTTTTTTTCTCAAAAATGAACTACGTTAGACCTGAGACTCTTATTTAATTGTTGTAAAAGAGGAACGTAGGCAGCCTCCGGGTTCGGTCTAATCAAATAAATAAATATACTTTTGTCCTTTTATTAATCAAATGCATTTTATTAATAACAAAAGGGAAATCCTAACCACAACGACTAATTTGCTAAGCTAACAAACTTGAAAAAAAATACTAATAAAATAAAACCATTGATCTATCAAAGCAATCTCTTGGTACTCCTTAAGATCTAGCTTTTCATTGACTTGGTAGACCGGCGGACATGATCACCACCGTCTTCGCGATCCTTCTTGCGCTTTGGGCCATTCGAAGCAGAACATCCCTCGAGACGATTAAAGACAGACTCCGAAAGCCTCTTGAAGACATTGGGCCTATCTAAAGCTTGCGTCTTTCCAGGCATTGCTTTGCCTCGCCTCTCATACCAATCCCCATCAAGAAAATCCTGGGTTGGATCGGTCCGTACATTAGCAGGATCAGACTGAGCCTCGCTCCTTCGCAAAATACTGCTAGCTACAAAAGAATCCCCTAACAGTGGAAGCCGCAGATCATCAATCTTCTCCACACTAGGGTGGCCAGTATAAAGAAACCAATCCAAATACTTGTCGGATAAGAAGATGTTTGCATTAAAAGTCCGAAGGTTCGACCATCGATCCCGACTAGTTCCTTCACCCCATGCTTGAGCTAGCACCTGCGCAAACTCTACACCAATATAAGATACATCAAGAGAGGCCCCTTCGAAAAGATAAGTGTCCTGCTGCTGACCAAACTGACGGAGCACCCGCTTTGGAAAATAAAAGGAGGAATCTCGCAAACCCAGAAGGACAACCCTGTCAAAACCCTTGGTATTGGCAACATACTTGTTCAATATCCAATAAGGTGAGCACCAAAGAATATCAGCAGTTACCGTCTTCACAATCAACTCAGCCCATTCATCCGTCGAGAGATCCTTGATCAACAAATTTCGCGTATGATATGTGAAAGGGGAATATTCCAACGGGGGACCTACCAACTTGAGATGCTCCCTAAGCCAAATAGTCAACAAAAGAGGACTCCCTTGAGTCATGGCACCAGTCTTCTGTAGCTCGTCAAGACCATGCAGGGTTTCACCCAAAATAAGCGGGATAATGTTCCTAGAACGTTTCCTAGCCTGCAGAACAATTTCCACCAATTGGGAGTCAACCAAGCCATCCCTGCATGTAAACAAAACATCTCCGAAAAGAGAAAGGGCCAGAAAGTTCCGTTTATAGACATGGAAGGCATCATCATCTGAATCTCCGCTGAATCGCTCAGGAAAGGAAGAACAATCTACCCACCTACGGTGAACCAACTCGTAGCAAGTATCAAGGGGGATCCCTAGCAATTCATTCAAGGCCTCTGAATGATTCCGATTGTATTTAGGAACAACAATCTCACCAGTCAAAGGCATATCCAAGATAATGGCAAATTCCTCAACAGTAGGCACCATCTCATTCAAAGAAAAATTGAAAAGATGAATAGAGGGATCCCAAAATCGAGCAGCACCCTGCAGAAGATTCCAATCCGGTTGGAGGTTCTTCAAGGTGAAAAGGATTCTGAATCCAAATTCTGCAATAAACCTATTGCGAGATCGGTTGCGAAACGACCTCACAAAATCTCTTGATGCTTGCTTAAAGGCTTCAATCACCTCAGACGACAAAGAAAAATCATCAACAATCATGGACGTTGGGCCAATCTCCTTGGAAGCCATGGATCACAGGGTTGGAAAAGAAGACAAGAACTTTACCCTAACAGAATATCTCTAGAGTTTGAAAGGCTAGGATGAGCTATCTGGCCGGACTACAGACTGATTTTATAGGGAAAACTGACAAAATCCCGTTCGAAGAAGGAAAAGGATTCTGCCTGGGTAGCGTGTCTCGTGCGAGACACCTTGTCCCGCGCGAGATATCGCCTCGGTAAAACAGCAACAGCTCTGCACAAACAGCAATCTAGCCCCGACTTGACGAAGCAAGTCTCGAAAAACCTGCACATACAGTTCTTAACATACAGTGCAACACCAAATTCAAGCTCAAAATTGTGGCCTAGGCGGCCATTCCATTTCCAAATCACGGAAAGTCGAGAAAGTTAAAAAATTAACTAGTTAAACCTAGGATTAGGACTTAAGAAAACATGTTTTTTTTGTGCTACCTACTTGTTCCTAACAGGTACCAAAAAGAAAAAGAAAAATTGTCTGGGCCCACACGGCCAATATGTACATATCGTCAGAAATCAAATAGAGAGAAAAGGATGGGATCACGCCATCAAGTCGCTCGAGCCGCTGGCACCTCCGCCTTCACCACCACGGGGGCTACCATCCCTCCTCGATCTCTTGGATCCACAAGTAGGAGTCACCGCAGAAGCCACCGTCGAGGCTGCCAAAGAAGCCTTATGGAACAGCCTCTCAGACAGATCCGACACCAGGGCCATCAGTCCCGCCATCTTGGTCGCTCCACGGTTGTAATCGGCCGCGAACATAGTGACCTGACAACAAAAGAAAGGAAAAGCTTAGATGAAGTCGGAAATATACACTTATATGGATGAATACGGGAAAATAATATAAACAGAAACATACCGAGGAGACATCCGGCGGGAGGCGGTAACCCTCGGGAATATGGTCCAGAGTCGGGATATGGCCCATCATCGACATACTCCCCATCATGTACGTGTAGCTCAGAGGACCGAAATCCGGTACGAAGGGTAGAGAACCAGTAGACTGGGAAGAAGTGCTAGGGGCTGATGAACCTGAGGCAGAGGCAGAGGCGGAGCCACGAGCGTGCGATCGCCTAGCACCCACCAGGAGGGGACCCATAAGTCGAGGCAAGAACTCCTCATAGGAGGCCCCGTGGACAACACAAGCAGTCGCCGCACTACCCACCATGAGACCAGCATAATCATCATCTGGAATAGAGTAGGTAGGGTACATCGCCCTCGGCGGATCCGCTGGCACTATATATGATAGTCTACCCCGGCCATGCTGTGGGAAGACCCGCTCACCAAGATACATGGTATCCCCCTCCAGAGATGCTAGCATCCTCTGCATCCCAGTGGCATCCCAAGCACGGTGGACCTCCTGCTCCAACAGGGTCCATGGATAAAGGCCTAGCCGCTCATACTCAAAAGCATCTAGCAGGGCCCGCGCCTCTGCGACCGTCAGGGTCCACTCCTGATCCTCCTCCTCGTCAACGCTCCAATTGGGGTGGCTCCACCTCCTGATATCCGGGAACAAAGGGGTCCGGCTCTCCAACTCAAACTTGTACAATCCAAGGACAGTATAGCCCCATATCTGCACAAGAAAACAAGAGCAGATTCAGTATGGAATACAGACAAAGGCTACAGATAAAGAACAGAAACACAATCAAGAGCATACCTCCCAAGCATAAGAATACCCCGACAGGGTATCCCTGGTGTGCCTACACGCCTCGTCCATGGCGTGATAGCAGAAGGCCAGCCCCGCTGAGCCCCAATCATATGTACTCACCTCATCTAAATTCACCAACAAGCCCAAAAGAGAAAGACGAGCCGTAGAGGAGTGGTTTGCAAAGATGGTCTCAGAAAGAATGTACCAAAGGGCACCCCGCACCAATCGATCAGTAACCGCATTCGGCTTCTCGGCATAATCCTCAATCTGACGCCGGAGGGGTGTTAGCTCAGCAGCAAACCCCTTAACCTTGTTAGGGGAGAAACCAATCAACTGCCTCCACACGGTGGGGCTCGCAGGCTTATAACCCGCAGTCTTCGGAAGGGGCTCGCCGGTGAACTCTAGCCCCGTGATAGCAAGGAAGTCCGTTAGAGTCATGGTTGCTTCCCCGAAGCGCAAATGAACGGTGTGGGTAGTATCCCACCACCTCTCCCTGATCGCCTGAAGAACTTGGGGAGTCCGTCTCATCCCCTGAAGGTTATCAACAAAAGTTAGAAGCCCCGTTTGGGCTACCCTATCTCGAACACCATCAAGATCCTTGATCTCGTCCCACACAGCTCTAGCCAGTTTTGGGCTCCCACGGCAATTCTTCGTCGACTTATACGACTGCAAAACAGAGAAGGAGCAAAAGGGGCAGTATTAGAAATCATTCCATGGCAAAAACTCGATGAAATAGAAGAAAATTTTCATTGAGGCATTTCATCGAACACTTGGCATGCATACAAGAAAAGCATGCCCAAGGATGTCATTGATGACCCGAGTCAACCCCTCCTCATGATATGTAGGAGACTCATACCCACTCAACACAACGACAATCATTCAACAAATCCAACAAAAACAGAGCATGCAAGAAGGAACCTATTTCTAGACAAAAACAAGAAAAAATAGCCATTGATGGAATTTGAATTCAAGAAAAAGTGGGTTCAAACTCAATGCAATATGAGAAACAAGAATTGAGAAAGAAGTTCTTACCAAGCCCTCCCGAACAACGGTGGAGATATGCGCGTCCCTATCGAATATAAGGTCATCGCGGGGATAATCCTTCCCGAGTAAATAACTCCCCAAAATCGGATTCTTTCGCTCTTGAGCCATTGATTGTGGAGAGAGGAAGGATTGAGAGATGTATGGAGGGAGGAATCAACGAGCAATCCATGAAAATTTGCAGAGAAAATTGCCTTGGCTCGAGCTAGGGAGGGAATTTGAAAAGGATGTTTTCAAATTAAAAGAGCAGCTGCTGTTATATTAGCCCCGACAGTACAAGTCTCGCACGAGATAAGCTGTCTCGCGCGAGATATACCTTCTGGAATTTGACAAAATTGTCCTCGACAATAAGCATCTACGCAACGTCAAAATTCAAAATTTTGACATATTTACCCTTGGAAATGATACACTAGCAAGGAAACGTGGAAAAATCGGCACCGCAAGTCACGGAGCAATGCGCAGCGTGACACCCGCACGACCGCCCTGCCGTCACCAGTCGCCCGAAAAATGATTGATCCAGAGATCAACTCATTTCGCATGATTCAGAGCCCAGAAAGGTGAATCATCAAATTAAAAGCCCGGTCCAACGCCTAGACAGGTGGATCGTCAACATAAAAGCCCGATACAACGCCCAGATAGGTGGATCGTCAACATAAAAGCCCGGTCCAATGCCCAGACAGGTGGATCGTCAACATAAAAGCTCTGTCCAACGCCCTGACAGGTGGATCGTCATCAGCAAAAGCCCGATCCAATGCCCAAATAGGTGGATCGTCAAAATAAAAGCCTGATTCAATGCCCAAACAGGTGAATCGTCATCCTTAACAACAAAAAGCCCGGTTCGGAGCCCAGAAAGGCGAATCGTCACAAAACCAACAGGACTCAAGGGACCGGAGAGGTAAGCCTTTGTTTTCTAACATATTTCCCGCAGGTTTGAAGCCCAGATAGGCGAATCTTCAGACAGACAGGTATATTTAGAATTGGATCTTGATTTGATTCCTCAGTATGAATTTATCTTTCAAAACAAAATCTCCTTGATTTTCAAAATAATTTTCAAAATACCTAAAGCAGCCTTTTTGTGTTTTGGAGTCGAACTATGTTATGGTCTGATTCTCCGATAGAGATACATAGGAAGCCGTGCGGCCCGACCATTCCGATGTTCAGAATGATGTCTTTTCTATCGTCGACATGACTTCTTTCATAAGACTTGTCTACGAGGGGCTCTGTAGACACCCCATTCTGAACACATCGGATCATATTTATACCACTCTAAGTCTCGCTTTGAGTCAAGAAGTAGAAATCCACCATTTCGTCGTGTTTCGTTAAGTTTTGACTAACCACCGTTAGTTTGGGACTAAACTGCATACGAGATAACGGGGAAAGGACATAATTGTCCACAGTCAACGATATCTCACGCGGAATGGCGTGTCTCGCGCGAGATATTGTCCCTCTACAACATGCAGATGACAGTTTCCTCGTCGATTTCAACCTCTTTTCGGGATAAAACTTCATCCATCCGGTCAACCAATAGAGTTTGGAGTCTGGAACCTTCTTGAAGTGTTTGATCTCATCTTCAACACCTCTCCAACACCTATAAATACTTGGTGACTTCCAAGGTTCAAAAGGTCCACAATTCCACAATTCACACACATTTTACTGGTTTCTCTCCTTGAAAGATTCCTGTAAAATCACCCTAAAACACCTCAAAGTTTGTTTGTCAACCTTGTTGATAAACAAACATCAAGATCCGAGTCAAGGACCGAGGTGAAGCTCTGTTCGTATCAAGATTCGATTCTAAACTTGAGTCGAAACTCTGCCCAAATCACCTCACGCAAGGTAATCCCTAAATCCCTTTCTAGTTGATTGTTAGAGTGGTATAAATCCATAGAATCTAGGGTCGGCCTAGAGCCTCTCCAAATCATGGGGATGATCTCGAAGCAATCGATCCTACATTCCGTTTAACGCCGTTAAATGGATCTTTATTTGCTTTATTTGCAATCTTCTTCTCTTTTTTCAAAAACCTCTCTTTTCTTTAGCAAGACCGATCTCCGGATTGGGTAGAATGGGTGCTCCTTGACCTTCCCATTCCATAACCTAAGCCCCGAACCCAAATCTCTTTTCAAAAAAATGGTTTTTCTATGTTTTCCAAATGAATAATATAGGTGGCGACTCAAAAAGATGTTAAAAAATACTACGCATCGCTACAGCCACTAATGCCATAATGATCCTAAAAGAGGTTTTTAGAAGATGCCGGAGAAAAATGTTTCTTTATAATCAATGTCTTCCTTTTGAGTAAATCATTTAACAACAAGACGTGCCTTATATCTTTCCACATTACCTTGCTAATCCCCTTTAGCTTTAAATATCAATTTATAACCAATAGATTTTACACCTTCAGGTAATGGGACAAGATCCCAAATGTCATTGTATTTCATTAATTTTAACTCCTCATTAATGACATTGATCCACTTATGAGAATTAGGACTATTAATGGCTTCATGGAAGGTGATTAGATCATCTCCCCATCTCCCACTAAACCTAAGGTGTCCTAATTCTCCGCAAGACACATATCATAAATATCTGGAATAGCACTTCTTCTTTCTCTAGTAGATCTCCTTAAGGGCACTGGTTCATCCTTATTTTGAGTTTGTTGAATTTCCTTATGTCCAACATTTTCATGTTGTCCGTTATTGACGGGAGTCTCTATATTATTTTGAATTGTATGTTCTTGTTGAATTTCAGGTGTAATTACTTGATTTCCAACAGGAACTAAAGTTTGAGGAATATAGAATGGTTCCTCTAACTCTTCAAATTCAAAATAGATCATTACTATTTCTCCCACTAATTTCAACATCCTCAAAGAGCCTAGAATTGTTAGTCTCAAAAAATGTACTAGTTTTCGGGTCATAAAATTTATATCCCCTATCTTAGCATATCCTACAAAGTAACTACCAAGGGTCTTAACGTCCATACGAAGTTTTGTCGGTAGCCTTTGAAGCAGCACTATTGAGAATATAAGTAGCGGTTCTTTAATGCATCTCTTATAATGAGTGAGGTAAAGAAGTACAAGAAAACATACTTCTTATCATTTTCTTAAGAATTCTATTATGTCTCTCCATTATGCTAGGTTTGTCCGGCATGGTGTAGTGAGGGACAATCCCACACTCTTCAAGATAGCGAGTATAAAGGGCCCAGACGTTTTTCAACCAAAACGTTATACCGTACGCAGTTTTCACCACCATGATCGGATTTTAACGTTCTTAATAGTCTTTCTTATGCCTTAAAAGACTTGAAAACGTCCAATGATTGAAACTTTACATGAAGAAAATAATGTATCTATAACGAGAGTAATCATCCATGAACGTAATGACATATTGTTGACCATTTCATGAAGGGTTAGTGAATGATCCACAAATGTCCTTATGAATTAATTCCAAGACGTTTGACACTCTCAAAGATCCTATTTCCTGTAATGTTTGTAAATTTTTCTTTAAAACACTTAATGCAAAAGGTTTTATCCGGAGTATCAAGTTGTTTAAGGATTCTCTTTGACATAAGCTTTATCAATTTCCCTTTGGAGATATGACCCAATTGCCTATGTCATAGAATACAAGAATTTTCACTTGATAACTTTTGCTTAGTGCCTTTAGTTTTGGTTTCATTATTATGGGACTCATTCATTTTCTTGACTGTGTCAAGTAAATTAAGATTATCGATATATGACAAAGTACTAGTATCGAAAATTTTGGAATTTAAAATAAAGATCACATTTATTATTACCAAAAGAACAAGAGTAACCTTCCTTATAAAAATTGTGATAGATATTAAAGTCCATCAAAAGATGGTACAATGAATGTATTATTTAATATAAAATAATAGCCAGTACTTATCATTAATCTAAAAGTCCCTATGCCTATAACTTCAACCAGATTTTCAGCTTCCATATAGATGTTTATCTCATCTTTACTGGGAATTCGGTAATTCAGGCAACCCTGCATACATGACCTAATGTTAGTTGTTGCACCAAATACAACCACTATGTATATTAAGGAATTGAAACCAAATTTGCCTTAGTACAAACAAGACCAAATGACATACCATTACGAGATTCGCCATTCGCGATACTTATGGTAGTCGTTCTTCATGCGAGTAAGGTCCTTGCAGAAGAAGCATTTCTTGACTTTATGACCCTTAAATGATCCCTTATGCTTCTTACTTGCAACCGCAATTTCCTTCCCTCTTCTCTTAATCCCACGAGAAGAAGTAAATCTTTGAGTGAGTACTTTCTAATTTAAGATATTTCATCCTATCTTCCTCTAATGTCATATGTGAAAGTAATCAATTAATATTCCACTTGTACTTTCGACATTTATAGGTCACCTCAAAAGGACCAAATTGAGGAGGAAGATAGATCAAAATTAAGTGCACGAGCAAATCTTCCGAAATCTCTAACTTAAGCGCCTTTAGTTTGATCGAAAGATGAAATAATTCAATAATGTACTCCCGAAGATTTTCGTTACCCTTGTACTGTATGGAAACAAGTTTCCACAAGAATTCAAAGAAAAACTCAGCATTTTCGATCTCAGAGACATTGTCCAAAAATGTCTTTGAAACTGCATTTTCCATGATCATTAGACTCACGCGGTTGGACCGTTCCTATTGCTCAACATTTTTCCGTTCTATAACGGTATTTCCTTTAGTGAGAGCAGCGGGACTTGATTCCCCTAATGCGTGATCGATGTCCATATTGCCTAAGATCATCGTTATATTATTTTTCCAAGTTTTAAGTTTAGTCTCAGTAATAAAAGGTACATCATTTATAGCAGTAGTTATGGATGAAGCATTAATTAAATCTGAAGGAAAAGAACAAGATGAAACATAAAACATATATAAGAAACTACATAATGAATAAAGTGATTAATTATATCAATGAATCCCATCAAAAAGATAATTAACATGACATCAAGACTAATCTTTGAATTGCGAATTGACTCATAATTTAATTTATCTTAGGGTAATAAATGACTTTAAACAATACATTTAAAATACTTGCCTTCCTTTGGGCCGGTTCAAGTATTAAAAAATGTCCTAACATTTAAAGTATTTGTTACCCGGCAATAAAGAATATAAACAACTCATTTTAAATACCCGCCTTTCTTTGGAATGGTTCAAGTATTAAAAATGACCAAACGTTTTATTCAATTATTACCCCATGAATGTAAATACTTAGTCAACAACAGGGTCTCCTTTGGGAAACAAGCATGGTATCACATATTAATATGAACATTCATCACTTTACAATTTCGTATCTAAACAACGTAAATCACTTTGGCGACAATATCGTTTTAGAAATGAATGAAATTGTTAAGCATATAATTAATCACACTTTAGGGCACAAATTAATGTATACTTTACTCAAATAATGAATGAAAATTGACCAAAATAGCAAATAAAGCACAACATTTACATTCATCTTTTAACAAGTTTGAATTTAATCAACAAATTCACTTTGGCGATGATGTTAATTTTGTCCAAAAAATGTTAAGGAAACATAAGGCCTCAAGGTAATTTCTGAAACTTTTAAAATGGTAAAGAAACAAACGAAATTTATTAATAAAAGACAATATCCTTTTGTTCTACCCGTCCATTCTTAAAGTTTGACAACTCTAAGAACCACCGAAGCGCGACTGGTGTCCAGATATTATAATTTATTAACGAATTATCATAAAATTCTGGGCAAAAAAAATGAACCTGAAAACACTGTACATGTGTGAAATTACCCGGGATTTCGCGCGAACGTGAAACGCGGTTGTCTTTCGCGGAGGGTTGGTGTCTGAGACCTCGCTTCATGGGAAGGAAATGAGGAGTCGCCACGCGGTTTTGTATTTTGAGCCCAAACGTTGAAAAACGGCTTTTGTGAAAATGGTGTCGTTTTTATTGGTAGTAAAAACTTAGAAAAAGGCTTTGAAAACAGGGGATCATTTTTATTGGTAGCAAAAATGAGTAAAAAGCTATTTAGTACCAGAGATTGTTAGGTTCGGAGGTCACGTTACGTTTCGGGAAGAGTATTACGAGATCACCCGAAACGCCTCGTATGACGAGTCTTTCTACCTTTCTCGAAATCGTGTGTGTGTGTGTGTGTGTTTTGAAATGGGGGCTTGAATGACAAGCTTAATCTTGGTTTGAATGTCAAACGTTGATTAGGTGACTTTGTTTGAAAAGACGAGCGTTTGAATGACAAACGTCAATTTGAGACGGAAATGAGCGTTTGCGTGGAAAACGTCGATTTTGAGTTTGAAATGAGCGTTTACGTGGCAAACGTCAATTTTGAGCCTTTTGAAAAGGAGTTCGAAGGTCGAACTCCGGTTTTTTGGAGCGAGCGAGTCATTGTTAACGATTTTTATGGGAAAAAGCATATTGAATGATTTTGAATGTCAAAAGTCGGCTTTTAGTTTGAAGATGAGCGTTTAGATGCCAAACGTCATTTCACGCATTTTGAAAGAGAGTTCGAAGGTTGAACTCCGGTTTTGAACCGGGCATTACATTGTTAACGATTTTTACGGGAAAAAGCGTATTAAATAATTTGCAATCAACGAATCGGGTTGCGACTCGGACTTTGAAAAGTAAATACTATCACGATCCAAATGGGTCGGACTTGTAAATGACAGTATTTAAATGCGGTATCGACGGAATCGAACGATCCGGAATCGTAAATGACGATCGACGAGCCAAACGACTCGGAATTGTAAATGACGATCGACGAGCCAAAACGGCTCGGAGTGGTAAAGTTGCATGAAATGTAAAGGACGTTCGACGGATCAAACGGTCCAGAATTGTAAATAACAGAAAAGTAAATGACGATCGACGGATCGATCGATCCGGAGTTGTAAATGACAAAAAAGTAAACGGAACGGGGTCGAAATGCCGTTTTAACCCGTGATTACTTCTCTTACGGGAAGAGAAGAGGATCGAGGGGCTAAAACGTATCGGACCCCGTTAGACGGAGACATCTACATTTCAATAACGTTGTTCGAAACGGTTGTAGCGACTGACGCGTAAACCGAGACGAAACGAGAGATTAGAGAGAGGGAGTTATACCTATAGCTAGGGTTGACTCTTTTGGCTTGAGGGGTGTATACGGGATACAGAAAGTAGTTTGGAACGGTGTTTCGGAGTGGAGGAGGGCGTATTTGATCGAAATACGGAGTTTTCACGCAAAACGAGGTAAAATCGGGCTTGGGAAGAGGGAGAACCAGTTTAGGCCGTGAGTTTCTTGGTGAAAGGGGTGAAATTTTGTTGTTACAAATGGCTTTGACAGCCTCTCTATTTATAGGTGAAATTTCAGTAGGAGTCCGGCCGGACTTAGACTGAAATCCAGGGGGTTTTGTGGTTTTTTAGAATTTTGAGGGACTTGCTGGCAATTTCTGAAGTCTGCAAAGGGAGTCCGGCCGGACTGAGACTGTATACCAGGGGTATTTTAGTCTTTTGGCCTTGATTTTTGATTGAAAGGTGACTAGAGGGAGGTGGCATGCAAGCCACGTGTCCTGTGAGTCACCAGCCATGTGGGAGTTCGTTCCCGGGTCTCGGTTTTGTCCGTTTTTTAAAATAACAGTCCGGAAAATGTCCGAAATGCCCCCGAAAAGTGCTGGAAAGTACGTTTTTCGAGGAAAGCCGTACTTTCACGTGCGATGATGTGTGTCAAGTACGTTTCGACGTCGGGATGCACGGGGCAGTCCCGGGATGTCTCGTTGGCATGGCAACGGGGAGTTAACGAGTTCCGGTTAACCTGGAGCGGGCCAGTTAACGGATTTCGATTAACTTTCTGACGAATTTTGACGATCCGGATTTGGGTACTTACAGTTAGCCCCTCAGCGACGTCTCCTCCGAAGGTGGTGGGGTCGTTGAAAAAAGATAAGGATCCAAATCGGGATGCCTTACTTTGGAAGAGACTTGGGCGGTCAGCTGGCTGGACCCTTAGCGAAAGGATTCCTATGTATCCCGGGCGGGAATCAAGCCGATCGTAGTTCGTAGGTGCAAGGAGCCGCGCGTGGGGACCTTGACCTGAGCGAGACTGTTGGGAGGTGTCTGAACCTGAATGAGACTATCGCGAGGTACCTGGACCTGAATGGAGACTATTGTGAGGCATCTGAACCTGGGATTTCTGAAACCTTCGAGGGCGTGTGGCGCCTCAGACCGGAGTTGCTGAAACATACGAGGGCGTGTGGCGCCTCAAACCGGAATTGCTGGATCATACGAGGGCGTGTGGCGCCTCAAATCGGAGCTACGAGGATACGTTTATCCTGAGACGAAGGCATTCGTGCCTTGGATGCTGGGCTTACGTTGACTGCCAAGTTTATCCTGCTGGGGATAGGGTGGCAAATGATAGGAACGGTTGTGTTAAACTGGCGTTATTAACAACTCGGAAGGATCGACGTTTCTTCTTTAGAATCCTGCTAGGGATGAGCATTCGGTCTTACCTTGATGGCCGAAGAGGGATTGTTGTGCGGGCTTACCTTGATGGCCGCTGAGGTGGAACGATCGGGCTTACGACTGGTGGCCGGGGAAATGAACGATGGTGAAAACCACTAGAAATTTTAACGTCGGGAGACGGAAATGTAACTTGAATGTCCGGAGACAGGGTTGAGCGTTTGAATGTCAAACATCAACTGAGGATTAAGTTTAACGTCTGGAGACGGAAATGTAACTGGAATGTCCGGAGACATGATTGAGCGTTTGAATGTTTAACGTCTGGAGACGAGCGTTAGTGAAAACTAACTGGGAATTTAACGTCTGGAGACGGGCGTTAGTGAAAACTAACTGAGAATTTAATGTCTGGAGACGAGCGTTAGTGAAAACTAACTGGGAATTTAACGTCTGGAGGCGAGCGTTAGTGAAAACTAACTGAGAATTTAACGTCTGGAGACGAGCGTAGGGAAAACTAACTGAGAATTTAACGTGCGGAGACGAGCGTTAGTGAAAACTAACTGGGAATTTAACGTCTGGAGACGAGCGTTAGTGAAAACTAACTGGGAATTTAACATCTGGAGACGAGCGTTAGTGAAAACTAACTGGGAATTTAACGTCTGGAGACGAGCGTTAGTGAAAACTAACTGGGAATTTAACGTCTGGAGACGAGCGTTAGTGAAAACTAACTGAGAATTTAACGTCTGGAGACGAGCGTTAGTGAAAACTAACTGGGGATTTATCCTCGGGGGATGGGGTGTTAGAAATGTCTAACTGGGGGGAAATTTTACACTTTTGGGGGCCAAAAGGGGTAAAATTGGAACTGCCAAAAGTTGAGGGGCTGAATTGGAAGGAATCTTTTAAATTGCACTAAGAGTCCGGCCGGACTTGGACTGAGTTTGACCAGATTCAAATCAGCTCTAAGTCCGACGCAAACCAAACCTTTTCCCCCATTATTTCCGACGAGGAAGAGAGAAAGGAGGAGAGAATTTTCACCCCAAATTGTGAGATTTGCTCAGATTTGTGAAGGAAAATTGCTATGGAAGGTGATTGGGAACCAATGGCTCGTCATGGAAGGACTTATGACGAAAGAACACGGTTGGTTCGGACCATTCGAACCAACATTCATCCATTCGTTCCGGCGGAGTTCTACCCGGCTAGGGACAAACACAACTCCAAAGGAGGGATCGAGAGACAAGTAAGCTTCCCTCAAATTCCATTAATTTTAAGAATGTGCATTCTTTAAATGTTAGAAATTTGACTAGGAATGAGTTAGGGATTTTGATGCCCGGATTGGGGCTTTTGACTTTGCTATGAACCTTTGTCGAAATTGACTAGGATGTAGTTCAATTGACACTATGGGTAGATGACATAAAAAATTTTGGTTGCAAAATTCCGTGTCTAGATGCATTTTCCAAAATTAAAGTAGCTTTAATTCGGGATGGAGTAAATTTTCGAAATGTTCGAAAGGATTTGAAAGTTCCGGTTTCGACGGAGTTTTCGAAGTGTTTTGAAAGTTCCGGATTCGACGGAGTTTTCGAAATGCTTTGAAAGTTCCGGATTCGACGGAGTTTTCGAAGGGCTTTGAAAGTTCCGGTTTCGACGGAGTTTTCGAAATGTTTTGAAAGTTCCGGATTCGACGGAGTTTTCGAAGGGCTTTGAAAGTTTCGGTTTCGACGGAGTTTTCGGAGTGCTTTGAAATTTCCGGATTCAACGGAGTTTTCGAAGGGTTTTGAAAGTTCTGGATTCGACGAGTTTTCGAAGGGCTTTGAAAGTTCCGGATTCGACAGAGTTTTCGAAGGGTTTTGAAAGTTTCGGATTCGACGGAGTTTTCGGAGTGCTTTGAAAGTTTCGGTTTCAACGGAGTTTTCGAAAGGATGGAAATATATGTTAGGAAATGAATGAGAACCGTATCTGCATTGCATCCATTTGACATGCGTTCATGCATTCTGTTGACGTTGCTTCTGTATTGATGTATCCTTGCTTTGTTCACCTGCAGGGGCGAGGGACGGTTGACGTCCACAACAAGAAGAGTCGGGGAGCCTTTGAGGCAGTGCGAGCGCTGTGGGAGGTATTCCCGGATGATGCTCGAGAGGGAGAGAGGAGTCCACGGCGGTGGTGCTTGACTCCGGATTAGGCTGGATTCATCGGTGCGGTAGGCTGCGATAGGCTGCGGCGCGAAGGGCCGAGGTCCGTATGCGTGGCTTTGAGCGAGTGCGGTGGGATACGACCCACACTTTTCATTTCGAGATGGGGGAGGCGACGGTGACTCCCAGCGATTTTCTTTGCTATCACCGGGTTGCCGACCTATGGCAACACGGCGGGTGTGGGTGGATGGTTATACCCGTGGCGGTTAATGCGAGCTGTTGGGTTTTGATATTACCGATGCCGGGGCTTAGGCATTCGGTACAGCCGATGGAGAGGCATGCGGAGACGGGCATCGCAAATTATTTGGGTAGGTCTTTGAGGATGACCGCGGGCGCCCAGCTCGAGGTTCATTTGGTTCGCGTTATCGGCGACTTTGTTCCCGACTTCTAACACATCCTGTCACTTTCCTTTGCTCGGGTCGGCGAGACTTGGATGCCGTGAGGGGTATGCATGGGGGGAGGCTGGACTGGCCGAGCTCTACCATTCCCTGGACAGGTTCTCGCGGGGAGAGGAGAACTCCCTGAGCTGTTTCTCGCTTGCTCTGGATGTAAGTTCACGTCTTTTTCTCTTACTTGTCTCATTTATGTACTCGTATGTATACGCTCTGTAGGCGACATAACTTTCCATTTGTTGGCAGTGCAGTGCTATGAGGTGTTCGATCCCGGTGGGACATTAGGGAGGCGTATAGACCCTGTTCCCTGCCATCTTTGGTTTGGCGAAGAGGGCGAAGAAGGCGGACTCGTCGAGAGTGGGCACTCGGCGTCGTACGAGGAGGTGTCCCGGAGCCACTGAACCGGGAGTTCTCTGAGAGGATCCAGCTGACCTGGTTGAGTCGGTTCCACATGGGCATGGTTCAGGTTGCTAGCGAGGTTACGCGACGGCGGAAGCTCCTGGTGGGACTTCATTGCGACGCTATGTATCTGGGGGAGAGGGTGACCCGTCAGCATGGCCCGAGGTCCCTTTCGATGGTGCCGGTGGATCCTCCTGCACATACGGCATCCTGCATCGATGCTCGATGGATGAGTTGGAGAGGTATAGGCGGGCGTGTTCTATGCGAGTACATCATAGCGGGGGCCGACTATGAGACTTTCTTGAGGATGAGGTGAGGAGCCCGGAGGTGCGGCCGCGGAGGAGGGCGAGGGCCCTGGATATCCCCGAGATCTCCCGCTCTCACACGCTAGGCTGGCGTACGAGGGGCTGGACTGTTCACGCAGGCGGCTAGTGATCCCGATCCCGGATGAGCCGAGACCTCAGTACAGGGTTGACCCCAATGCTTCGGTGAGCACTTTTTTGATTTTCTGCATTTGATAGTAGCATTCTGCAAATGTTGCATCTGTACTACCTTGTCCTTTTGATGACTTTCTGGTTCGCGGGTGTCTGGCCGTACGTACAACGAGGCTATGAGACTGGTGGATGGGTGGGCTGCCTACACTAGGAGGATCGTGGCATTCCTGAGGTGCAGTCCCGGAGGAGCGTGGACGTCCGTGAGCCGAGGCCGTCTAGGCCGAGAGGTTCGCCTGCTCCCACGGCTGGTGGAGCGGACTTCGCGCAGGGATTTGGCCAGTTCGCGGGCGGAACGGCTGGGTTTGGAGCTCATCCTCCTTCGCATTCGGGGAACGAGAGGGGAGAGTCCTCGAATTCGCAGACGCCGAGGAGGCCTTTTGCATATTCCCACCTGGAGGAATTCGGGGATTATCTATTTGCGACGGATCCGGCAGCTGCGGAGCAGTGCATCGAGTGCTCGGATGACGAGCAGGACTCGGAGTAGTCCTCCTTTACTGCTTTTTTTTTAAGACAAAATGTATGTATCGTCGGGAACGATTTGACTTGAACTGTATTTGAAAAGGCGACCGTGGGGCGGAACCTGTTCTTCGCACATTTATTCAGTGATCACCTTCTTTTATTTTCGGCAAATAAGGAAGTAGGTTAATCAAAAATAAATAATATGAAACATGCATAAAAATTGAACGGGTAAAAAATTATGCCTATATGCACTGATAATTAATTAATTGCACTGTTGCATGAGCCCGGGGCGGAAGGGATAATGACATTGGTTAAATGAAACCGGGGACGGCACGCAGATTCATAAAGAGCATGAAACGGGCGTTGTTTGGAATTGCTTCCAATTTAGGAAGCGGTAGGCTGCGAAGTTGACCAGTCAGCTGCAAGGGAATCAGCCGAGGGCTGAGAGTGAATTTCGAGTCTTTTAAATTGCAGTTTCAGCTTTGCAATTTGTTAAGAACTACGCATCCACCTCTGATCAGTTAGCTGAGTTCTCTCAAGTTTCTAAAGTTTCCTTCATTTTCCATGGCTCCCTTTCCTAAGCTATCATCTTGGATGCAAGAGCGATACTTTGAACACTTCAAGTCGTGGGTGCGGAACCACACGAGGCAAAACAAAGGGTTTTTCAAAGGCTATTACGAGATGAAATCTGTTTGGGCTTTGAAGGAGCTTATGCCAGATTGGGATCTCTTGAGAGCCGCGTCTCGTGTCTCGGATGTACGGAGGAATGTGTACAACTTTTTACATTTTAGGAAATCACTCCTACGTTTGAAGATTTCCGGGCCGTGCAGGAGGACTGAGATGGAATAGCTAGTTCTTTCAAGTATCTTTGGTGGCATGGCGGCTGTTGAGAAGCTAGTGTCTACACTTGGTATCTCGGTGGAGAAGCATACGGGATGCGATATTGAATACGGATTATGTTGACATTTCGGGACTGCCCAGAAAGATTTCCGGAGGCGAGGAGCGTCTTTGCGTGGGGCAGCGTTTGCTCTGTGCGCGATCGCTACTCTGTTCACGTTCACGTCCACAGGTGTGTGCCATCACGGTGTCTTGGACACAGTGAGCGGTGCGGAGCGGGAGACATCGTGCCGTTGGTCTTGGGCGAGACGTTCTGGCGCATAGGTCGGATGGCGACATGTAGCCGATACATGTGGGGAGGGAGTCCGCTATGCTTACCGTGGTTAAGGGAGAGGCTGAGATGATGCTGAGGTGCCCAATGTCTTGTGACGCTTGGTCCTTCTCTCGGCGTCCTTTGGTGATAGGGCGACCGGGGCGAGTTGGAGCTACGGATGGCCGGACTCCGCACGCATCACTTGAGATGAGTGGGTTCCCCCTTTGGAAGTTCTGAGACTTGTCGGACCGCTCGGGAGGGTCTATTGGTTGTCGAGTGTCGGGGCTGTCTCGAGACGTCTTTCTATATTCCATCGTTGGTCTTTGCGACAGATGCTGAGAATTTGGAGGCCGAGGTACCATTGGCGGAGTTTAGTTCATGCGGCTACCTTCGAGGTGGGATCTCTGGCGATGGAAGATCCTTCGACGCTATTCTTTGCTCACACGGTGGTGGCAATACACGTCCTTTCTGCCGGGGTTCTCTTTCACCGGAGAGGGGCAGCATTGCATCGATGCGTGATATGCGAACTGAAAGTACGAAGAGTGTATAGGGGAGACACGAGATGGCTATCTTGTGGGAAGCGGGATGAGTTGTTGGGTGCGGCCACCTTGACGGCTCGACCTTGAGGAGGAATGAAGCGGGGGCTAACCCTCGGAATCGCCTTGGGAATGGCATGGGCGACTATGAGGCAAATGCGATCGGGAGGCCAATCAAAGCATGGTCATGATGGCTCGAAGCGAGCGGCTCGAGACGAGCTAGGGAGAGAGGCTGCGTTGACGGCTACGGGCTTGACGGAGGCGTCGGGAAGGGTCCACGAGCCGGGTAGAAGGCCTACTGGAATATTCCCTGTGAAGGTGAAGAATACTCGCCGTGGAAAAGGGAAGGGGAAGAAGGATGAAGGACCAGAGTTCGGGAAACTAGGTTGACCTTCTTTGTCCAGTATCCACCCATTGTCATTGCGAGACACATTAGCGATTAATGTTTTATTGTAGTTTTGCTAGCGTGTAGCGAGTCAAGAGTTGACCGTGCTTGAACTCATCAAAGATTGTTTTAAGTAATGAATTTGTAGGTTAAATGAAAAGAAGTTTTCGAAACACAAGCAATTGATGCTTATTGTATTTTTGTTTTTAGACCGAACCAATGATGGCTTGCCTACGTTCCCCTTTTACAATTGGACTAAGGGGCTCGAGGTCACCGTAGTTCGACACTTTAGGTGAATTTGAGAAAAACAAAGACAAAAGAAGTGCGACCCTGTTTTTACTTGGACCATTAGCGGGAATGTATCCAGTTGAGTATTACTCTTTTGGCACTTTAATTTTACTGAGGGGTGGTGTATGGGGAAGGAGAGTTGACTTGTGGTCTTCCTCAAACGAAGTATCTGCGGAGCTTGCTTCCATTCACGGGGTTAACGAAAGGGTTTCCGCATCCAAGTACGCTAACTTCATGGCTCCTCAGGAGAAGATTCTTTGTACCACGAACGGTCCTATCCGAGGTAGGCTCCCACTTTTCGAGGGGATTGGTGCGTAGGAGGCTTTTCCTTTAGCACCAAGTTGCCTTCTACGATGTCTCGGATCTTGACTTTCTTGTCGAATGCTCGGGCCATTACTGCTCTGCAGTAGGCTCGAGTGTGTTCCATGGCTTTCAATGCGCTCGTCGAGTAGAAGCGAGTTCTTCGTGACGGCTACGTAGCCATTCGACTTCGTTGATCCCGTTTTCCAAGAGGACTCGGAGGGATGGAATTTCCAATTCCACGGGTAACATTGCTTCCATTCCGTAGGTAAGTGCGAATGGAGTCTCCCCTGTGGCGGTTCTGACTGATGTTCGGTATCCCCGAGAGGAGCTAAATGTAGCTTTTCGGGCCGGTCCGACCTTCGGTGGTCATCTTCACGATTATCATGGCGAGAGTCTTGTTGCTTTGCCTCTACTGCACCATTGGTTTGTGGTCTGTAAGGAGAAGATTTGTGGCGTGTGACTCTGAATTCGGTCAGAAGTTGGTCACAATCTCCTTCGAAGTGGGTCCCATTGTCGGATATGATCTCGTTGGGCACTCCATATCGGTATATGATCTTCTCTCGGATGAACTCGGCCACCTTCTTAGAATTCAGTACCTTGTACGATCTGGCTTCTACCCACTTGGTGAAGTAGTCGACTGCGACTAAAATGAACTCGTGACCATTGCTCCC
This sequence comes from Adenophora triphylla var. japonica, assembly GCA_022495995.1. Classification (NCBI taxonomy): domain Eukaryota; kingdom Viridiplantae; phylum Streptophyta; class Magnoliopsida; order Asterales; family Campanulaceae; genus Adenophora; species Adenophora triphylla. The sequence continues at coordinate 384,950 of JAFEMH010001980.1, forward strand.
TGGTGGAGTGATCTTGCCGATGATGTCGATTCCCCATGTGGCGAAAGGCCATGGCGTAGTCATGCAATAGAGTTCATGAGGAGGGATGTGATTGAGGTTGGAGAACCGTTGACATTTGTCGCGGCTTCGGACGAAGCTGGATGCGATCGGTTTCCATCGATATCGATAGTATCCCATACGGAGGATGATGCTGTGTCAATGCTCGGGCGTTCATGTGCGGACCGCGAGTTCCGTTGTGAACTTCATTCATTAGCTCGCTTGCTTTTTCTTTGTTTACACACCGAAGGAGTGGCCCTTGGTGGCGCTTCTTGTACAACATACCCCCGAGAATGACGAAATGGGATGCCGGGCGTTTTAATGCCATCATGTTTTGGCTTTGATCCCTTCTTTGTATTTTCCATCTTCATTTGTGAAGGAAGCTTCTCCGTTTTGGAGAGTGCTTGGTAAATTTGATTGTACCGGGGTTCGTCGATCGTTTCTTTTTTGTTTCGATCTCACGGCAATAGGCGGGTGTTTCCCGTACTGCCTATTACGAGGGGTTTCTTGCTTTTCCATCGGGAATTTCGACAAGAGAGGCGAGGGTTGCCGGGCGTACGCGGCGGTTCTGTCTCTTGGAAAATAATGAAAAGAGATGTCCTTGAGCGAGCAATGAGCTCCTCCATGTACGTGTGGTACTTACGGAGGCCGAATCTACCGTCTTCCATTTGTTGGACACTTGATTGATGATCAATGCTTGAGTCTCCGTACACATCCAGGTTACGAAATGTTGCGCTCGAGGGCGGCTTCCGGACCCTGCACGAGCTTCGTATTCTGCTTTGCATTGTTGGTTGTTTCAAAATTCAACTTGATGGCTATAGGAGTGTGCTCGTCCTTGGGATCGACAAGGAGCATTCCAATACCATTCCCCTTCTTGTTGGCTGCCCCATCAAAGAAGAGTTGCCAGCGGTTTGCGCTGTCGAGTGAAAAGATTCCGTCGTCAGGAAATTGCGGATCGGGACCCTTAGGTTCACTTTGCTTAGGAAGTGCGGTGATCTGCCATGACTCTGCCCTTTGTTGATTTTCGACCATGTACTTGATGTCGAACTCGGCCGGGAAGAATGACCACTTGGCTAGTCGCATTGGCCAGGGATGGCTTGTCAAAGAGATATCGGACGGGGTCCATTTTGGAGACCGGGAGCAGATGTATTTGCATGTAGTGTTTCGGTTTCCCGACTACCCATACGAGGCGGTACAAGTTTTCTCTAATGATGAGTAGGTGAGTTCACTTCCTTGAAGCTTCCGGCTTACGAAGTAGATTGCATGCTCAACCTTGGAATCTTTTTGTTCTTGTGCCGATATTGCTCCAATTGACGTGTACATTACTATCGAGATATAGGAGTAGTGGCTTGTCTTCATGTGGCGGGCACAATGGGGATTCACCAAGTAGGTCTTGATTTTCTCGAAAAGGCATCGGCACTCGGCGTCCCAGGTTGATGTCGGCATTCTTCTTCATCGGTTTGAACATGGGCTCGCGAGAGAAGATGTCAAGCTGGTTGATGAAAGCGGCGATGTCTTGAAGTCTTCCCATAAAACTTTTCACTTACGTCGGGTGCAGGCGGCTTCATGTCGATGATGGCCTTGATTTTCTTGTGATCGGCTTCGATACGCCTTTACTGTAACCATGTACCCCGGTACCTTGCCGCGCTTGACGCCGAAGGTGCACTTCGCGAGGTTCAATCTCATGGAGTGCTTTACAGTCTGTTGAAGAACTTTCTCGGATCTGTCATGTGCTGCATGTCTGATCCTCTGGAGTGGATGATCATGTCGTCGACATATACTTCGATTTCCTTGTGAATCATGTCATGGAAAGAGAGCACATTGCGGCCCGATGGTAAGTAGCTTGACGTTCTTCGAGCCCGAACGGCATGGCCAGTGTAGCAATATGTCCCCACGGAGTGGTGAAGCGATCTTGGCTTGATCCTCCTCGGACATTTTGATGCGGTTGTATCCGGCGAACCCGTCCACGAAGGACTTTACTTCAAAATTTGCCGTGGTGTCGACCGGCATGTCGATGTTAGGCAGTGGGAAATCATCTTTAGGGCTGGCCTTGTTGAGATCCCGAAAATCCACACAACATTTGACCTTTCCATTGGCCTTGGTGACCGTCACGATGTTGGAGAGCCAGGTCGGGTATTCAATCACTCTGATGAAACCAACTCAGAGCATTTTCTCAATCTCTTCTTTAACTTGCGAGGACCGCTACGGCTTGATCTTGCGCGGCTTACATTTTGACGAGGCTTGGATTCGGGATCGGGAATTATGTGTTCCACGATCGAGGATCGAATCTGCATGTCTGGTATGACCGAGGCGAACACGTCAGCTTATACTCCGGAGGAGGTCATTAGGGCTTCTTTTTACTGCAGCATCGGCGAAAAGCGCCCACTTTGTGTCTCTTTAGGCTCTTGCGCGGACCCCGGAGTTCACTTTGGTCATAACCTCTTCGGCAGCTTCGGCCCGGTTGTCCTCTAGGTCAACTACACGCTCGAGAACTTCTCTAATGTATTGTTCGTTTAATGTGTACGCTTCTTTATCAATTGAGTTATTAACGTCTTTTAAGTTGTTTGTTAACTTATCGGTTGTTAAAGTGGCAATGAGAGGATACTCAGAAAGGTCGAGACTTTTCATTGAACAAGAACGGAAATACATGGTTGGCTACATTATCATAGTCCTCAGGCGTAAGGCCGTTGGATGACTCGAGAGGGGCTGGACTCGACAGGGCGGCTCGAGAGGGTTTGAGATCGGGTTTAGGGAGATGTGGGTGCGGGCCCGGCTTGTCTTCCGATTACTGGCTTGCCCTTGGTCGGTGAAAGTTACCCAATTCTTCGGTGGCATTCTTGGATGCTTGATGAGGGTGCGGGGATCGAGAGGCTTGGCCTTTGTCCCAATCATGGCGATCATCTTTGTTTCGGAGCCCGGAGTCAATCGGGTTTGGCACCTCCGCGGCTTCTTCGAAAGACTTCTGTGAGCGGTCCTTTGAGGCGTCTTCTATGAATTCTGGTTCCTTTGCTTTTAGATTCTTGTCTCGAATGTGGCCTCGGCGTGATCCGAACAATCATTTCCCATGGAAGTACCTTGAGTTGCTCCTCAGTGCAGGATTCCCTTGAATGTGTACTCGTCTTTGGGTGTGGTGGCGGTTGGTCCGGGTAGAGTTGTGATGTCGAACGCTCCCCTTATCGGATTAGCTTTGAGTCCTCTAAAAGCGCTTGAGTCCCGTGCTAATTTGTTCCATCCTTTACATGTAGTCTCGGTGCGACTATCCATTCTTCTTTCTCATCTTCATCAGTTCAGTCGGTCCCCTCGGTTCTGCTTGTCGGTTCATTGTCGGTCCCCTCGGTTATCGGTTCCCTGTTCCCCTCGGTTACATTGGTTCCCTTGGTGAAGTAATGAGCGAGGTTGAAAGCTGTAAGGTCGGAGGTTGGGTGTGCCGTCGGAGGTTCCCACTTTTGCGGGCTGCTTTGCCTTGGTGCGGGCGAGCCTTTTGTTTTCCTTGATGTCGGCGGTGTTGGCACATAGAGCCTGGACCGTGGTGTGGTCCTTGACTTCGATGACTTGGTGTTGGCCTGTAACCTTTTGCCGAGCCCGATCACAGGATGAAGTTCATGAGTTTCATCATCTTCGTGGCGAGGAGGATCTTGTCGTGAGACAGTGGAAAGGTCCACGTTGCATATTTGGATCTTGGAGGTCTCGAGTGAATCCGGTTAATGCCGTATGTCGTCATTATGCTTGATTTCTAACACTTGGGATGTCGTTAGTCTTGGTCCCTCGGTGGTGAGCTGTCGCCGTAGGCGTGGTTAGCTCGTTGCCTTGCGCATGAACTTGAGGCGATGAAGAGGTGGATGCCACGCCATTGATTTGATGCGGCCGGGGGACGCCCAGGATAGGCTGTGAAAGTGATTGGAATGTCGACACTTGGAATTCGGTGGGAATCATCCGCTTGCCGAACCAAATATTAAGAGTAGCAACCCCAGAAGCTGGGTACGGGAAGTAGAGTCATAGGCCTTGGCGGTGTGAATTTGAGAAGGCTTCGGATCCGTAGGCTTGATGTCAAGCGGGTCCATCATCTTGGCGGGCAAGACATTCATTCCGGAACCTCCGTCTACCAACACGCGGGGAAGGCGATGCTCGTCAGTGGAGTTTGTGATGTAGAGCGGCTCATTGTGATCGGCCCCAAATTTTGGAAGGTCCAAATACGTGAAGGTGATAATGTTGCCATAGTGGATGTTGCCGATCATCCCGGAATGACTTCGTGCGGGGTTGCGTCACGGGGACCATGGTACGGGCCGAGGCTTTCCTCTAGCTTGAGCTTGTGAGGATAAGAGGATGTGGCGAGGACGAGGGAAATGTTAGCACAGGGTCTGCTTGGTAGTGAGGATCGAGGTCACTCTTTCACAAAACTTGTGTCTTCGGGGAGGCCCAGGTTGCGGTTACGGCTCCGCAGGCTTTTTAGTGGCCTTAGGTGGTAATGCATGGATTTGACCCGATCCCGGGTTAGAACGGCGACATCGAGGTTTGGTTCCTTACGAACGTGGCCGCTACGAGTTGAGCCATAGTTAGAGGAGGATTCCTCGTAGCATAGGGCCATATGTCTTCCCTCAACTCATTGGCTGTAGACGTATTCCGGGAGCTTCGGCGGCTTGACGGATTACGTCCCGGGATGCGCTTGGAATTGCCTGCTGCGGAGGTAGTTTACGGATTGCCGCAGTTGTTCGAACGTCCGGTGCACACAACGGTGGTTACTGAGCGAAGCTGTGCGTACTTGACCCTCCGGGGAGTTTGGAGAGTTCTGGCTCAGCGAACGGTCTCCTTGATCTCTTCACGGTATATCGCGTTCCTTTCCTTCTTGCTGAGCATACTCGGGGCATTACTGAGTTGGGTCTGGCGTATTCATGGTTTGCTAATTTTCCTCCGCTCTTGGCCCGAGATCAACTTTCTTGCGGCGGAGCTGCGTCGAGGAGTTAGTGCTTGCGTTTCCTCCCATGTGAGAATAGCCGGTGCTTCTTTGAGCTGCGTGCGCAATCTAGAGTAAACCTCCATCGGGGGAGAGTTTTCCCTTCTTTATACGAGTGGCGGGTATGTCGGAAGGTGAGTACACGGCTTCCCGAACATCTGCCCGTGTGGCTGGTTCTTTGTCCCGGTTGATCGTTTACGTAAACGAATGTCGCGATGCTGTGGAATTTCCACGAGTAGTTGCTCGAGACGAATTTCCATCTTCCTCTTGTTTTTAAATAGACCTTCCTCCCTCGGTTGACCTTTAAGTTTGAGTGCGGAAATGATCCGTCCCTATCCTCCCGGGACCCTTGGGATTCCGGTTTTGTTGACCTCATGCCGGCTTGGAAGAGAATGGTTTCATCGTCTTCGTCATCGCTTTCATGGAGAACTTGCTTTCCTCGGGGAGGTAAGCGGCAGTATTCGTTACGCCGTGCCATTCCTTCTCCTAGGTCATCGGGACCGTTGACCACCCTTGGCGAGAGGGGTTGGATGAGAATAGAGCGGTAGTCGATGAAGTTGCCGTGAGCAAAACCCACAGTCGAATTGGTCTGAAGTGGCCTCTAGCTTTTACATACGAAAGCTTGGTGACACTTCAAGGGCTCGGTCCACTGTCGGTCTTTTGAGCTTGGTTTTCGTCCCGAGAGACGGTTTTCTTGAGCGGCTAGTTCCATGGGGGCTTTCCTTGCGAGGCTAGCTAAACGATCTCGTAAGGTACGCACCGTCGCTAGTGTCCGGAAGCGTGATCACATCCAAATCTCCGAATGGCGGAAACACTTGGATGATGTTGACGAAGGAAGTCGGTGGGACATTCCATGCGGCCTTCACTTGATCTCGGTTACCAAGAAATTCGCCCATATACGCTTGATTGAACACGCGGGAGTGTTGAATTCGGCAATGTTGACGATCTCGTGATCTCGCTCGATCGCGAGTCTATCGAGCTAGCGATGCTGGCGGGGATGTCTGAATCCGTGGCCGTGACGGCCCTGGGAGCGAGAATCGGCTGGAGCATGTTGATCTTTGAGGTGGTCATTTCCCGCGTCGGAAAGCGGCTGTCTTGCGGGAAGACCTTCTGAGATGTTTTCGGGGTGGTTGCTGCGAAGCGTTCGCGAGTTGATCGACTTGTGACGGGGTGAGGAGCTTGGTCTCCTTGGCTGTTGCCCTTGGCCTTGACGGCGCTTGTGGCTTTAAGCTTGGCGGCGGCACGGGCCGGTTGCAGCCCAGGGGTGGTACTCGGAAGTGATGGTGAGCTACGAGCTCGGTTAGCCGGGGGCCTCGTTTACCATGAGCGGGCGATCGTCGAGGTAACTTTGGCATTGCGAGAATCGACGATAAGGACCGGATCCTTGGTATCATCCGGATATACGGAATAGATGATGTTGACGAAGTCGTCGTCGATCACTTGATCGAGAGGGATTCTTCGTCGTGTCAACAGTAGCTTCCAATTGTCGGATAGCCGCACATGCGGACGTTGAGCTTGACAATCTCCATGGTATTGGAGCCTTGGTCATAGGTGACCTAATCGGAGCAGGTGCCGGAGTCCTCGAAATTGAGCATGTGAATGCGAGAGGTCTTCCGCGGAGTGCCGCGTCCTCGACTCCGGAGAGTCTGATTCGTCGTCGTCGATGGCTCAACCCAAACGTAGGGGCGTATTGCGTCAGGTGCGTTGCTTTGGAGCTGCTAGAAAAACATCATGCCCTTCACTGGAGAAGAGGGGTGCTGCGGGTAGTTCCTCATGGAGGACATCCCATACGACTTCCATGCATTCATCACGAGAATGACGGTGCTTGTTGACCTTTATCACGAAGATCTCTTCGCCTGGCGGGAGCAGAGAGTTGGCTTGAAGAATGCGACGAATCTCCGTGGAGACGGGGGTTTACGTGCCCGCATCATGGCGATGCTCGGTGTTTCTTTCCAATGTCTGCACTCCAAATGTTGGAAATGACAGTTGAAACTTGATGTATCGGACGCCCCCGAGGGATGCGCACGTGCTCGAGTACGTTTACATAGTTAGCATCTCCACAGGACTGCGAGGATTACGATGAGATTTGCCCCGATAGTCCCTGGTCGATTTGAAGGAGGTAGCCCCGTGCGACGGCTGCCCGGAGCACGCAGCTCTTGTCTCGGCTTTGTTTCCCCTATGAGAAGCTTGTCCCCTGATGACTTCAAGATCTCCACCTTGCCGGTTAATGAACTTACTTAGCGCAGCGGCGTGGAGAGTGGAAGCTATGGCTTACTGCATGTGATGTAGCGACGGGCGTCCCTAACGAGCCGTGAATTCGGATGGAATGTCCATCACGTGGAATTTTGCTTTGGCACCGGCGCCCATTTGGGTTTTCGAACCGGGTTCAGTCACCGTCCCGGGATGGGGCGAGACGTCTTGTCGTAGGCCTTGATAGTCCGAGTAGACGGAGATCGGAGTGGCTTTCGTTGATGCGCGGGGGCTCGCGTCTATCTGGCCTTTGAGAGGGAGGAACGTTAACGGGCGACCCGTTGTCTACCAGTACCTACGGGGAGTGTTATGGTGTTGAGCTTGAGAGTGATGTACGAGCTTCATTGTGCCCCGAGGCATCTCTCGGTAGGTCTTCATCACGGAAAGCGTGATCATGCTTGCCATACGGTCGGGAATCGTAGATGCGGTCTCTATCCCAGGAGAAGGAGAGTCATCGAGCCATCCGTTTCCATGTCTTCCTCTTTGCCGAGGTAAAGCCTTTTCTTTGGAGCCTCGGGATTGTGTTGAGGTCGTTTGTGGCGGTTGCCGCCCTTGCCCAATTTAGCACGTTGATCGGAGTGCGAGTGCCAAGGCGACTTTGATCTTTCCCTTTGCAGTCCGGGCTCGGAAAATTGGACAAAGGCTTGTGAATCTTAGGCGATCCCGCGGAGGAGATAGGCTTCGGCGCGACCCAAGATTGTCAAAATTCTGAGGTATTCCGGTGTCCCAGTCACGAGCTCTGCGGTGTCGGCCCAGGTTGACTTTTCGGCTTTCCCACCTGTTTGCTCTAAAAGGCTGCGTAGCACTGGGAAGGAAGGGAGGGCCAGTGACTGGAGTAGAGTACGTAGTAGTCGAACTTCCCGGATGGCTGCTCACGGGAGTGTACCCGCACTGTAGTGTCTCCGGCTTCGTATCTTTCTCTCGGCATGCGTTGAGAAGGGAGACTCTTCTTCTTTGTTTTCTCGGAGGCTTGCTCGAGACCATGCCTTAGGACTCGTACTCCCGGGCGGGGCGGAGCGATCCCATGAGCTTATCGTAGGCGATGTGGACATTTGATGTAGGAGACCCGAATTTGGAAGAGGCCGATGGAGAAAAATTCCTCTAGTAATAAAAACCGAGCAAGTGTTACTCACTCTCGGTGTAACGACTATGCACGAGCGAGGGTCGGGCAGGAGACTCGTTAGATGCAAACAAAATTAAAAGAGAAGCAAATGAATAAAGTAACCGAAGATTTTACGTTGAAACAAGAATTTAAACTACAAAAGCGAAGCAAACAATTTAAACTGAGGAACGCAATTTAAATGTAGCTTGAATTAACTTTCAGATCAACAACGGCGATTGGGATTAGATTCACAATTACTTTCACTTTATGCTATATTTATTGCTAAAAACATTAATCTGACCTAGAATTCATTAGCAACGACAGGATTGGGACGGTGTGGTGCCTGGATTGCATCACTTTAAGTATTATCAAAGTACTTGTTTTCCTATTCACAGCCACACCTGACAATCAAATAATTATTGGCACTTTAGATATATTGAATCTAAAAAACCCTTTTTGATTTCTACTACGGCCTGATTAAGATCTAATCTTGAAAAGAAATGTTCAATTGTATCAATCCCCGAGTTAATTAAATTAATACCCACTTTACGAATAATTAAAGGCCCACAGTTATCTTAATATAGAAGTGAAACCTTGAAACTATTAAAGATAAATACTTTTGAAGAACTAGAAAGAGATTAAATTGGAATAATGAAATCTATAGCATAAAGATCCGATAATTGGTACTGACAATCCGCCAATCCCAGAGGTACATCTACTCGGCTTGACATAATGAAAATAACAATACTCATAAAATAAAAAAGAACATCAAAACACAGAAATCCGAATTGATACAGACGAGAAGAAATCTACAGAAAACTCAAAAACTAAGAACTAAAAACAATATTCAAGATGTCATATTAAAATCTGTAGCTGGCACAGTATTAATACTAGGGCAAAATACACGAATTCGGAGCCAAAATACACAGGTGGCAAAACGTATAAAAGTCAAGAATGCCCTTCATTAGTTGCCTTGGCCGATCTTGAATACGGGACAAGCGCGGCCGCTACGCCAGGTGAGCCGCGCCGCGCAACTTAGCCGACATTTTTGGTCTTCAACGAACGTCAACTTGAGCGCGGCCGCTCACACGGTATGGAGAGCGACCGCTCTCTTTGGGCGAGGGATTTTGGCTTGCCTTGCTTGATGGAGCGCGAGCCGCTCTTGGGTGGCGCGCGGCCGCTCACGGAGAGCCCGATGGCTTGGAGCTCGAATACGCTTCACTATTTTCTGCTCCGCTCCGCTCCAACTTGATTTCCTTG